>VMDR010000203.1:0-332645 GCA_007922815.1 Macrotus californicus | reverse complement strand
CCATCACTGCCACAGTCCTTACACCACCGCCACCACCACTGCAGTCCTTACACCACCGCCACCATCACCATCACAGTCCTTACACCACCACCACCGCCACCATCACTGTCACAGTCCTTACACCACCACCACCATCACTGCCACAGTCCTTACACCACCACCACCGCCACCACCCCTGCCACAGTCCTTACACCACCGCCACCATCACCATCACAGTCCTTACACCACCACCACCATCACCATCACTGCCACAGCCCTTACAACAATGCCACCACTACCATCACTGTCACAGTCCTTACACCACCACCACCACCACTGACTTCTTTCTCATCCTCACCACCATTATTGCCACCTCCATTGTGACCTTCCTGTTCACCATCACCATCGCCACCACCACATTACCTCCACCATCACCTCCATGATCACCATCACCACTTTCTCACTTCTCCTTCCTTGTTGCCATTATCACTGTCGTCACTTCCATCATCCACCCCCCCCCACCCCGTCCCCCTTTCCCATTGCTCTCATGGCCGCCGCCACCACCACCACCACCACCACCACCACCACGGCCTTCCTCTTTGCCATTGCCGTCACCCCGACCCTGATCATCACCTCAACACCCCCTTTCCCTTCATTGTCTCGACCGCCACCCCTACATCTGCCACCCCCATCAGCTCCACCCCCAGTGCCAGTACCCTTGCAACTGTTATCCCCACCCCTATCGCCACCACCCTCTTTACCACGGCCACCATCACGGTGGGCCACCTGCCGCCGAGGCCTCTTCTGCTCTGGGCCCGAGCCTCACCTTGCCCACGTAATGGGGCAGCGAGGTGTTTTTCTCCTCATCGATGTGCATCTGGTTCCAAATCCAGTCTCTCTTGTGGCGCCGGTGGGTGGGTAGCATGCCGGGACCGTCCAGCTGGGCAGGGTCAGTGCTTGTGGCAGTTGCTGTCATCAGGCCCGGGCAGGTGCCCACTGCAGCCAGTAGTATCAGGGACAAGTGCATCTTCCGAGGAGGCACAGATCTGGGGAAGGAGAGGAGACACCATCAGGGCCCACGTGAGCGAGCAGCTCCCAGGGCAGCCGGACTCCCCTCATCTGTTCAGTCCATCATCCTTCACCCTCTGCTGGTGTCAGCAGAACCAGACTCTGTTCCTGCCCCAGAGAGGAGCTCCACGTCTGGGAGGGGAAGACAGACACAGAAAGAATTTGTCATGTGTGCTAGTGTGGAAGCAAGTGCAGGAGAGAGGCGGGCCCAGAAGGGGGCTTTTGGGAAGGCATCCTGGGGGAGTGGGTGATGCAGATGCTGATGGTTTGCTCCCAAAGCCCTGTGCAGTGGGCACCCAGTCATCCTCATTTTATACCTGAGAAACCAACATACAAAGAAGTTGAGTTCATGTTGGAGCAAGTGGTGAAACCGTCAGTAGAACCGAGCTAACATTTATCCAGCACTTACTGTTTGCCTGGTGCGGTTCAAGCACTCCCTGTTATCCTATTTAATTCTCCCAATAACCCTTGAGGTGCGTGTAACTGTAATCCTCATTTTACAGGGAAGCTGAGGAACAGAGAAGTTTAGTAATGTTTCTGAGATCATTCAGACTACAAGCAGCAGAGTTGGGAGGGCCCAAAAGTTCATGCTTTTCCCTCCTGCTCTCTCTTTTCGTTTGTTTATTAGGAGTTGATGTATAATGTTAAATTAGTTTTAGGTGTACAGCCCAGTGATTAGACATTTACATAACTTTATGGTCGTCACCGATAAACCTATCACCCCTCTGACACCACACGCAGTCACCGTGCTACAATCTACAGCGTCCCCCACATGGTACTTTATATCCCCCTGGCTATCCGGTTACTGCCAGTTTGGCTTGCTCATCTTTTCACCTTGTTTCCCCTCCCCCTCCAACACCCTCCCGTCAGGCACCTGTTGGAATCTTCTCTGTATCTGTGAGTCTCTTTCTGTCCTGCTGGTTTGTTTGTGTTTTTGATTCCACATGGATGTGGAATCGTACAGCGTTTGTTTTCCCTGACTTAGTTCACTTCACACGGTACCCTCCATGTGCATCCATGTTGTTGCAGATGCACGATTTCTTTGTTTTTTTTTTATGGCCGAGTCCTATTCCATTGTATGGATGTGCCACTTCTTTATCCATTCATGCTATTGATGGACACTTAGGTTGCTTCCATATCTTGGCTATTGAAAATAATGCTGCAGTTGCCCCGACCTGCATGGCTCAGTTGGTTGAGCGTGGTCCTGCAAAGCAAAAGATCACCAGTTCGATTCCTAGTCAGGGCACATGCCAGGGTTGTGGGCCAGGTCCCCGGTTAGAGCGTGTATGAGAGGCAACCGATCGATGTTTCTCTCACACATCAATCTCTCTCTCCCTCTCTTTCTCCTTCTTGTCCCCTCTCTCTAAAAATAAAGTAAATAAAATCTTAAAAAAAATAATGCTGCGATGAACATATGAATATATATGTCTTTTAGATTTAGTGTTTTGGGTTTCTTCAAATAAATACCCAGAAGTGGAATTGCTGGGTCCTTCTTTGTCTCTTGTTAAAATTTATTTTTTCTGCTATAAGTATCGCTACCCCAGTTTTTTAAAAATTTCAATTTTCATGAAATGTTTCTTTCCATCCCTTTGCTTTCAGTCTGTGTGTGTCTTTTGATCTGAAGTGACAGCATATGTCAGAGTCTCATTTTGTTATGTATTCAGCCACCAGATGTCTTTGGATTGGAATGTTTAATCCATTTGCAATTAAAGTAATTGTTGATATGAATTTATTGCAATTTTATGTTTTGTATTTTTGATTTCTTCTTCTTCTTAAAGAAGACCCTTTAATATTTCTTATAATACTGATTTGGTGGTACTGAACTCCTTTAACTTTTTCTTCTCTGGGAAGCTCTTTATCTGTCCTTCAATTCTAAATGACACCTTGGCTTGGGAGAATACTCTAGGTTATAGGTCCTTGCTTTTCATCACTTTTAATATTTTGTGCCATTCTCTTCTGGCCTGCCAAATTGCCATTGAAAAAATCAGCTGACAATCTTATGGGAACTCCCTTGTAGGTAACTAACTGCTTTTCTCTTGCTGCTTTTAAGATTCTCTCTTTATCTTTCACTTTGGCCTTTTAATTATGATGTATCTTGTAGTGGGCCTCTTTGCATACCTCTCTTTTGGGACTCTCTGTGCTTCTTGGACTTGTGTGTCTATTTTCTTCACTAGGTTAGGGAAGTTTTCTATCATTATTTTTTCAAATAGGTTTTCAATCCTTGCCCTCTATCTTTTCCTTCTGGAGCCCCCGTGATGCAAACACTGGTATGCTTGATGTTGTCTCAGAGGCTCCTTACACTACCTTCATTTTATTTTGTGTTCTTTTCTCTTTTTGCTGTTCTGATTGGGTGTTTTCTGCATCCTTATCTTCCAAGTTACTGATTTGATCCCCTGCTTCTTCTACTCCACTGTTGATTCCCTGTAATGTGTTCTTCATTTCAGTTATTGTATTCTTCATTTCTGAATGGCTCTTTTTAATGTTTTCTATCTCCACTTTTATAGTTTCTCTCTCTTTGTTGCAGTTCTCACTAAACTCATCTGCTCTTCCCCTACGTTCACTGAGCGTCCGTATAACCAGAGTTTGGAACTTGGTATCTGGTAGAGGCTTGTCTCCATTTTGTTTGGTTCTTTTCTTCAGTTTTGTTCTGTTCTTCCGTCTGGGCCATGTTTCTTTGTCTCCCCACTTTGGCTGCCTCCCTGCATTTGTTTCTGTGCATTAGGAAGAGCTGCTATGTCTCCCACTTTTGGTAGAGTGGCCTAATGTAGTAGGTGTCTTGGGGTGCAGCCTCCCTGAGCACCTGAGTTGCTGCTCCAGGTGTACCCCCTGTGTGAGTCGTGTGTACCCCCCTGTTGTAGTTGAGCCTAGATAGCTGTTGGCATGTCAATGGGAGGGATTAACCCCCAGGCCAATCAGCTGCAAGGACGGACTGTGACTACAGAGGAGAAGCTGCTACAGAGGCCCACCCTGTGGAGCAGGACTTTTTTCAGGGGACCTCTGGTCCCTCGTGGGTTTACCACTTGAGTGTGTTGCTCTGGAGGTGGTTGGGTGGTTGGGTGGTGCTGCAGCATGGCCTGGTGCTGTCCACCTGCTGTGCTGGCTTGGGGCCTTTGGGGAGGTGCAGGCCAAGGTCGGTCACCACCTGTGCCCTGCCTAGGGCCACCTGACATAAGCTACAAAGCAATCTGCAGATAGTTGCTACTTGTGCTGGGCTTGGAAGTGCCTGGGAAAGCCAAGCTATGAACCAAGGCTGGCTGCCCCAGTGACGGGCCTAGGGCCACTTTGCAAAACAGTACCGGGTGCATTGAGGCCAGAAGCTCCTTGTTTGGGATTTTTGAACCTCTGAGAGATTTTAGGAAAGTCTGTAGCTTGAGCCAAGACAGGCCTGTGTATGGAAATGGCACTGGAAATGGCTTGGGTCTGTTGCAAGCTGGGTGTGGCGGAGTCTCAGGGAATCACCAGGGCGGGGCAAACAGTGTTAGCCAGGTTGATGCCTCCAGCAAGGCTCCTGTCTGCTGGCTCTGTGGGGGAGAGCTCAGCAAAGAGCAGCGGCCTCTGCCAGCACTTCCGTCGGGGAGAAAGCTGCCCCTCCAGCCCCCACCCCAAAGCCAGACCATTTACTTCTTCCTCTTATGTCCCTGGTGCCTTTCAGTCTGCTGCCCCAGCCCTAGAGCTCAGAGATACTGAGTCTGAGTGGGTCCGGATAAGGGAACCTCATGTACTGTTGGTGGGAATGCAGACTGGTGTAGCCACTGTGGAAAAAAGTATGGAGTTTCCTCAAAAAATGGGACCACTTTTCACCCCGCGATCCCACTGCTGGGAATCTATCTGAAAAAACCCAAAGCACTTAATTCCAAAGAATATATGCCCCCTTAGGTTCATTGCCTTGTTGTTTACAAAGCCAAGGTATGGAGGCAGCTCAAGTGCCCATTAGTTGATGAGTAGATTAAAAAGCTGTGGTACATTTACACAAGGGAATAGTACTCAGCTGTAAAATGAGAACAAAATCTTACCTTTAACCACAACATGAATAGACCTAGAAATGATTATGCTAAGTGAAACAAGCCAGTCAGGGAAAGACAAGCACCATATGATCTCACTTATATGTGGAATCTAATCAATAAAATAATTTAACAAACAAAATGGAAACAGAAGCCTAGATCCAGAGAGCAGGCTGACAGCTGTCAGAGGGGAGGGATCTAGGGTCTGGATGAAAGAGGGTGAACGGATTAAGAAAAAAAAATGTATATATGACAGACAGACCCGGACCACATTATGGTGACAACCAGAGGGAAAGGAGGGTGGGGGCGGGTGGAAGTGGGCAGAGGGGGAAGAATGGGGTGGGAAGAGACAAAAGAGACTTGACTTTGGGTGGTGTGCGCGTTGACCAGGTGTATAGATGGTGTTTTGTCGAGTTGTACCTTTGAAACCTGTGTAGTTTTATTAACCAATGTCCCCCCAATACATTCAGTTAAAAAAAAAAAGAGGACGCCTGGAACTCCAACAACCCTCCGTCTCCCTCAGCCACAGTCCCTGCCGGTTTTCCCAGCCAGACGTCATGGGGGCTTCTCTTCCCGGCACTGGGCCCCTCCCTGGGCTGGGGGGCCTGGGCTGGGGTTGAGACCCCTCGCTGCTCTGGGGGTACCTCTGTAGCCGAGATACCGCTCTTGATTTTTAACTGCCACATGTGGGTGTGGGGCCAGCCCCTTCTCCTCTCCACCCGCCTCCCAGTCTCGATGTGGTTTCCTCTTTACACCCTTAGTTACGGGGCTTCTGTTCGGCCAGACGGCAGGTGGTTCTAAACGACATTCGTGCCGCAGCCTGGCCGTGATTTCGTGTGGTTGTGGGAGGGGCGCACACTGCGCTCACCTGCCGTTACCATGACTGGGACTTAGTGCTCTCTCTGGTCCCAGCAGCTGCTAGGAGGATGTGGGACTTAAGGGCTCCTCTAAGCAAACCTGTGCCCTGGCCAGTCCGAGAGCCCCTGTGGTGGCATTGCTTTGGCGCTGTCTTAGAAGGCTCTGGGAAACCCGCACGTCTTAGCTGGAGGGTCAGGCCTCACCCCAGAACTCACTGGAGGTGATCAGCTCAGCAGCAGCCGCATGAGCAAGGGGGTGGTGGGGTGGAGGTTGAGAGCCTGGGTTCACAAGACTGCTGTCGTTATTCTCAGGGCCCAGGGCCAAATGTAAATGTGCTGTCCTGTGTTCAGAAGTTGTTAAGAATCTCAAGACAGAGGCAGAAGAACCTGAAAACAAGCACGGGGGCCTTTCAAGCACAGGGTCCCCGCCTCGCCCAGACTGCATGCCCTTGAAGGCAGCCCTCAGATCAGCTTGGGCTGGGCCCTGAGGTCACCCATCAAGGGGGGCCTGACTTCCTCCAGAATTCCGGGAAGAGAGATTGCCCCACTGCCCCATGGTAGGGGGAGGCTCTGACGGTGGCTGTCACTGTACCTTCTCAGCCCTGACCCCGTCCGTCCTCCCCTGCTGGGTCCCTGTGTCACTGACCTGTGGCCCCTGGAATGGTTCAGGGGAAGAAGGCGGGTGGTAGTGGGACCAGGGCTCCTGCCTGGGGACACGCAGACCCACGGGGTGCTGGGCTGGAGGCCTCTTCCACAGCTGTCCCCTGCCCCGGCCTAGGGGAGAGGCTGGACTCTGCACAGCACAGGAGATCTCCGTACGCTAGTAACTTCCTCTGAGACCCTGGCGCCAAGCTGGCCTCCCCGAGGGCTGAGGATGTCTGCTCTGGGCTGGCCTGGCCTCTTGGACTGCTGATCTTAGCATCCAAAGCCCCCACCTTATGGCCTCTGCCACTGGCCCATGAGGAAGTGGCCTGCTGGGGCTGGGGTGGGGCAGGGCAGCCCCTGAACGCAAGTGCCATGTGCCTGGGAGAACGCCCTCCTGGCTTTGCATATCACATTCCTGAGTCACAGTTGAGATGGTTTACTTGGAAGAGACTTGTGTCCTTTGATGTAGGATTTGGAAAGGGCAACCATTCCTGCTCAAGGGAGGCAGGGAACAAAGGCATGGGAGGTTGGGACTCCTGGCCAGGAAGCTGGTCCTGACTCAGGGGAGGCAGCAGGCATGACCCCTGTCCCAGCCTCTCTGGACTTAGGCCTGGTGGGTCATTTCCTTCTCTGCCTAGAAAGGAACTGCAAGTCTTAGTTCTTCTTCCTTCCAGAAGGAGAAGAGACTCAAAAAAGAAAAAGTAAAACAAATCGAATTAAGACTGAGAGACAGGGAGAGAGAAGTCCCAGGCCCGTGAGCTGGACAGGGTGCTAGCCTTGATGGGTCCTGAGTACCTTTGTGTGCTGGGCCCCCCGGGCACAGCACTGAGCAAGGCAGGCAGGGCCCACCCTCGGGGTGTACGCACTGTAGTGGGAACACCAGCAAAATAAGTGAGTGGGCAAAAGCATCAGCTCGTGGTGACCCAGAGGTGCTCGGGCGATTGTAGCAGAGGCCACAACAGAGGGGGCAGCTGGCTGGGATGGAGAGGCCAGGGAAGGCCTCTCAGAGAGCTGGCGCTTCAGGCAGGTCTGAGGGTCAGCCCCAGGGATGCAGGGGAAGGAAGGGGATTCTCAGCACAGGGACCCACAGGGACAGGGCCCCGAGGTAGAAAAGTGGTTAGTGCATTGGAAGAACCAAAAAAAGGCCCTGGGTCAGATAGAAATGAACGGCGGGGGGTGAGGGGAAGAGCGGGGTGCAAGAAGAGGTGGTTAGGCCAATGCAGAAGGCTGAATGATGTCCCCCGCCCCAAGGTGTCCAGGTCCTCATCTCTGGAACCTGTACATGACGAGAGGGCTTTTAGCAGGTAAGATTCCGTTCAGGATCTTGAGCTAGAGAGATCATCCTGGATCATGTGGGTGGAATGAGGGTTGGGGGAGCAGGTGGGAAAGAATCAGGAAGAAGGAGGCAGGACAGCAGAAACGGAGGTTGGAATGCTGTGGGCCCACAGGCCAAGGAAAAGGTGAGGGAATGGACTCTCCCCCAAAGCCAGTCACAGGCTAGGGCCACGTGCTTCACAGTGGGCTCTGGCTGGCCCCACGTACAAAGTCTTCTCTCAGTATGCGGACAAGTCCCTTAGATTCCATCCGTGCCTAGCAAGGACCCTGCTGTGAGCCCCGGAGAGAGCTCCCCTGGCACACAGGACTGGCCCCACAGTCACCCCACATCACTAGTACGTCTGGGGTGGGTGGGGAGCGGGGTGGTCCTCTGTGCCCAGCCGTAAGTGACATTCCCAAGCACCTCCTCACTGGCACAGGGTTAAACTGTGAGGCAGTTGCAAGTGAGGCTCAGAGAGGTGGAGCAAGTCCTCTGGGGTCACACAGCAGCAAGAGGTGGAGCCAGGATTTGAATTTAGGCTGCTTCTCTCCCCACATAGTCCTTCTGCCATCGCGCCCCCTTCTCTGCGGTGACAGACGTGCAGCAACAATAATAAACCGTCCCCTTGCTGGGCTTTCATGGAGCCCTTCTTATTCAGGCTTCCCACTGTCCCCGGAGGTAGGGATTGTCAGCTGAGTTCACAGAGGGGAAACTGAGGCTCAAGACCAACGACTTCACAGTGGTAGATCTGGAACCCTCGCCCGGATCCACCTTTTCCAACACCCTGGACTCCTACGCCTCATCTCAGCGGGACCTGAGGGGCTTTTCCATCTGGAAAGCCATGTTTATTTGGGTCTTTTGCTTATTGTGCGAGAAATTTGGCCATTAAAAAGGGTGCCTAGGGGACGGATTTTTACCAGCAATCTTTTCCTGCTGCTAATGGGAAGGAAGTTGGGTGGCAGGATGGACGGTACCCAGAGCTGGAGGCAGTGTTCCTGGCCGTACTTCCCTGCCGTCAGAGCCACAGCCGAGGTCAGGTTCACTTTAACCCTTGACCTTGCTGCAGATAGGACTCATGCCTCTCAGACGCACTGACGATTTTCAGAGCGATCCACTGGTGCAGGGTGGTTTGGTATGACAGACATGCAGAGGTTGGAAGATTCTGGAAGTGATTTCCAGGCTCAGAAATTCCTAGCCGAGCATCCCTGAGAACTTGCCCAACAACTGCCTTGAGGGGAGAGAGGATTTGCGTGGCAGCTCATATGTACGTGCTGGGCATGCAGAGGCCAGGTGCCTGCCTGTGTCTCTGTCATGCAGGATCTGGGACCATGCCCATCCCTGGAGCCCTGTAACAGACTTGGGGGCAGCTCCAGATAGACCCGTGCGTGTGAGTAGGTGGTCTGTGCCCTCGGTCAGTCTGGGAAGATCTGGAGGGCCCAAAAATGAGAGGACAAAGGGTGGCCCAAAGCCCCTGGGGAGTGGGCAGGGAGCCCTGGAGGTTACCCACACCTGTACCCCAGGGAGGGCTGTGGAGAGTGGTGGGGTCTGGTCTATTGAGGTGCCTGGGCTGGGCCCGAGGACTGAACGGGGTCTCTAAGTCGAGCCAAATGGGAGTCCTGTGCCTCTGTTTGCTCCTCTCCAGTTACCTGTCTGGGTCCCAGGGGAGCTTGGGGAGCCTCCAAGTGCAGTTCCAGCCCTGAAGGATGATAACACCCAGCAGACTCCGTCACATCCTGGCCTTTGCACTTGCCGCTCGCTCTCCTCTGCCCGGATTTCGTTCCCATGTCACCACCTCTCTGAAGCCCTCTCTAGAGCCTTGGGGTGACACAGTGACCTGACAAACGTTTATCGAGCACTGACTACGGACTGGCACTGACTGTGCTTGGGGAGCAAGCGCGGGCTGCGTCCCAGTGCAGGAGGTGGACACTGCCTTCGGGTAGAAGATGTGGTCTCAGGTCGTGGGGCGGGCTTTGAGGGGGCAGTCAGGAAGCTGGGAGAGGGCTGAGAGGGCGCAGTCCAGGTGTGAGTCCTGCCTCTTTCCACCCTACTGTGTGGGACGTCAGGCAGCACTTTCTTTGCCCCTTTTCTCTGTGTGGCCCCCACGTGTTGCAGGGATGTGAGATCTGCTTAGCTCTGTGCTCTTTAAAAGGAGAGGCTGCGGGTCACAGGGCACAAAGGGAGGGGATGGGAGGGGCTGGATCTGCTTCATTTGTAGCTACATCGACCCCAGGAAACCTGGACCCAGCAGGGAGCCACTCAGTGGGGCAGCCTGGCAGATACTCCTGGGCTGGTCCTGCCTCTGACCATCAGGCAGACCCCTGCTCCCGACCTGATCAGGGCCCTGCTCAAGCCTGAGGTTTCAGGGGCTAAGTCTGGGCTTTGGGGGGTTATCGAGTAGGCCGTGCGCCCTGGGGGTGCGGTGGAGGATGCCTCCAGGTTAGGGATACACGCATGACATCCTCAGGCCAAAATGTGCCCACACAAGTCACATCCCTGTCCCCAGGAGTCCGCCCACGCCAGCTCTGGAAGGGTCTCTGCTCCTGGGGTCTGGCCCCTCTGTTCCCACCCAGCACATTCTCTGTCAGACGGGCCCAGCCCCAGGCGAAGCCCCAGAAGGGGGACTGGACACTTAGTCCCAGCATAGCCTCCTGCAGGCTCTGGGCTCCTGCCCAGAGGCCCAGGTCAGGGATGAGGGGCTGGGCCCCAAGCCTGCAGGAGGTGTGTCTTTCGGAGGGGACACATTGGGCCACACCCTGCAAGTCCCGCCTGGCTCCCTGTGTGGCCCTGGGCAGCTCTTCCCAGCACCCTCCCATTCCACAACCTCAGTCCAGTACAGAGGCTGGAGCCAGGGATCTTCAGACTCCTTCAGGAATTCCCAATTGTCCGTTAAGCCCAAGCGTTTATAGCTGGGTCATGGCAGCCACACACTGGGAGGGTGAGGGGTGCGGCCCTGGGAGCCTCAGAGGTGGGGCGCGTTGGGGGTGGGACTGGGCAGCTAACAGCTGCCCCTGGGCTTTCTCCTGGTTTGCCGCTCGGTTCAGCCCAGGGGCCTACTCCTGTGGGTCCCAGACCTGATCCCCACCCCTCGGGGTCCTTCCCTGTCTCGACTCTGCTTAGAGCTGACCACACTGACCACAAAGCTCCCCTGCTGACCCCTCTCCCCATGCCCTGCAGGATGAATCTAGCTCTTGAGCCGGAGTTCAAGGCCACACATGATGGTGTGTCCCCTACCTACCCCTCTGCTCTCCTCTTCCCCACCTCCCTATCCCTTCCTGCCAGAGGAGAGCGAGACCTTCCTGGAAGGTGCAGTGCTCTTCCTCTCCCCAGCGGGCTTTCTGCATAGGCTATTCCCTCTGCCCGAATGCCCTCCTGGCTGTGTCCCCCGAGTGAATGCTGCACTTCTTTTCAGGCCCCAGGCCACTTCCTCCATGTGGTCTTCTGATTGACTCCTGCCCCGAGCACAGCCGAGTGTCTCTGACCAGGCAGGTCCGGCTCTGTCTCCCCTTCATCCAACACCCAGCTGCATGAACTCGAGGCCCTGCTGTCCCCACTGCTGCCTGCCAGCCTGCCTCAGGCTCCAGTCCTGGCCTTGTCGCTGCGTCTGTCTTCACTCATGGGGCTCAGAACAAATCTGCATATTTGCAGACAACACCTTGGGTGGTCAGAGCAATGCAATAGTTGATATAACTCCATGAAGCCTCTCCCTGTGCCCAGATAGCCATGCTAATGGCCCATGATGCTATCAGACACACCGCTGTAAGAGCCGAGCCTTTGAGGACATCAAGATTAGCCTTCTTATGTGTCCCAGATGAACACACCCACCTGCCCCTGTGCAGGGGGCCTCTTACGGTAGGGCTGGGAAAACAGAGCTCATGGCTGTCACCCACCTGTTCCCATACCCTTGGTAGACATCACTAACCAACCACGGGGTTTATTCCCACTGGACTTGAACTAAGCCCCTGAGTCTTCAATACAAACTCTGAAGTAGGTACCACAAATTCAGCAGAGCTGCTTTGTGATTTGAAACAAATCTGTGCTCGGGTCCCTGGGTTCTAGGAGCATCCAGTCTATGCCCCTGTCTCCTAATGGGGCATCTCCAAGTTTCAAGGAGAAAACACCCCCCTACGGAGCCTTTACTAGGCTCCTCTGGGCTTCCTGACTTTGCCTGGGGCTCTGAGGCAGTCAGTGGGGGCAACAGAATGAGCCTCACCACTTGCTTGTTTGAACCTGCCCATGAGCTGTGTGGCCTTAGGCCCACCCCTTGCCCTTTCTGAGCTCTGGCTGCCTCAGCAGGAACAGCTGCCTCCCTCGGCAGGAGCATTAAGTGGAATCACCGGTTTGAAGTCCAGTATACAGTAGGTGCTCAGGAAGTTCCAGCCTAGAAGGCTGTGAACTCAACTGGCCGAGTCACACCTGACCTCATTTCCTGGTTCTGCCCTGGGTCCACTTCTGCTCACCTCTGTTCTCCCCCAGAAGGAAATCTCATTACTGTCTGCCTGGCCCAGTCCCATGGGCCCCGAACCCTCCTCTTCCTGGTCTCTACACCTGCCAGGATCTGACTGTTACTCTGGAGCCCCACGCAGGCCATCAGGAGGTCCCTGAAGGAGTTTGGGGCCCTGCCCTAGAGACAGAAGACTGAGGATCAGATTATGGACCCAAGGCCTGCCAATATCTTATGGGGCTTCTGCTCTTCCTCCAGGAAGCCTTCCATGATCTCTCCACCCAACATCATCTTGCACCTGGGTTAGGATGGGCTTTTCAGTACTTCTCCAGCCAGAAGCCAAGCTCCTCTGGGTAGGTTGTATCTCCAAGAACATTCCTTCCCTAGGGTTACGTGCTCCTGACTTATCCATACCTGCTTCTGTGGCTCGAACGGTCAGGTCCAACCCTCCCTGCCTTATCCCCTCTCTGGGCTTGATTATGGAGTGTGGTGGGGGCTGTGGGGTCAGATGGATCTGGTCTTACTCATATCCTGCTTTCATCTCATACTGTAGCCTGACCACCCAGCCTCTCTCAGCCTCTGTGGTCCCATCTATCAAATGGGCATTCTTTTAGTAGCTTCAGGGTTGCTTGGGGGATGGGGCGTGGGGTGCAGAGAAGTGATGGATGTAGCAGGCATGGGTCCGCGTGGCTAAGGGGTTCAAGAGTTTTCCCAAGCTGGTGGCCGTTGTGTCCACCTTGTGCCCCTGAGGCAGCAGCAGAGCTGTGAGTCATCCGACTTTGGGAGAAAATAAGCATGGCCCCCCTCTAGCTTCCTGCCCCCATGTCCGGCCCTTGTTCAGCAGCACAATTGCTCAGGTCCAGACTGCAGGGTGGGCAGTTTAACCCCTTCAAGGCCAGTGCATGTCTCCTCTACCCCCTCACCACAGTAAGCCGGATTGGCAGGGCTGCCTGGGACTCAGCAGCTCCCAGGCCCTCGGAAGTCACCTGCTGCCCTCCAGGCTGGAGCCCCCAGGTGGCTGGATTCAGGCCAGACAGGAGAGACCCTACTCCCTGTTCCCTGAAGGTGAACCCAACTGCCTGATCTTGGCACTGCTGGCCTCCAGCATCACCAGCCCTCTTGCCATGACCTATTCTACAGACCCTCCGGCCACCCCGGACTCCTCATGTCCTCTTCCCGGCCTCCCCTAGAATGCCCCTCTCTTCCTGTAGGGTTCTGTCTGCGCATGCCGCAGGGCAGAAACGTCCTTGTCACAGCTGGGGAACAAGTGTAGTGCTTGGCTCCCAGTAGCTCCCCAGGGTGCTTGCCGGAGGAAGGGCAGAGGTGAGGTCCTCTGGCTTCCACCTCCCCTCTCACCTGCTGGGGCCTCCTGACCTCAGGGCCAAAACCTCTGTGACATTCTCAGCCACGGTCAGCTCTGGGGTAGAAGGTAAATTCAGCCGTGATTTTTTTAAAAATCCTCACTCAAGGATGTTTGTTGATTTTAGAGAGAGAGGAACGGGTGGGGCAGGGGGAGAGAGAATCATTGATGTGAGAGAGAGACACCGACCAGTTGCCTCCTGTACACGCCCTGACTGGGGATCGAACCTGCAACCTAGGGATGTGCCCTGACCAAGGATGGACCCTGTGACCTTTCTGGTGCATGGGACGATGCGCCAACCAACTTAGCCACCTGGCCAGGGCCACCTGTGACTTCTTGAAGATGCCCTGCTGTGAGCCGCTCCCGGAGCCAGGTGTGTCCTTTGCCTCATTAAACGCCCTCGTGAAGAGACCGTTTCCTTTGTTTGACGGACAAGAAAGTTGAGATGTGGAGAAGCTCCGTGGTGCTAGAAAGAGCCTGGGCCTTGGGGTACGAGCTCCTGGTTCGAGCCCCCCACCCCGGCTCTTACTTAACTTTTCCAAGTCCCAGCTTCCTTCACTGAGAAACGGACAGAGGCAGGAGCTGGCTCGCGGGGCAGTTGGCAGCGGTGAGGTAGGGAGCTCCGTCGTACAGGAGCCGTCTGTGCATCGCCTCCAACCCCGCAGTGGGTTGTTCAGACCAGCAGACTGAGGTCTGCTAACGTGGAGTGATTTTCCTAAAGTCACACGGGAAGCGAGTAGGGGGGCAGGGATCTGCCAGCGCCACTGTCTCCGGCCCGGGCTCTCACCTAGACCACCTGAGTCAGGTCCTTTTGAGGGGCTTCCCTAACATTCAAGGGCCGTGGGTGCCTGGGTGTTGGGGGAGAGAGGGTAGCCGCCCTCCTGACCCCAGCTCTGAGTGGGGCAGGTAGGGGAAGGTCTTCCATAGGCAGGGCCTCGAGTACAGGCTGCAGTCAGTCCTCTCCGGTGGGGGAAGGGGCACGAAGGGAACCTAGGCCTGGGTGCCAGTTCTCTGGCCCTGGCATGCTGGTGGCTCAGGCAGCACCCTGTTCTCTTTGAGCCTGGCGCCAGTAGGAGTCACGAGGGGGAGAGTCTACACATGGGGGAGCCTGGCCCTTACCTACTCCCTCAGCCCTGAGGATGCCCGTTCGTGTGCTTCCCAGCCCTGCTCTGTGCCAGGAGGAGACCCCATCCGCCCCAAGGCCTGGCTCTTCCCTGGGGCCCCAACGGCAACCATTCTACAGATGGGGAAGGCAAGGACCCTCCTTGTCTTGGGCACGCGGCAATGGGTGTGCGGTGGGTCGGGGTTCGGGGAGCGCTCACTCACCGTACTGTGGGCTGAGAGGTGCCTGTGTTCCGTCAGTCAGACTGTCTGTCCCAGGCTGAGTGTTGTGGAACTCTGTGGAGCAACTCTGACTGCCTCTCGAGGGGAGCCACACCCGGCAGCGGCTCGAGGGAGGCCAAACGCCACCCCTTCAGGTTTTCCAGCTGGCCCTGGCCCACTTCCCCCTGGGATGGTTTCCTGTTATTGTTTCTGTGTGAGGGCCGGGCTGGCTGCAGATAGGCAGGCCGTGGTGGGCGGCTGCCTCGGCCCAGCCATGCTGTCCCCACGGAGGCCTAGCCCTGGGCCGGCCCGGGACACTCAATACGTACTCTGACCCCAGGCCTCAAATCTGCTCTGAGTGAGGCCTTGGCACCTGCCAAGGGCTTCAGTTCATCCTTTTTGTTACCCCAAGAGCGGTTACCATCTCTGCTGTTTTATTGCCCAGGACACTGAGACTCAGCCAGTTGAAGCCTGTCTACCCAGCCGGGGCATAGCAGAATCAGGGAGCCAGCCAGGTCAGCCTGGGCCCAGAGCCAGATTCTCTCAGGTGACTTCCTGACATGCTGGGGGAGGCACAGACTTTGCAGGATTTGGGGAGACTGCAGGGGCCTTGGAGGTGAGATGGGTGGGGGTGGGGAGGGGGTAGAAGGGAAATGGACTGCAGCTCTTGGCTCTGGAGGGCCCATCGGCTTCTTCATGGTGAGGTGGGTGGGGGTTCCAGCTCAGAGTGCCAGCCTGGCCTTGTGGGGGCTGTTTGGGTTTAGGAATACCAGGTGGAGTCAAGTGCCCTGGTTCTGCTTCTGATGTGACTGTGGGCCAGTCATGTCCCCTTGAGCCTCAGTTTCCCCACCTGTGAAATAGGGGTAATCAGAGCCTCATCCCTACAGGGCCGCTGACATGAACAAAACTCAAATTGCAGCTTGGAAGATAGGGAAGCTGAGGCAGGGCCAGAGCTCATGGGGCCAAGAAGCCGGGCAGGTGGGTGGGGGCGGGTGTCAGATTCATATGAAAATCACATGAGGAGCTTTCACAAACTGCACATACCGGGGCCCCACCCCAGGCCAACTGATTTGGAATCTCCCAGGGCACGCAGTGGGAGTCTGCCCTTTGAATAGCTGCCCCTGTTTTTCCATAGATGAATGAATGGTTGGGAAGTCCCGAACTGGCTCCGTTAGACAGTGGGACAGAGACCTGAGAGGGCCTTGCCCAGGGGCACTCAGTAAGCCAGTGGACACTCGTGTGGAGATGGGGCATGGTGTGGGGGAGTGTGTTTTGGGGAGGGGAGGTAAAGATTTCTGGGAGTGTTGAGTTTGAGATGGCCCTTGGATGCCCAGGTGGCGATGTCAAGTTGGTAGTTGGAGATGGGTGGAAACAGGTGGCCTGGAGATGAGGTTGGAAGCTGGGGGCTTCTTTCTGGCTGGCACCCAAAGTCGTGTGAGTGGAGGTACCTACAGGGAGGGGGCCTTGGGCCGCTGAGGTGTGTAGATCTTCGAGTGAAGGGAGCCCACAGGACAAGGAGGGAAGCCAGGGACGGGAGGTGAGGATGGGGAGGTGTCAGCTGGGTCAGCCTTGGAGAGTGAGGGTGGCTTTGGAAGAGGGAGGCCGTCGATGACGGTGACAGAGAAGGCTAAACGGAGAGGAGCAGACGGACAGGTTAGGGGCTGTGAAGGGGGTGAGGACATGGAGGTGTGCGTGATCACAGCCCCTGCCCTGGGACTTGCAGTGAGTGGGAGGCTTTCTGGTTTTTTGTAAAAAACGTTTTAAAGCTGTGTTTGTGTGCCAAGGGGATGTCCAGCCGTCGGGGAGGCCAGGTCTGCTAGAGGTCTCGGTCCTGAGGTGGCCTCTGAGTGGGATCCAGCACATTCGATCACTGTTTGTGGAATAAACAAAGCTCAGCCTTTCCCTCTCCAACGGAATTAACTCTGCCTTCTCCTGCCAGGGGCTGGGGGTGACTGCAGAGGGGCCAGGCCAGGCCAGGCCAGAGCTCCAGCCCTGGTGCTCCAGCCCCTCACCCTGCCTGGGCCAGCTGCCCACCCTCGTGGTGCATGTGCCCACGGGGCATAGCTTCCTGCTGGGTCTCCCACCTGCTGCTGGTGGCATACCCTGGCAGGGTCTGTCTTGGCCCCGTCTACCAATTCCCTTTGTGCCCCAGTCTGTGGGGAAGTTGACTCTGCCCTGAAACCCGCTGTTCCTGTCTTGCTGTAAACAAGGGATGGCCATCCAGGCTTGTGCCCCTGGGGTGGGGACAGGGTGGCCATGCTGAGGTAGTCCAGGCCCCAGGAGGGAGGCTAGTGCCCCCGAGGATCTCATGCCTGATTTCTGCCACCACCCACCCCCTGCTCCAACCTGTGTGGAGGCAAAGGAGGTAATGGGAAGGTGCAAGGCCAGGAAGTGATCTCAGGGGCAAAGGAGGCAGCCGGCAGGCCGGCAGGAAATGGGATGGTGTGCGAGGCCTGATTAGCAGCGAAGGGGAGGAAGCAACGATGGGGGCAGTGGGGAGGCCTGGGACACCCACCCTGCCTCTGCCCAGGGGGGTGGCCCTGGCGTGTCCTGCTTGGATCGGCCTGGCCTTGGGGGTTGGCAGACCCAGGCCAGACCCTCCCCGGCCCATCGCTGACTCTGAAACCTGGGGCTGTTGACGTGCCTCTCCGAGCCTCTGCTGTACCTGGGAAGTGGGTGACGGGTCAGGCTTGCAGGACTGTCCTGAGCACCAGGTGAGACCATGAAAATAAACTATGGTAACAACAGCATTTATCGAGCAAGTGTCTCTACCTGTCTCAGAATCAGAATCAATGGGTTGGGGAGGGGCGGTGTGGAAATGCAGATTCCTGGTCCCCTCCCCAGGCCCATGGAGTGAGACTTGCTGGCAGTGGGCCCCTGAGACCTATTGTCTGCAGCTCCCAGGCCATGTTAGTGTGTGCATGGTTGAGGGCCTCAGTCTGTGTGTGCTGGCAGTGCACTCGGCCGTCCCTGGGGTCTCCCCTTCCAGGCTCTGGCCAGCCCTGGGGGACGGCACCGTTGTCCCCATTACACAGACGGGGAAACAGAGACTAGGAATTCAGCACGCCCCGCGATCAGAGCTTGCAGTGTTGGGACGGGAATTCTGAACCGGGCCTTCCATTCCTCTGAGCTCTGCCATCCGCTGAGCTGGGTGATGTGGGAGGCCCGAGGATGGGGCCCTAAGCTGTGCCACTGGCTTCGGCAGAGGCATTCGCCCTCCTGCCACACCACTGCCGCCTGAGCCGGCCTCTGCTGCCTGGGCTGATGGCTCCCTGCCCCGTGGCCTGCTTGCAGAGTGCTATCGCCTTCTCCACCCAGACTCCCCCTCTGCTCCACACCCTCCTCTGGGCTCTGGAAGCATCTATAAGGCCCCCTTCACCACCCACCACCTCCCTCACCTGCTCATCTTTGCTCCCTCCCCCCGGCTTGGGACTTCTTGGTGCATGTGCTCCTGGTGGGTGCCTGGCGCAGGGTGAGTGCTTCATAAATACTCACTTGAAACTGTAGGCCCTTAGGATGGCAGATCAGCAGCTTCTGCGGGGGCAGGGTGGGGTGGGGGTCTCTTCTCCCTGCACCGAGTGGTCCTGGCCTGTGTGCAGAGCCCTCACAAAGGGGGGCAGTTGAGTGTGTTGGACTCACAGGCGGTCCGCTGGGCTCCTGACTGCAGGGAAGAGAGGGTGGCTTGGCCTGGGGGCTGGCTGCTGGCCTGCTGCGTTGTTGCACAGCAGGATTTGGAGAAAATGGGGGTCAGTGTGGGGTGGGCTCTGGGGGCCACTCCAGAGGGAGGAAGAGCAGGAAGGAGGAACAGCTGTGGTCCCACAGGCACAGGGAGAGCTCCTCAGAGCAGGGATGGGGCTGGGCTCACCTTGGAGTGGGCCCAGAGTAGGGCCCAGCCAGAGTGGAGGGTGGGCACAGAGTGGGGGCCATTGAACCAGTGAAGGCATGAATGAGTGAGCGGCTGAGCAGATGAGCCACTGGCATGTTGAGGCAGACACAGGCACGGGGCCAGGTGCACACCTGTGGCAGATCCAGCGCACAGTGAGTACTTTTCCCCAAGGCTTCAGGAAAGGAGGCACCCACTTGTCCAACTAGTCAATCTCTCTGCTCTGCTGGGTCCCCAGCCCGGGGCCAGGCGGAGGGTAGGACTCGGAAGTGAAAGCCAGTCCGTTGGTAAACTCCGACGTGGGGGCAGAGTTAGTTGCAGTCACTACTATGACCATGAACTGAGCTCTGTGACCTTGAGGCCAGTGTATGGCTCTGCCCATTCTACAGTGTTAAGTGACCAGCCCACTGTGTCACTGCCCGGCTGGAACCAGGGCTCAGGTGAGGGCCTGAGCCTTGCGGAACAAGCTAGGTCCACTCTTAGGCTGAGATGCTGCAGTCTCCTGTCTCCTAGCTGTTGCGCACCTCTCCTTGCCCCTCCATGTCCTGTCCTTTCTACCTCTGCCAGCCAACACCCTCCTAGCGCTCCAGTGCCCAGCTCACCCTGCATACAGCCTTCCTAGATTCCCATTCTGGAAAGCATTCTGCCCTCTGAGAAGCTTCCACCCTACCCTGCACCCCACTTGTTAAGTTTCAGAGCCTATTGGGCCCCTCCCCTGTTTTCTTATGTAGGTAATGATTCCACACGACAGCCCCAAGAGTTGCAAATACTATTGGTGCTCCCTGATAAGGGGGCCGAGGCTCAGAGAGGCTGTGTCACTTACCCAAGGTCACACAGCTCCCGAGTAGCAGAGCCAGGAGCCACCTTCACTTGTAGGTTCCCAGTTTAGTAGTGCTCACTCTGCATCCTTCTGCTTCTGGCAGCCTGTCACTGTTTAACACTGTTTTGTGCTCGATTACAATGCCCAAACTTGGCATAGCTCTGTGCTGGGCATGGAGGACCCAGAGGTGACTCAGGCTGGGTCCTTGTCCTTGATGTGTGCTCACTTTGATGGGAGAGACAGATGCCCCATGCGTGCTGTGCTGGGTAGGGCCAGGTTGGTGGCTGAGGTGTGTGCCCCCTGCTGGGTATGCTCACAGCCGCTGGACCATGGAGTCTCCAGGCTGCTCTGAAAGGATGGGCAGGAGCTCACCAAGCACAGAGGAGAACTGGCAGAGCAGAGGGAACAGCAAGGTCAAGGGCACAGAGGCCTATTTGGGAAGGAGAAGCCATTCATTGGGTGGGAAGGCACTGAGGTGCAGGGAGGGACTGGCTGGGAATGAAGCCAGGGGGCGAGGCCTCTCACCGGGCCTCTCAGCCACACCGAGAGCTCAGGCAGGGGTACCCTGGGCCCCTCACCCCAAGCAGGGGCCCAAGGAGCCCTGAATTTCAGCAGAATCGCCCTATCTATGCTGGTGGCCTGTTGGCAGGCCAGGGAGAGGCCGCAGGCTGGAGAACCATAAGCCACGGCCTCTGGAGCTGGGTCAGGGGGACGGGAGGTGAGAGAGGCCTCCCCGTGACCAGGAAAGGCCTGGCTGGCCAGGGGCTGAATTCCCGACACTGAGAACAATGCCGCATCCGCGGAGCACTTTCCCAGATGTGTCT
Source organism: Macrotus californicus (assembly GCA_007922815.1). Classification (NCBI taxonomy): domain Eukaryota; kingdom Metazoa; phylum Chordata; class Mammalia; order Chiroptera; family Phyllostomidae; genus Macrotus; species Macrotus californicus. The sequence goes on along the minus strand of VMDR010000203.1, from coordinate 312,129 downwards.
CACTTTTCTCTCAGCATCCGGGGAAGCCTGTCAGGGAACTGTGCCCTGGACTGCAGGGGCGGAGCAAGGAGCAGATGAGCAGGAGGGTTCGGAGGGTGTCCCGTGCTGTGTCCTGCACCCACCTGCCTCTGTCACTTACAGTCCTGCCAATCCTGGGCAGACCACATGGCTCTTGTGCCTTCGTTTTCCCTTCTGTAAAATGGGATTGATTGTGTCTCTCATGGGGTTGCTGGAAGGAGTTGAGAAGGTTCAAGTGAAGTGCCTAGAGCAGTTGCTGGCATACAGTAGGTGCTCAATGAACACGAGTCACGACAGTGATGCCGCATCATGGTCACATGTGTACACATCAGAGTGTGAGCACAGGCATCGTTTGTGCATTCATTTGGCGCCTGTGTGGCTAAATGTGTGCATGGAAAGGCATGCACAGAACTTGTAAGGCGCCTACATGGATGTGACCATGTGTGTGTTCAGGGTGCGTGAGTGGGCTGAGGGGTGCAGCTGAGCCAAGGGAGGGCCAGGCCTTGGGGCAGCACCCTCCTCCTGATCTGGAATCTTCTGCCCGTTACCCTATGGACCGAGCCTTCTGCACCCTCGCCTCTGCAGAGGCACAGAGAGGTCAAGGCCCTGCTGCAGCGTGGCTCAGCGAGCCAGGAGGGGCACGAGGGGGCCAAGGCCTCTGTCTGGAGGACGGGCCTGAGTTTGGCAGAGAGACCTCCCCCCACGGAAGCCAGGACTTCCCGTCCTCAGGCCCCACATTCCTTGTGCCCTCCGTCAAAGTGTCCTGGAGAACAATGGGTCAGGGCTTCACCATCTGTGGGGCAGGAAGGTGGGGCAGGGGCTGGCCAGTCCTGCCCCTGATGGGGCATCCAGACATGGCTCTGGCACCTGCCCAAGGCACAACAGTGTGGCAGCAGCGCCAGAGCTTGGCGAACCTGGGCCCTCTGCCTCCTGCCTGTCTGGGCCCGGCCCGTCTCCAGGCACCTTGGCACACACTGGCCTCACCCCTGTAGCCTGAGACAGGCATTCTGGGCATAGTCCAGCTGGGGAAGAGGGAGTCTGAGCTGGTCCTGAGGAGGGAAGAACCCAAGGCAGATGGGATAGGACTGATCACTCGTGCCAGTGGAGATCTTGGGGAATCCCCTAGCCTTTCCCGCCTGCCGTGCCACTGAGAACCAAGAGGGAAACAAGAGACTCCAACCAGCCAGAAGGAATCCTTCCAGCCCCTGTGCCAAAGCTCATTCTCACGGGGGTGGTTTGCTGCCTGTTAACTCTGTTTGCATACAGTTCTAACCAGTGTGGTGGCAAGAAAGGGCAAGGCAGTGCTGGGGCAATTCTGTGGGGTTGGGCTGGGAGAACCAGCCAAGAAGAGGAAGCCAGGGGTCTCTGGTCTCAATGGGCTGTTTCTGCATTCCCTGGTGCCTGAGAGTCTGGCCGCCATCCCAGGTCTGCCGTCCTTCGGCTAAGGGACAGTTGCTGAGAACGGGCTCAGTCCTCTTTGCATTTCTGGAAGTTTCCTTCCCATTCTGAGTCCTGGCTGGGGCCACTCACAGGAAACACGTGGTGGGTCTTGACTGGAGTAGAGGAGGGCTGGGGTTGGGGGTGGAGTTTGGGGGGATGGGGCCATGTGGAGACCTGGGGCTGGGGAGGCTCACTGTGGGGTGGCTTGCCACCCACCCTTCTGCTCTGTAGGCCAGTCCTGCAGGGCCTTCAGCTCTGGGATCTCCACTCTGGTCCTCCTTCACCCTGGAGGGTCACGCATAGCCTCACCCCAACCTACCTCGTCTCTCACCAGGCTGCAGCTGGAACCATCTCTCACTCCTTGGAATAAGGCACAAGCTCCTTAGCTTGGCATTCGAGGCCTGCTGCTGCCTGTAAGTCCCACCTCCAGTGCGCTAGGGGAGGGCATTCCCTGTGAGCCCAGCGCTCAGTGGGGCCACCGGGCCTTGGCACGTGCCACCTTCACTGCCTGGGAGCCCAGCATCCCAGGAACCTCTAGCCCTTCCAGCTCCCTGAGACCCAGTCCAAATATCATGTCTATGACAAAAAAGAGTACAAATGGTCTCCTTTTAGAGATTACAGCTTTATTGAGATATACTTCGTGTATCATAAAGTTCCCCCTTTAAAGTACACTACTCAGTGTTTTTAAGTGCATTTATAGAGTTGTGCAGCAGTCACCAAAACTTAATCCCCGAGCATCTGCGTCACCCCCGAAACAAACCCAGTACTCATTAGCATCTTCCCCATTCTCTTCCCCGCAAGGCCTGGCAACGACTAATCTACTTCCTGTCTCTATGGATTTGCCTGTTCTAGACATTTCATACAAATGGAATCATGTCATATGTGGCCTTTTGTGACAGATTCCTTTCAATGGGCATCGTGTTTTCAAGGTTCATCTGTGTGGCAGCCGGCGTCTGAACTTCACTCTGTTTTATGGCTGAGTAATACTCTGGTGTGTGATGCACCACGTTTGCTTACCCATCCATCGGCTGGTAGACACCCGGGTTGTTTCTGTTTGGGCCGCTATGGATAAGGCTGCTGTGAATGCCAAGTACACGCTTTCATGTGAACCTGGTTTTAATTTTCTTGGGATACGGATTTAGGAGTGAAATTGCTGGGTCCTTTGGTAACTGTAAGTTTGATTTTTGAGAGATTGTCAAACTGTTTTCCCAAAGCAGCTGCACCATTTTATGTGGGCACTCCAATTTCTTCACATTCTCACCAGTCCTTGTTAATATTTGTATTAAAAAAATTATTCTAACCATCCTAGTGGATATAAACCGGTATCTCATTGTGGTTTTATATGCGTTTCCCATATGACTAAAACTATTGAGCATCTTTGCATGCTTATTGGCCATTTGTATGTCATGTTTGGGAAAATTTCTTTTCAGATCATATGCTGTGAGAGTTTTTCTGTGTTCTGGATGCAAGCCCCTCGTCAAATAGATGGTTTGCAAATGTTTCTTGCCATTCTCTGGGTTGTCGTCATTTCTCGACGGTGTCCTTTGGAATATAATGAAGTCTAATTTAGAGAGGGTTTTCTTTTGTCTGTTGTGCTTCTGGTATAAAACCTAAGAAATCATTGTCTGATCCAAGGTCCTGAAGATTAGCGACCAACTCTTGAGATGTGCCCTGTGCCAGGTGCTTTGCATGCATGGACCATCTTCTCTCATCTCAGCCCGGCGAGGAGGGCTTTTGCTCGCATCTTACAGATGTGAGATCGAGGCTCCGCAGTTCATTCCCAGGCCAAGAGCTGGTAGATGGCCGGGGGTCTAGCTTTAGAGCTGGGCCCAGGTGGGTGCCAGGGTGACCCCGATGTGGCCTGGAAACACAGCTGTGGGTTTAGGAAAAGAGTAACCGAATTGACTGAAGAGTTCCTTGGGGCCAGGCGTGGGGCTCCGTGCTTTGTGTGCATTAGCTCATTTCCTCTCTTCCCAGAGTAGAGGCGCTGAGATTGTGGCGCTGACCAGCAGCATCAGCCAAGTCTTGGGGCCCACCCCAGACCAGCTCAGTCAGGAACTCTGGGGATGGGGCCCAGCAATCGGTGTTGTTTAAGAGCTTCAAGGGATTCTGATGGAGTTCAAGCATGAGAGCCTTAGAGCAGTGCCTCTCCCTTCCCCCGCCCCCACACTCTGCAACCACGGCAGGTAGCTTTGTTTTGTTTCCTTTTTGTTTCTAAATACCAGATTGGGGGAAGGCACACGGAGACATTCTTAGTTCACTGGTTTGGCTGCGGATGGCGTTTTTAAAGCTCCCCAGAAGAGCATAATGCGCACCGGGGATTTGATCACTGCCTTAGGAGTAGGACCAACATCACTAGCTCTGCTTTGTAAGGGCAGAAGCGCTAGGTTAAAGGACTTGTCCAAGGCTACATAGCCACGTAGAAGGAGGGGGGCTGGGATTCAAATTCCCTGCCTGCCTCCCATTTAGTACTTCTGGATTAATTTAGAACCTGAGTAACAATAATAAAAAAATTTATAATCTGTGTGTTGATTCCCAAGTGCTTTCTTTGGAAAAAGCAAATGTCGCATAATGTTGCCCTCTAGTGGCTACCGAGGAGAACTGACGAGCATTTTCAGGACTTCCAATGACTGTTCTGAGTGGACACCTGGAAAAAGGAAAGGGGAGAATTGACCGTTGCTCAGACAGACGTTCTGGGGAGACTTGGGCCCATTTTTCCAAAAGGCATCCTTTGAGGAAATGAGAGTGGAATGGCTGGAATGGCGGTGAGTTTCAGTTTAACCTTTACTCAGGCTCTGGAACCTTCTCCGAGGCCCATCTGTGCACTTCCTTGTGAAGGCTGTTTTAGCAGAACCCTGCTCAGTCAGGTTGACCAGGACCTTCCTCCACCCTCCTCGGATCTGATCAGGCCCCTCGGTCCCCACACTCCCCCGATGACATCTGACCAGCAAGAGTCCTTTTAGGTTGGTGTAGCCAGGAGGCCCCCTTCTCCCCGATGTTGCCTCCTAGTGACTGTCCGCCCACTGACCCCCACTTGCACTGCTGCGTGGCTTTGAGTTCCCGACTGCCCGTGCTGCCATGGTCAGAGTTGAGCTCAGTCTCCATCCCCGTCTGCAAAACCCGGCTGAGTGGTCCTTGCACCTGCCGTGCTGGTCCCGTGATGAGCTGCCTCACCTTCTTCACAAGGGTCACGGTGATTTTTCATTCTAACCCTGGGGCGCTGGGTCCCAGGCAGGGGAGGGATGGGGAGACAGAGAGGAGGCTGGAACGAGGGAGATCCCCTGGGCAGTGGAGCTCCACCCACCCTCGGGGGCTGTCAGACCTCCGCTGGGACAGTGGTTCGTTCTTCGCTTTTTCATGAAAATGCTGCTTCAGCACCTGCTGTGGGTCAGCCTCATCTGACCAGGCTCCTTTGTTCCTGAACACACATTTGCACCTCATGGGAAATAAAAGTTCCGTGTGACCCAGTTTGGGAAACACCGACCCCGAGGGGCGTCTGCAGTGGGGTGCCACCTCGCTTGATCCCAGGTCTCCTCCATTAGCATTCCCATCAGGAACTGGGAGGAAAGCATCGACCATCTGTGAATCACGTCAATCTCGTCGACTGGCCGTTTAAACCCTGGTGGGATGGAGAATGCACTGGGCCACAGGGCTAGCGTCCAAAGATGTCTGGACATGGTGAGGAAATGATTCAAAATAACAATATGTAGCACTGCAGGGGTGAGTTGAAGGCCTTGCATTTGGGCTTTTAAAAAAGATCAGGAGCAGCTGCCCAAAGATGGGGGCAAAACTGAGGCCACCTGGTCAGTGATTGGGATGATAATATTAATAAAAATAATGCGAGCTAATGTGGATTACCTTATTTGGCCCTTAAAACAATATACTATTGTAGGTAGGTAGGTTTTAGTATCAATGCCCATTCAACAGATGGGAAAATAGAGACTTTAGAGGTGTAATAACTTGCCTACGGTCACATAACTAGTAGGTGACAGAGCATTCTTCAAGGACAGGACCTCTCTCAAGGCCTGCTGGCTCTGCCCTGGCCAGACCCTGAGTGAAGTGCTGTATTCATTCTTTTCAAGCAACCATAGGATGCATGGGAAGCAGCTACAGGGAACTCTAACCTAAAGTAGACTAGGAAGCCATGGAGGTAGTGAGCTCCCCATCTCTAGGGATATACAAGCAGAGGCTGGAAGGCCCTGACAGTGCTGTGGCAGTGGGGATCCCAGCATCAGATTGGGACTAGGATAAATAATGTTTAAGGTTCCTCCATCCTCTGCAATTCTATAATTCTGCTGCAGCAACTTATTACTTTAAAGTCAAGTTTATGACACATGAGAACTGTATTTTTTATGTGCTGAACGTATGCATTATTTATAATACTTCAGGACTTCTTCTATGACAAATATGTACACTGTATTTATTCCCAAATGCTAGGACTTGTGACAAATTTTACGTGACCATTTAGAGTTTATGTTTTGGCTGATTATGAAGACGTTTAGAGTTATCGTACATTTATATTTATGATACAGACTTAGTCACATTTATGAATTCCTGCGTGCCCGGCCATTGATCAGGATCCCAAGCTGGGCATCTCATGTCGTTCCTGCAGGAAAGCGTGGCCTGCTTTCTGACAATTCATCTTAGGATGTGGTTTCAGAAACTCAGGAAATTTCCTTTGGGGGAAAAGACTCCCGCTGTCACTGGGTTCAGGGAGTGTCCTATAGATTTAGAGGTAGACAGACCTAGTTCGCCGTGTGGCTTGGATGAATTTCTCAGCGTTTCCACATCTCAGTTTCCTCTCTTAGGAATCAGGGGGCGGGAGGGGGGAGAGCTGCCTTCCCAGCGTTACTGAGGTGGTGCGTGGCAGTGTCTGTTCTCAGCCACACGTCTTTCCATTCTTTTGTCCTCCTTGGCATTGAGGGCTCTGCCTTGGGAACCAGGCACCTTGCAGGCCGGCAGCTTGCCCAGAGGGCTGCAGCTTTCTGGATCCTTCCTTTGCCAAGCAGCGTCTTTTCAGCAAATGGGAGGATTTTGCTCAGGGCTTCCAAACTAAACTGCTTTCCCCTTAAATAGGAGAAATCAGTCTTCACAGTTGAGCTGCTGCTACAACATTGATTTGGCATAAATTCTGAGACAGCCTGGCTAATAAACAAGTGCAAAGGCAATAAGCATCAGGGGGAGTTATCTGTGAGGGGGTCGGGGCAGGCAGCCGGTGAAGGGAGTGATTCCGCCTCCCTCTCCCACCTCCCTCCTGCTCCCAGCCTGAGACCCTTATCAACGGGAGGGTGGGCGGCAGGTCTGCCTGATGTGGGTGGTAGATTTGGGGATGTTGGGGGGAGGGTGCACCCCCCCACCCCTGGGACTCCTGGTTGCTCAGACCAGACAGGCAGAGCAGGGGGAGGTCTGCTCCTCTTGCCCATGGTGCCCACTCATCTAAGTATGAATCTCAGCTCTTGAGCTGTGTGATCAGGGACAGGTGAACTAACCTCTCTGTGCCTTGGTTTTCTCACCTGGAAAACTGGGGATACTTCTGGCAGGATTTTGCAACACCAGGACACTGCTGCCCACAGTCAGCATGCCAATACATGTCAGCCACAGCTCTCCACTGTGATCTGTCCGCCAAGTGCTCGGCACACAGTAGGTGCTGGGGAATGGCAGGTGTTACTATTCTGGGGGTGCACTATAAATAAGCTTTTGGGCGCCCATCCTCAAGTCCTGGACCCTTCCCTTTGCTCACCATGCTTGGGTGCTGCTACCGGCCCCACTGTGACCCCAGGATGATCCAGGATTGTACCTTCCCTGGTGCCCCTTGAATCCTCCAGTTCCCAGTCTCAGAGTTCAGGGTCCTTGACTTGTGCTGGACATACCTTCTACACCCCCCACCCCACCCCCACCAAGTGTTGGCCTCTCTGGGTTCTCTGGGTCACAGTCCCCACGTCGCAGGGGTGTAGCGTGGTCTCTGGCCAATTCTGCAGTCCTGCTTGGTCACCCCGAAGAGGATGCCCTCACCCGCCTCGTTGAGTTTTTCGTAGTGTGCTAGCAACTTAATTACCAGTTAATAGGAATCTCAGGTATATGCCTCTCACCTGCGTCTGCTTACTGGTAGGTGGCGAGAAGGAAACAAATGTGCGTTTGAACAGTAATACATTTCCCCCAACATGATTTCTGTCTCTGGTCATAAACGTCAGAGACAAATGAATGTATTTTATTAACAATCAGCACCCTGGTGCGGGGAGGCATCTGCTGGGCCGTCAATCATGGAGCCCCTGGCAGCCCCCCCACCCCACTCCCGCTCCTCGGATTGTGGTGCCTGCCGGCATCGCCTTCCTGCTTGAGTACTGGGAGCGTGGAAGGGCTGGGCCAGCCCCTGCCATCCAGCCTCCCACCCTCCCCACCAAACCCAGGCCCTTCCAGGCGCCATACCTGTCGGTGCAGGTGGCTTTGCTGTGCCAGCGTGGCTTCCCTAGGACCCTGACCACAGCCACCCACCCCATCCCCGACTTCAGGGGCAGTCAAGACTGAGCTGACATCCTAGCTTCATGCTGTGTGACCTCCAGTGAATTGCTTGTACTCCCTGGATCTCACTTTTCTCAGCTATCAGGTGGGAACGCTAGTGTCCAGGGCCGATTTACCCATTAGGTCCAGGAGGTCCAAGGTACTAGTTTAGGGGCTGTGGCAGGCAGAATGGATGGCCTCCCAAATACGCCCACATCTGAACCCCTGGAAACTGAGTATATTGCACAACACGGCACAGGGGAGTCAAGGTCACTGATGAATTGGGGTTGCTAATCAGCTGACCTTACGATAGAAGGGTCTCCCGGATTCTGTGATGACAAGGGCCCTTCCACGGGGAAGAGGAAGAGAGAGCGAGTGGGCGTCAGAGTGGTACGACATAGGAAGGGCTCGACCGGCCATTGCTGGCTTTGAGAGCCGAGGAAAGGGACCACGGACCACAGAGTTCGGCTCCTTCCAGAGGCTGGGAAAGGCAGGGGTGCAGACGCTCCCCTCAAGCCTCCAGGAAAGGATCACAGCCTGGCCACATGCCCGCGTTTCACCCAGTCAGACCCATGCGGGATTTCGGACCTCCAGATCTGTAAAATAATGCGTTTGTTTTCCAGCCACTAAGTTTATGGTAGCTTTGTTGCAGCAGCAGCAAGAAATGAATGCCATGCAGTCAGCTGGGTTATATTTGTCTTTATACCCGTGTATAGTTTGCTCACAGTGTATAGTGTGTAGGCTGTTGAGTCCCTGCCCGGTGAGACCATTCACTCACTCAGATCTAAAGCCTCTGGGTGGCAATCAGGTTCGAACCTAGGCCTGCCCAATTTCAAAGCCTGTGCTCTTCCTGCCTCATCACGCCTGCTTGCACTGTGGTCAGTTGGTCAGTGTGTAGAAAGCACTAGCCGTTCAGATGAAGGAGGCCTGAGTGGTCAGGGAAGTGCCGTGGAGGTGATGCTGCAGCCTGCAAGGACGCTGGGCGTTTAGCAGAGAGGATGGGGGGGCGAAGGTTGGAGGATGGGGCGAGGAAAGACACCAGGGTGGGGCGAGCAGTCTCTGGAACAGGCGGACGACCCTTGTAGTGGAAGCCAGGAGGGGGACCCTGGGACCGGTCGCAGAGCAGAAAGGGTTCGCCCACCTGGCGCCGGCACAGCCGAACACTAGGCCTCGAGAACTGCCGGGGAGAAAGAGTGGCTGTTTTGCTGATGGAATGGCGCCAGCCAGGAGAACGGGAAGCCAGTGCTCAAAAGCTCGAACTCCTCAATGCACGAAGGTTACAGATCATATAGGGCAACGTCACAAGACACCGTGGGTGAGTGGTTCGAGGTCCTGTCAGGAGCCGATTGATCAGAGGTGAAGGAAGGGTAGTAAATCATGTCCTCAGGTCTTGAGGACAGCTCTGAGGTCTGCTCTGGTGTCCCTGCGTCCGGTTCATGGGAAAGCAGCCAGGGGGTCCTTCCACCTTAGGGCTCAGGAGCTGAAACATAACTTAGGCCAAGGTATGATCTTTAGTTGCACAGACACTCACACCTGTGACCCTTAGTCAAGGCACGGCCATCGATTCTGCCCGCCTCAGGGGGTTAATGACCGGGAAGACTTACAGGGCATGCTGGGAAGAAACTGAGTAGAGTGCTCGGGCTACACACTAAAGTGAAGCCTGCGTTACAGCAGGACCCCCGGCTTCGGAAGTGCTCCGTAAATATTCTGACTTACTGTGGAAGGAGGCCCAGTGCACAGAATTCGCAGAGAACGCACATCATTTATTTTCCCTTCCACTTTCAAGGGACACTCCCTGGTGATCGCACGCACTGCTGGGGTGACCTGCCTTGTTCCTTCGGCATCTCCCCGGCTCTGTTCTCAGGCATGGGACCTCTGCCCTCTCCTCCTGAGTGCTTCTAGCCTCTCCTGTCCCTCTGCCACATTGTCCCCTCCAACCCCCTCTTCCCAAGGTCCCATTTGGTCCTGAGTTGAACTCCGAGTGGGTTCTCTGTTGTTCCTCTGCTGGGTGGTGGTGGTGATGGGGGGAAGCCGTGGTTCTGAAGGTGGAGGTGGGGCGACGTGAGGGGAGAACCCCTCAAGTGTGCCTGCTTCAGGGCACAAGATCTGAAAACCATCAAATCTCTCACACTGAGGAGGTTATGAGGGCTTGCTAGCATTTCTCAAAACCTTGTTATGGTGAAGAGGGTCTCCTCTCCCTGTGTTACAGCACTGAGTGTTCCTCTTGCTGTTGAGTGAGCCATCAGGTAGAGGGTGGAGTGGGGTGGGCAGTCCAGGCTGCAGGAAGGGGAAGGGGGACGACCTCCATCCACCAGACGTAACTTGGTCAGCCACCCAATGGAGACCTCGTCCAAATGGCGGTGGGAAGCAGGGGTCCCTCCAGGCCTCACAGGAGCCTTTGTCCCCTCTTGGAGAGGCAGCTACAGCTCACCTCTCCTGGGCTGTAGACATGTGTTACTCATGGGACATCCTGGTGTCCATCTTGTCTAACGCCTGCTCCACAGGGGACACACTCAGCCCAGAGGGGAGGGCAGGAACCATTCCATTTACCTCCTCCTTGTGGGGAAAATGAGATCCGCCCCTCCTTCTACTAGCACACCTGAGTTGGGCCAGGGCCAGGGCTCCTGTCTGATGTCCCTGTCCCCACTCCCCTGGTGCACTAATCAGTGTGCCTGTGGGATCTAATGGCTTCTGGAAGGCACCCCGAGTACCACACCCTGTGCCGGTAACTGCCCCTGGGTGGCAGGGTGAGCCCAGAGAGGCTGTGTGAACTTGCCCAGGGTGGCACAGCCTGGAACACATTGGCTCTGGGTGTGGTGTTGGGGTCCTGGGACAGTGCCCTACTCCATTCCCTCCGCCAACTCCAAGTAGCATCGGTCCCCTCTTCGCTGGGTGGGTCTCTTCCTCTCCCAGGGTCTCCCCAGCCCCCAGTCTCCAGCTGTTGGGACTTCCGCCGCCCACTCTGTCTCTTCTGTGCACACAGAAAAGAAAGAAAGGAAGCAAATTGGGGGACCCAGAGGTTGGGTTTATGCCTTTAATCTCTCTCTCTGAACACCTTCTTACTTAAGAATTTGAAGAGGGAAAACAGCCACAGAGAGGTTTTTCTTTCCAAGAAATATTTTTCTTTACTCTCCTCTTTTCAGGAGACTGGGAGCTGGGAATTAATTTGTACCAGGAAAGATAAGAAAAAGGCTCTGTTATTCACTAGGCAGTGCTCAGGCGTGACCTTGAACTAGATAGGGAACAGAATATGAATCAGAGATGCTGATTGATTCATCGATTCATTCATTCAAATATTTATTGGCACCTGAGTGGTACAAGGGGTGTCATGGGGAGCAAAATACAGTCCTGGTCTCCTCCAGGGCACTTTCTGTGGAAAATCCAGGCTTGTTTTCCCTCTGTTGCCAGGAGATGCTCTGTTGCCAGGAGATCGTTCTAAAACACAAACCCAGGCTCACCAGGGACTTGCTCACAGCCCTCAGGTTTTCCTGTCCACTGTGGTCAGGGGAAGTATAGACCCTTCACCAGTGCTTGCCTGTTCTGTGTGACCCATGCCCCCGTCCCCTGTATCATCTCCTCCCCTGCTGTCCTCTCCTTTCCCCTTCCCTCCACCACTCTCTGTATCTAGCATGGTCTCCTCTGTTCGGCCCCAGATGCTCCACGCTGTCAGATCCAGAATGTTCTACTGAGAGCTATTGGTCAACCCAGAATTCTTCATGCTAACAAACTCAGGATGGTCTCTTCTGTCCAACCCAGGGCCATCTGTGCTGGAGAATCCATGATGTTCTGCACCAGCTCTGCCCAATAGAAGTGGAACGTGAGCCATATAGTCAAAATTTTCCAGTAGCTGCTTTCCAAAAACTACAGATAAAGCCTATTTTAACAATATTTACTTAATATTTCAAAAATATTACAATGTGTAATCGATATAAAAATTAACAGTGAGATATTTTACCCTTTTTTGCACATCTTTGAAGTTTGGTGTATGTTTCATACTTAGCACATCTCAGTTCAGGGCTTACACATTTCATTGGAGAGATTCGACGTATATTTAGATTTCATAAAATAGAAGTTGCAGTGAAATGAAATGTTTAGTTCCTTGCTTTCACTAGGCACCTTGCAAATGCTTCGCTGTCCTCTGTGGCTAGTGGCTGTGGTCTTAGCCTGTTCTACACTGTTCTGCCCGGGACGGTCCCCTGGGTGGTCCTGGCCATCACCCCGGGTGGTCCACGGCCCCCTCTCTCCACAGCGGCACTGCCTGCCTTTTGGGTGGGTAATTCTTCACTGGGGGTGGGGTGGCCGCCCCGATCATAGCAGGATATTTAGCAGCATCCCTGGCCTCTTCCCACAAGATGCCAGTGTACCCTCCTCAATACACACCTCAAGTTGTGACGATAAACAGTGTTTCCACATGGTGACAATGTCCCCTGGAGGACAAAACCAGCCCCCGGTGAGAACCGCTGGTCCTCACTGTCTAGTTGAGGACTGTCCTTGCTGGCAAGTCCAGAACAGCACGCCTGTCCGGTTCACCCTGTCGGTGGTGGTGGCCCAGCTCTGTGTAGGAAGCCTCACCCTGATCCGTGGGGGGTGATCTACTCCAGAAGTCACGAATCAGCACCCCGAGAACAGAACCAGACCTGTAGGTTGGTGTCAGGTACCTTTTACAATGGTAAGGACTTTTGGAATTGATCGATAGTGTTTTGAAATCAGGACGTTTCACATAAAAATCTGGATTTCTGGCTCACCTGGCAAGCTCTGGCCACACTGAGACCCCGCTCCCTTTCAGTGACTCTCGGTTGGAGCTGAGCCCTGATGGCCCCTCCTGGAGGGCCTGGGCTCTCTCCGTCTTGTGTGCATGATGTCCCCACTCACATCACACACGGTGATGCCCCCCTGAGCCCTCGGGGCATTCGGGTCTGTGACCCCAGGTCACATGAGTCTGCACCCGGTTCAGTTCAGGCTGGCCCAGGCTGGCTCCGAAGAGGCCTGCATGTGATAATTGGCCAGGCAGCACTGAAATACAGGGATTCCTAGCCCCACCTCATGCTTTCTGAAGCAGGAACTGGGAGTCATGTGCCTTTTAAAAAAGTGTCACTGTTGAGTCTGGTGGTACCTTGATTTTCATGTGACCAGGATAAAACATTTGATGGCGTTTGTCTGGAGGGACACCCATGTAGATTGTCCACTGGAGAGCTGGCCCTCTGGAGTAGTCTTGGGTTTCCAGCTGGGCTTTGTGGCTGCTCATAGGCTCCTCCTGGTGACATGTCCAGCAAGGCAACTCCTGAGCTGGGACCTCACTTTGCTGACACAGATGACTGCAAAAGCCAGTTTGTGGACTGAATTGGGCAAACGTCCTCTCCTCTGAGCATTGCCTGTCCCTGAATCCAGCTCTGGCTACACAGTCTGTATTTGGGGGAGGGGGAGAGGGGAGGAGTGGCATGTCTAGACCAGGAGGCTGATTCCAGTCCCCACCATGGTGGATATTAGGGTGCTTGACCCAATTCCCCCCTTCAGGGCTCATACACCCATCCCTCAGCCTCTGAGTATATCAGTTTATAACTGCATCACTCACTGGGAATTGCCCTTGGCTGGTGAGCACTTCCTTGTGCAGTGTTAAGCTCCTTCTGGCTAAAAGTCTGTGGCCAATGAGTGGCTGGTGTGTGTGTGACATCATGTGCCTTCTTGCCTCTGTTTGAGGCTCTCCCAGCTCCAGAGCTCTCATAGGATTGGCGGGGCCTCCACTGCTGCTGTGATGCAGGCCAGCTTCTCCCTCTGCCCAGCCCAACCTTCCCTTCCTCTCCTCCTTACGGGTGTGTATCCCAGGAACCCTCCCTGATACAAAACCTCCTGTGAGCAAGTATCCATCCCATAGTTTGTGTCCAGGGAACTCGCTCCAAGACACCCATCTTCTTGACAAACAAAATCATCCTAGAACATCTGGGTTTTTTATGGCTGAAAGTTCCATAGCGAAAAGGTGGCTCGTGGCCTAGTGTCTGCCGTTTGCTGAGCACGTGCCTGGGTTATTCGGATGCATTGCAGATGCTGATGTAAAACACAGAGAGGCAGTGAGAAGTACATTCCATTAAAAGAATCAAATCCAAACGCCTGTAACCTCAGCTGCTTCGGAGGAAACTGCTCCAGCTCCTCGGGTTCCTCCAACTGTGGGCCTGCTGCCTTTTTCAAACCCATGTTTTCCGATTTTCACTCAGAGCTGCAACACCCAGGGTGCTGCCTCCTAGTTGACCAGCCCAAACTGGAAGGATGTGCCTTGTGGCGAGGTGGCCCCTTCAACTCATCCCCCATGCCACCCACCTGAGTTATGTTTCCAAACACCATGTCTGGCTTGGCTAGTCCCCGGCTCAGGAGCTCCTGTGTATGCCCCATCAGCTTCAGAATGGTGTTCAAGTTCTTTGATCGGAGATTCTGGACCAGCCACGATCAGGTTCCTGTGTGATTTCTCAACTTCCCCTCAAGTCAGTTCTCAAGCATTCCAAGCTCCAGCCAAATCAGATCACCCAAACTTTTCTTGAACATTCCCTGCCTGTTTGTGTCTAGGAGTCAGTGGATGTGCTATTTCCTCTGCCTAGAAATCCTTCTGTACTTTGTGTGATTGGACAACTTCTAATCAGCTGTCAAAACCCACTTAGAATATCACCTCTTCCGGGAAGCCTACCTTCACTGCTTCAGGCAGAATTAATCTCTACTCTCTCTGGGCTTCCACTGTATCTAAAGCCCTTTCTGGTCAAAGTACTAGTCTCATGCCCTTGATGTCTGCTTTTTGATGGGAGATGATGGACACTTGTCCAAGTTCACCAGTGGTAAAGTCAGGGTCTACTGGCAGTCTCCTTTGCTTCTCCTCCTTTTGCTGGGGGTAGGCCCTATATTCCAGTGGACAGAATTACTCCTTTTAAAACTGGACATCTAGAAGTTTTAAATGAAAAACTTGCATTCTGCCCTGGGCACCTTTGGCTAAGAACTGCCCTAGACATCTGTTCCACTCTGCTCTACATTTTTCTCTTCCGTATTTCCCATGTGTTCTTGCCCTGGGACAGTTCTGAGCTACAGTGGTAAAAAAGCACCCAGAGATCTCATATTAAAATAGAATTCGAAAAATTCAGGAAGAAAGGTCCGTATCTCCCGTTTCCACCAGTCTTTGCCCAGGAACTTTAGGGCGGTGAGGTATAGAGGTGCCCCACTTCCCCCTCTCCTTCCCAGGGAGTTGGGTTAGAGCACCCCCCTGCTTGGCCTGGAGATAGGCAGTCTGACTATGTTCCCTCTGTCCCACTCAAAGATCTCCCCCAGTCTCTGCTCTAAGGCAAATTTGGGTCCAGACACCCCTTGACCCCCCAAGGCATGGAGGACATCCAGTAGCCACTGCATCTTCTAACTTTTTCTTTAACAAGGACTTAACGCTTACCGTGTGTCAGGCACTTTCCGGAGCACTTTCTATAGCGTCATACAGTGTCCTTGCTGGAGACGCAGACGCTGAGTCAGATGCTGGAGTAAAGGACACTCCTAAAGGAGGAGGGGTGGTCTAGGGATCAACTCCTGGGAAAGAGGCAGGAAGGAAGCAGGGGCGGAGAGAGGGTCAGCCAGCCCCACAGAAAGCTCTGGAGCTGGAATCGTCCTCCAGAATGGCCTGAGGACAAAGGCACCCAACCTTTATACTCCTCCATTGATGTGTCATTAACACAGGCTGCCCTTGGAAGGACATGTGACCTCGGGCGAGGCAGGTTGCTATAGCTGGGGCAATTCCCCAGAGGGGGTTGGCAGCCAAAGGCCGTCTTCTGGCAGCGCACCAGCAGCTGGGGGGAATAAGACTTCCATTTTTCAAAGTGGGAGGCACACGCCATTGTGTCCAGAATCTATATATTATCTCATTTAATTCTCACTCACAAGTCTAGTGGAATGGGTATTATTGTTGTCCTCATTTATCAGATGAGGAAACTGAGGCTCAAAGACATGAACACATTTTGCCCAAGACCTTGGGGCTACTGCTGGGCAGAGCTGACATTCCAGTGCCAGACCAGCCCAGGTCTTTGCTCATGGACCAGGCCTTGCCTTACTTGAGTGGCCTCAAGACCACCTCAAGGTCATGAATTCCAAAAGGGGCCCTGGGAGTGTTTCCTGGTAGCTATGTAGAATTAAAAATGATAAACTCTAAACACTTTCAAATCAGACTTGATTAAAATTAAGTTGAGGCCAGAGGCTTCCGGCTTCAGTAGCAGGTGCCTGAGAGTATGCCAGCACTTTCGAGGACGCAGAACGCGGGATTAACCGTTAGCCTTCATTGGGAGATGAGAAAAGTACAGCAAGTATTTACTTACCAGTCACCATGAAATTCAAGTCAAGTCCACACTTACTCTGTGTCTTGTCATCATAAAGTTGATTTTCCATCCCAGTGTATTTCCTAAGGGGACAAGGAGCATTCCCGAAATGTTGAAAGGTGTAGTTTAATCGTTCCAAGGACTGTAGACTTTTACATCTGAGATGATGAATATTTGTCATAGGAAACTAAGTTTGTTAGAATGTTTGTAGAAAATGGTTTGCTCACTTAAAGTTGTAATATACGATTTTTCTATGAGGTTGACTTTATTCACCAGCTCCGAAAATGAGCCCTCGTGGACTTCACAGATAGCGTTCTAATGAGCCCAATCCACACGAAAGGCTGTGCCCATTCTCAACTGGGAATGCAAATACAGCCATTCATCCTTCTAGAAAGACTCTTTTGTAAGACCAATAAATACGTGGGGGTAAACTGAAAACTCTAAAGCATAGTGCAGAGCCTTGCTTTTCTGTGGAAATGTTAGCGGCCCTCTGTAATTGGGCACCCCATTTCCGACTGGCGCCCTGCTTGGCTGGGAACGGCAGGGCCAGATTTAACCCCAGCCCCGTCACTTCTGTCAGTAACGTGGTTCAGTCTCGGGGTGAGACAGGTTGACTTGTGTCCCTCCTCCCCCCAAAGAGAGGTTGATGTCTTAGCCTTCAGTACCTGAGAATGTGACCTTATTTGGAGATTGGGTTTTTATGGAGGTAATCAAGTTAAAATGAGTTCATTAAGGCAGGTCCCAGTGCAACAATATGACGGGTGTCTGTATGGAAAAGGGAGATTTGGACACGGACAGATACACATAGTGGCAAGACCGTGCGCAGTGACAGGGAGAAGACAGCCAGCTCTCTCGCATCCCTCAGAAGGAAGCCACCGGCCGGCCCCTGATCTGGGACTTGCGGCCTCCAGAAGTGCGAGGCCGAGGTCGTACACCTCTGCTGTTGAAGCCGCCGGGTTCGCGGTACTTTGGCGTGGCAGCCCTCGCTAACGCTTTATCGGAGCTTCCCTGACTTCTCTCGTTTTAGGGCATGTTTTGGCGAGTCACCCCGGGTCATCCTGCCCCGCACTGCCACCAGGGGGCAGAAGTTCCTTCCTGATTCGGGTCCCAGCTGCCACAGTACTTTCTGGAAAGCCATTGCATCCCCTCCTTCCCCACCCTGGCCATCTCGCACAGTTCAGGGGCAGCGTCCCCGCTGGGGCTCCGATCACAGCCCTGTGCAGTTCGTGGCGCTCCAGCCCGCCCCCTTCCTTGGGCTCCCAACCTGCCGCTGTACTGCCCCAGTGCCCGCTTCCTAGAGGCGTGAACCCCGCGCCCCGTCATCGCGCCTGATGCCCGGCCTCAGCGCCAGCCCCGCAGTCCTATTCAGCTGTTCCCCTGTGCCCCTCTGTCCCAGCCAGTGAGACGGGCTGTGACAGCGTCACCACACTGTGTGTGGGGGCAGCTCAGTGCCAGCATCTGCCGCGCCGAGACTCATTTCCCTTTCTAGCTTCTTGGTCTTTCTTGGGTGTCGTTTGTTAAATGGAAGTTGGCATGAGGTTAAGGATAACAAATCTGGAAAGTGTGAAAAGAAATTTATTTTCCGCTGAGGAACCAGGGAAATGCTTTAAATATAAGCTGCGGGTGCAATTGCGAGGTTGGACATCGTGAGGGAGAGCGCTCTGTGCGCATGTGCATACTTCTGCGACTCTGAGTCTGTTGTGGGGTCGTGCGTTGTTGTGTGCAAGTGCCTGCATCTTTGGAAGGTGTGCGTGTGCAGACAGGGGGACCGAGTATGAGTGTGCACGTGTTTGTATTTGCACACTTCTTTGGGTGCAGGGCCTGAGACACTGGGTCTGCCAGAGGCAAGGAGCCCAGTGGGGCGGTCTGGGTGTGAGACTCCGGAGGAGCTGCACGGGGTGGGGATGGAACCCAGCTCCTCTGCCACATGCTGCCACTACCTGTGTCAGTTGGCTGCTGGGGCCGCGTTTCAGAGGCTGATGTGCCAACGTCCTCAGTCCCCTCAGTGCGCTGTGTCTGTCCTACCTGCCTGCTCTCAAGCACACTGTCTCCTCGGAGAGCTGGAAGCACAGGCAGCGTACCTGCACTGGACCAGGCCCCTCCGCTCTGCATGCTCCACTCTGACAGGTGGGGCACCCCAGCCTCTCTCCTGACACCCAGCCTCTACCAGAGGCCCAGGCTACACCTGCCCATCACCTGGGCCTGTTCTGGGTGAGAATGGCCCTTAGCTCCAGCCTTACCTGGCCACTCCGATCATTGCCATTTAGTTTAACTTAGCAAAGCCATGTGATGGGCACCCCTCTGGGAACCCCGCTGTTCTTGGCCCTTCCAGTTTAGGAGAGGTGTGTATTCAAGAGAGTTAACCTGGCCCTCTGCTTGGTGATTTCTCCACATAGGTGGGCCCTGCGGATGGGCAGTGAGGTCACTCCACTGTCCTTCCCAGCACTCAGCTCTTCATTCTGGGCTCCAGGCTCTGCTGCCTCCCTGCCCCCCACCCCGGCTTCAGCACTACCTTCTTGGCAGATGAGAAACTCTGGCCCCCAAACCTCACAGTGAGGTCCACCTCTGCGGGTGGTTCAGGCAGGTTTTCCTCCGCTTGTATCACATGCTGACTTTTGCCTCACTTAGAAGTGTCAGTCCCCCCGGGTAGGGAACCAGCACTGCCCCCTGCTGCTTGCCAGTGCCCACTCCTCAAAAGGACCCAAAGGGGAAACGTAGGCAGGTGACAACCTAACCGGATGGCTCAGTGACCCTGGCCAGGTGGATTCAAGGGCCAGGGGTGATGGAGGAGTTCTGGGTGCATTTTCCGGGACAGGTGGTGGAGGGGGAAAGGCACAAGAGCAAGGGGTGGGGCTCTGGGATGCTCCACCAGGCAGAGTGAGGGGCCTCAGGTGCTAACGACCCACAGACCAGACCGGTGATGTTCCTCTGCAGAAACCGATGGCCCTGCATCTGTGCTGGGTGTGCCAGGCCCATCCGGAGGGCCCTGCTGCCCCAGAGCCTGCTGTGTACCTGAGCGCAGTCCAGATGCGGGGCCTCCTCTCTCCCTCAGAAAGGAGGTGAGGGCAGGCCAAGGGGCCACTGTTTCCAAGTCAGGTCTCAGAATGACCACTCGGGGGCCACCTGGTTGTGTCCATCCAGGCAGTCACTGCCTTTGGTGATGAGTTGGCGTCCCGCCGAGGTCTGTGGATGTAGATTGAGATTTCAGGGAGAGGGGTGTCAAGGTGGACGGGGTGTCAAGGTGGGTAGTGACCACAGAATCTGAACAGGCCAGGAACCAAAGGCTGCGTCTGTGGGGCTGGTTTCTGTCAGTGTAAAAGGGGGAACCGTTCTCTGCCGAAACGTTAAGTGCAAAATGCCTGAAAGGACCCTGGCGAGGTTCGGCCGGGAGACGGGGACACCTGGCTGCTGTCCTGGGTTTGCTGCATGCTCCTGGGGATCCCGGCTGTGCCGCGCGTGCTATGACGTCAGTGAAACCCCCAGCCTTCCTGAACTCATTTTTCCTGACAAAGTGGTGATGCTGCCTCTTAGGAGGCAAAGGTGAAGCCCCCAGCCCCAGGCCTGCCGCTCAGTGGGTGCCTCTCTGCGCCTCATTCAGCAGAGCCTGGGCTGGGCTTGGGCCTAGGGATGCAGGAAACACTCCGTCCTGCCTTCTGGAAGCTCCCTGGCTAAACAGAGAGACAGCTCCATGCTGAGGCCACTGTGGGAGGGGCTGTGGGAGGGAGTGGCGGGGGGGGGGGGGGGGGGGGGGTCTACAGGGGCCTCAGGGTCCTTAGGGCAGGGGCGGGGGCAGCAGCAGGATGGGGCGGGTCCCTGACATTCTGAAGTGACTGGGCTGAGCCTGCAAAGGGGGGCTGTCTGAGGGGAGCCCCTCAGGAGGGTTGGGTTTGTAAACGGCACTCAGCCCTCTGATGGCTTCACCTGGAAATGGGACTTTGCCCTCAAAGCCCATCTGAGAAGAGTGGAGAAGCAAGGCTCCTGGGACCGGAGCTAAGCGGAGAGCAGAGGGGCCAGACCCTCCCTGGCTTGCACAGCTTGCCTGTTCAAGCTTGGCTAGGCCTTGTTCCACCCCGCCCTCCCCCAGGGCTGTCCCCTTTTCCCCCTGCACCAGCCTGTTGGTGTCCCCTGACAGCTACCCCCTCGGCTCTGTGGCTCTGCCATGGCCTCTGCCCAGGTCCAAGGGATTGGACTGGAGGGTCCACGGGCCGAACTGATTACCTTGCCAGCGAAGAGTGCCTTACTGGGAACAGCTGTGTCCTGAGGCCACTGTCCCTGGGCTGTTCCCCCACCCCCATCAGGCCTGGTCTCTGGCAGTGGAATGATTGGGCTTGACATGTTCATTTGCTGCCTGTTAAAAGTCCATTTCTGGGCCTGAGCAGGTACCAGAGGGGCAGGTCTGAGGCCTCACTGTGGACCAGCTGCTGAAGCTGCTCAACGTGCTTCAGCACATTAGTCTCTCCGAGAACGAGGCTCAGCTGCAATTGTCTTTGGCCAAGGGATGTGACCGGGCAGTTTGCCCACATTCTTCCCCTGCCCCACCCAGCTCAGCAGATCCTTCCAGAACCCTGGAAGGCTGGGTGTTGGCTGACCAGTGTCCAAGGCCAGATTCAGCCCCCAGGACCCCCATGGAGAAGAATTCCATCCCTGGGAGCAGGAGTTGCTGGGGGGCCCTGGGCCCATCGCTTGCTTCCTGGTATCTGCTCCTTATTTACATAACAGGAAGTGTGGCCTTGCCTGCCATACGCTTCTGAACCCCGCGCCTTGAAGGTGGAGGTGATTTCTGCGGACTCTGCTCCGACCTTACCATGCATGGCCTTGCCCAGGGCCACCATCTCAGGACAGCTAGGGAGTCACCAAACCAGATTGTGGACCCTGCCCCCATTGCCTCCATCCTTCAGGGCATATTGATTGGGTGCCAAATGCCGTGCTGGGTGCTGGGGTTGTTAAGACATGATTTTCAAGGTCACTGTGGGCATAAACACACCACTAACCAAGGTAATTTCAAACGGCGTCAAGTGCTGAGAACAAGTCCTGTGACAGGGAGTGACTGGGGACAGAGGTAACTCAGTGGCCACAGCCTCTGGGAAGAAGTGGTGCCTCTGAACTGAGGCCTGGACCTTTGTGAGCCTCCCTTTCCTCGTCTGCATGCTGCGAGTCATAAACGGGACCCGGATCGTGCGTGTAGAGGGCCTGGCACGTTGTAGGAGCTTGGCCCCAGCGTCCCTTTAGCGTCTGACTCCTCTCATGGGTGACTGCATGCCCTCTCACTGTGCTCTCAGATTAAGGCTCCCCAAACTTCCACACGACTCAGAATCACCTGGAAAATGTGTCACAATTAATATCCAGAGTCTCAGGCCCCCAGCGATTCAGCGGGGCTGGACCCAGGAATCTGCATTTTACAGGCACTATGGTGACATGGGTGGCTCGAGGAAGACACTTTGAGAATTGAGGTGTAGATGCCCCCAGGGAGACCCAGCCTCCTGTCCGCAGCCACCAAACCTTCCCTCTGTGAACGGGTGGGGTGATAGCTTTGGGGAACAAGTTGCCCCAGCCCCGGCAGACCCAGAAAAGCTGCTCTGGTGGCCGAGGCCGGCTGGTCTTAGACCTGGGTGGTGTTTGCCTGCTGGACCATGTTGAAATGTTGCTTTGAAATATCCAGCTGCTCAGAATCGCAACGTGTCCTGAATCTATTAACACGCAGAACATCTCCGAGAGCCTGATGGGGAATGTTAAGTGTCGGGGGTGGCCCAGGGATGAGGCTGGGGGTGGGGGAAGTGGAAGTATGGTCTGACAGGCTGAGGGGACAGCAGGTGCACTTACCCAACCCTGGAGAGGAAGGTTGGTCCCCCCAGAAGTGGAGGCTGCTGGGAGGCAGTGGGTGGGGATGCCCTGGGTGTGTTTTGGCCACTCTGAGAGGTCCAGAGGTCAGGCAGGGGTCCTCTGCATCTGCCATCTTCCCACCACCTTCCTGGTCGGAGTCTTTCTCAGACCCAGGCACCTCATCAGCATGGGTCACACTTGCTGATGTAATAACAGCCGTTAATTCTGTGTCCCTGGGATTGCTCTGCTGCCGCTTGTGGGAACAGGAGCAGCTAATTCAGGGCCAGGGAGACTACCCCTTCCCCTGCCCCCATATGTTGTTTGATTCACAACTCTATCCCCCCATCCCCAGTTATTTTTAAATTGCAAAATTCAGTCCTTTCTGAAATTTGTTCTTACTTCTCACCTCAGTCCGGCCAGCCCCACCCAGCCAGCTGTGATCTCCTGCCCTACTGGCTCTGGGAGACAGAGGGGAACCCACCATGGTCCTCGTGGAGGTGGGGGGTGGGTTTCCAGTCAGTGCCGTGGGGAGGTTGACACATGGCAGGCAGGGACAGCTGCCTAGGTGGCTTCCTCCTTTGTTGCTGGCTAGAGCCTGTTTCCCTAGGCAGCCCCCTCCTGGTGACTTGCTGCGGTGGGGTGGCAGGGGGTGGGGGTGGGGGGGCAAGGCTCCATGCTGCATCCTCATCCCAGAGCGGGGACGGAGCTCTTCATCCCTTGACCCCCGCCACCGTGCCAGTTACCCAGCCTGGGTGCCTTCCCACCTCTACCTGGTCCTAAGGCCTCCGTTTCTCCACTTACCTGGTAGAGACACCAACACCACTCACCTTTCCAGGCCCTGGCCAGAACCAAGTTCAGGGGTCCTCAATCCTGGCTGAACATGCAGAGTCATTGGAGCAACTAAAACAAGGACCAGCGCCTGGGCCCACCCCCAAGTCCCACTTGGGCTGATTGCGTCGGTGTTTCTGGGCAGTGGGGTCTGGACGTCAGTGTTTCCTTATAAAAGCTGCCAGGCGATTCCAAGGTGCAGCTGGAAGGACAACTACTCCTGCACGCAAAGCTTCTGTTGCATGGTCTGGCGCATAGTGGGCCGTCAGCAAATGAGAGTTCTCGTTTATCGTTGTGTTAAGTGTAGTGCATGGCGTTGCATTTTAAGCCACTCACTTGAAACCAGTGGACTTTATTAATTTAAACAGCCCTTAATAAAATGAAAAAGTACAAATATGCCAAGTGCAAAGGGCGAGTTCATGAAGAAAAGCTTATCAGTTTCATTATGTCCCCCTGAGCTCCATGTCCAGGAAAGGGGTGAAGGGGACGGAGGGGGGGGCAGGGGGGAAGAATGTTCTGGCAGGATAGCTACGAAGCGGGCTGATGGAGCCCCCTGGAAGGAGAATCTCCAGACTGGGAAGGGGGTAGCGTTTTTGGTGAACCCCTCAGAAGATCTTGGGGAAGGGAGAGGTAGCTGGATCTAAGAGAGATGGGTTTTGGGGGCACTTGAGAAAGCTAAAGATATTGGGCCCCAGGGCTCCCTGACCTGCCTCCCTGGGTTTGGAAGAACCTTGATCACAGGCTGTGACCTCAAGTTCATAAGAATGCCCCGAGGGCTGGAGGTGTTACTGCCTTTCATCCTGCACACTAGGGTGTTCCCACCCCCACCCCAGGAAATCGAGATGGTATTTCCTATCAGCTCGTGGGGCAGGGCTCTGGGCCTCATCCCAGAACAGAACTTACAGAACTTCCCGCATGAAGCACTGGGGGCTGGAGTTAAGGACCCCCATGTGTCCTGGATGTGGGCTCAGGGGCAGAGAAGGTCCATCCCTCTGAGAGGTCAGGGCCAGAGAGAGTGTGCTTCCCAAGCCTGCTTGGGCAGTTAGGAACTGAATATAGATTTTCAGCGCTGTCCCCCCTCCCCCGCCCAGATTTGGATACAGTAGGTCTGGGGCCCTGGGGGTCTGTATTGTGTACAAGCTGCCTGAGGCTGGAGAGAGGCAGAAGCCAGGCTGCACTGTTCCCCCTGAGGGGCGCTTGCCGCACCCGCTTCCTGCTCTCTGAGCCTCCCGAGGATGTGCCCCTCCCGGGGTGGGGCTGTTCTTCCTGGGGAAGATGAGGCTCTGCAGAGGTTGTGTGTGTGCGGGCACATTTGCTTGGAATAAACTCTTTGAGTCAATTTTATCCTCCTAATGCTCAAATATGCTACGCTGCTGCGCCTTTCTGTTCACAGCGGATTTTTCTCTCTGATGAGCAGAGTGTCAAGACGCCAAGTAAATGGATGGAGAGAAAAAGTGATAATTTACAGCAATTAAGGAGTGAAGATTTTTAAACCTGGTGCAGACCAGGGGGCTGTGGCTCAGGCAGCCCATCCCACTCTCTCTGCCTGGTCGATCTACTTGTAGGGGCTGGGTTGCTCACCAGCTGATGAGGCACTCCAGCTGATGGGACTCAGGGCCGATGAAGCTTAGCACCATCCTGCCCCAACCAGACTGGCCCTCTCCACCACTGTCAGCTTCTGTAGCCACTGGCCCTGCTCTTGAGTGTGACATCCACACCTTCCTAATCACCTGTATAACACCCTCTAAGCCCAGACCTATTGCCCTGGGGCTGGATCTCCAGTCGCTCTCTCTTCCCCTGCCCTGGGTTTCATGGATAAAGTACTCGCTGAGCCTGTGAACGAATCATCTCACTCTCGTCTTGAATAGACCCATCTTCTCCACACCTTTGCTCCTGCGCTCTCCTGAGCACCTTCTCCCTCAACTCCGCACGTGAACAGTGCACCTGCCTGCCCAGGTGCAGCTGAAATGCTCCTTCCTGTGGCAGTCCTCCTCGGAGGCCCATCCGTGTCCCCAGCTAGAAGCAAGCCCGAGCACCATTCACCCTGCCAGCTTGCCCTCTCTGAACTCTGCCCGTTTTCACATCTGTTTTTCCCTCTTACCATCCACTTCCACATGTCTCATGTGGTACCTGGCATGTCGTAGGTGACCGACACACAGTAGGCGCTCAACCACTCTTAGCTGCAGACACCACGGTGGGGAACACACAGCTTTTGAGACCTCGGTGGCGGGGGGGGGGGGGGGGGATCCTGGCACTTGCCTGCAGGGCAGAAGCCTCGTGACTTCGGTAATAAACAGCAAGTGCGGCTTCACTGCCCAGTGGGGCCCGCCCCCAGCCTCTGTCCCTGGGAAGCCGGCTCTTGCCAAGGCCCCACTGGGGCTCAGCCAGCCGCTGATGTGGATGACAAACCAGGCTGTGTCCCTGGAAAGCAGGCTGATGAACTAGAGTCAGTATCATCTAGCCGTGGGGAGACTGGACCACACTGGGGCGAGGGCCCCTCAGAAGGCATGCTGCTCCATGAGAACAGGAGTGTTGGAGTGAGACATCCCGGCGTTCTTGTCTCAGGTCTGCCACTACGGCTGTGTGACCTCAGACTGATTCCTTGCCCTCGCTGCCTGGTGTGGAAAACAATGCTAATGATACCTTTAGGGTCATTGGGAATATTGGAGAAAATATCTGCAAAGCACCTTTAATATCTGTCAAGCACCTTTAGGGCACCTTCCAGGAGCTCGATAAATAATGGCTAGTATGATTGCCGCTGTCACCATTAGCAGCCCCGATTTTCATTCTTTTTTGTAGTTGATGTTGTCGGTGCCTGTGTTGGGATCACCTGGTGCTCGGAGCCAGCCGGAAGGAACCACTTTATAATTCGGTTGGCAGAGGCAGGATGCAGCAGACCCCCTGCTGGGGACCGCACATTAATTAGTGTCGTTTGTGGAGAGGGGGCCCTTTGGGATGTGTGATGGGCCAGGCCAGGCCCGTGGGCCTCCGACCTCATGGCTCTGCAGAGGGTGGGCCCTGTGGATGTCAGCCAGAGGTGGGTGCTCTTAGGGTCTACAGGAGACCCGGAGCCACGGAGGGTGCCCCCGCATGTTTGGCAGGTGGGGCCAGGCTCCATCACACCCATGGGCCCAGGGAGAAGGGGAACAAAGCTTCCCCACACTCATCCTGATGTGTGGCCTGTGTGCATGCCTCGGTTTCCCCACACAGCACTCCATCTGCCTTTCAAGTCTGAACGTCCCCTGCTGTCCATGCCCAGAACCCACACAGCGAATATTGGCAGTGCCCGTCCGTCTTCTCCGCGCAGTCTCCAGCGGCCCAGGAGTGACGACTCGTTCAGACATGACAGTGTCGGCCCCGAGTTATGTCTGGGACTGCAGTGTACACGGGGCCCCCGGCACTGGTTTTCTCCCTGAGTTTCCAACCTCGCCGCTTCCTCCTGGGGCAGTCAGTGGGCTGACGGCACTCCTGCCTGGCTCATTCCTGGTCCTTCTCCCTGCGCCTGTCTACCCTGCGCCCTTGGGTCATCGCTGCCTGTACCTCCCTTCCCTTGCTTCACTGCTGGACCTGGGGCAAGGTCCTCTTACTGAATTCACGTGTGTGGCGTGCTCTTCCAAGTGTCAGGGTGCCGAGGCAGCCTCGTCACACGTATCTTAGTGAATGGTAAGAGCTCTTGCACTCCCATTTCACAGACAAGGACGTGCAGTCTCAGAGATTCGCCTGGGTTACCCAGCTGGTCAGGGTCGGAGCCAGGGTTTGAGCCTAATGGTCTGACTACACAACTTTCTTTTGAAATTCAGGGGTGATTAAAATACGTTCAGCTGCATAGATCTTAGGTGTCCAGCTCCACAAGTGATGACAAATGTGTTTGCCCACGTAACCGGCACTCAAAGGCGAGGTGTGGAGCACTCCCATCGTTCTTCCTGCCTCATCTCCACCAGTTTCTACCCCCCAGTCGGAGGCACCCCCGTTCCGATTGACCGCAACATACTCTGTCCTGGATTCAGCAGAAATGGAATTATACAGTACACAGGACTTTGTGTACATTGTATATACTTTTATACCCACTTAGCTCGGTGTTCTGAGGTGAATCCATACTTTTGCACATATGAATAGTGCGTCACTTTTATCACCGAGCAGTATTCGGTTGTATAGACACACCACGATTTGTGTGTCCCTTCCCTCACCGATGGACATTTGGGTTATTTGTAGTTTTGCACTATTTTGAATAAAGCTGCTGTGAATGTTAGCAGCTTAATGTGGACGTCTGTCTTCATTTCTCTTGGGTAGACTCTTGGGGCGGAACTGCTGGGTTACAGGTAGGTGTGTGTTTATAATTTCCAGAATTTTCTAAAGTGGTCATGCTGTTTTGTACGCGTGATGTGAGGGAGTTCCAGTTGCTGCACATTCTTGCCAGTGTTTGGTGGTGTCAATTTTTTTTTTAAATCTTAGTCGCTCTAGTGGATGAGTAGTGGTGTCCCGTTTGGGTCTCAGTTTGCATTTCTGTGCTGACTGATGGCCCTGAAGGTATTTTTCGTGTGCATGTGGGCTGTCCCCGTATTTTCTTCGGTGATGTCTGTGCCAGGCTTTGCCATGTAAAGCACTGGGTTGGCTGTCTTTTTACCGCCGGGATCGCAGCCCCCTCACTTTTGGTTGCAGGTGAGTCTTGGGCGTGCGAAGTGAGAGAGTGTTATGTGTCGTGTATACAGCAGGTGTCTCAGAAGGGGCTTATTTCCTCGGCTCTTCTCCCTCCTGCCAAGGTCTCCCCCGATCATCTCTCACTGAACAGACTCCTTCTCCTCTCCATCCATCTGCCTACATTTGACTCCCTCTTGAAAGCTCAGTTTCATAGGGGCCTCTGGCCCCAGGCTCCTTAAAGTGCCCCGACCCGTGGAAGCAACCCAGAAGCGGGATCAGAGAGCTGCGACTCTCCTGAAGGGCCCTGTGCTGTGTCTTTGGCTTCTTCGAGGATGCTAGAGATTGCCCGTGTGTCCCTGTTATGTCTATTTGGCTGATGAAAAACTGAGGGCTGGTGAAAGGTCAGATGACTCATCGGTAGTTACTGACACAGCAGGATGGAGATGGAGTCGTCAGTTCAAGGACAGCTGTCAATCGTTCCTCCATCATCACCGACTTCATCCCTGGCTCCTCCCTGCCCCCCATCTTGCTTGGACCTGCAGTGTGGTCTCCCTACTCGCTCACTCAACACAACTTCTTTCAGTGTTACCCCCCCAGACCTACAGTGGGCTCCCAGAATACTGCCGTTCGTCAGGCATTGCGCTGCCCTCCAGGGGAAGCAGATGCACTGTGGTCATCAAAGTGGAGAGTGGTGTGTGTGGCGGAGGAACACGCTAGCTTCTGAGAACGGGGACCCGGAAGGGAGGACTGCTTTTTCCGCCTGGGGCTGGGGAGAAGGGGGAGCCCAGGGACATCTTCTCAGAGGAGCAAGCAACAACCGAGCCAGGGTTTGCAGGCTGAATAGCCCCATGGAGAAGAAGGGCATCGTGGAGAGAAGGGAGATGGCATGCACAGGCCTGCAGACAGGACAGGTGCAAGATGTCCAGGGAAGAGCATGTGGGCAGGCACGACCAGTGGGCACGGTGGTGGCGTAGGGAGGTGAGCTCGGACAGGTCAGTGAGGGAGATCATAAAACACTTGGCCTGTCAAGTAAGAAACTTGGGTTTTACCCTGAAAGGGATGGGGAGATTCTGGAGGATTTGAAGATTGGGAGGCTGGATTGGAGGGGTCTACTTCAACAGGTGGCCCGAGGGACACTCTTCCTGAAGTTGGTCAGGGAGGGAGGTGCTAGGGCCTGACCCAGGGCAGAGGGCCGGGGTGGAGAGAACCTCTCGTCCCTTGTCCGGGGACACCACGGAGAGACCGCTGGCCGGGATGCGAGCAGAACACAGTCATGGCTGAAATAACACGGAACAACCGCCATTTGAAAGGACAGCTGGCGAGTTTGATGGAGAGAATGACCATGCCCTGTGCATGGCAACATGTGGGACCCAGCTGTTTCATTGGGAACAGAAGTGGCCGTGTGCTGGCCACAGAGGTAGCTTTGGGGCAAGCCAGTGGTGAGCCTGGGTGCAGAGGCATGAGACCTGGGAGGGCAGAGAGCCTGGAGGTGAGGGAAGCGTGGACGGGCCCATAGGCATCCAGAAGTTTCAAGTGGCCAGACAGACGTGGGCTTACCTCCGCCTCTGGAGCTCTGCTCTTCGAGTACATCCCTTGGTCTCTCCAGGCCACGGCCTCCGCTTCTCTGCACTGGGGTAATGACAGCCTCTGGTGCGGACGTGTGTGCAGAGTACATGCCAACTGCATGTACGGGAAGCACTTGACGTGCGGTTACACTCCCTGAGGGCTGGGTTCCCGGATGTCCACCCAAGTCCCACTACAGGGATTACCTCTGGAAGCAGCCAGCTGCTGGTCGCCCACCTAGTTCCAGGCACAAGGCACTGGCACCCCTCCCTCAGGCCACTGCAGTGGCCAGGGCTAGGAGGACCTCGGTCAGGGGTATTCACACCTCTCTGGGGGAAGGCCTTCTTGTGGCTAGTCTAGTTAAATGAACATCCCTTTCTGGCAGGTTTTCCAGCCTGTGCCCAGTGGGCACTTAAGGAGCCAAAATTCCAAAGGCATTTCCCTCCCAAGGAGGTGTTTAATGGGCCGTTCACACCGCACTAGGAGTGGTGCCCCCACCCCCACCCACGCGGCTCCTGAGACCTGGAGGCTGGGCAGGCCCGGCTGAGAGGATGATGGTGAAGGGCTATGTGGGGTCCCGATCGTACTTCCCTCCTCATCTGTGGGGCGGTGGGGGGCTCAAGCCCGTGAATAGTGTCCAGATTGCTGGAGAACCACTGTCATTACTGAAAACCAGGAAGCGTGCTCCATCACCTCCAGGGCAGAAGGAGGCAGAAAACTCTGTGGAGTGCCCTCGTAAGCGACTGCCATCGGCTCAACAGTAGCTATTAAAATCGGTCAGTTGTTTGGATGTGGGCAGTGGGGAATATGGCTTGTGGGGCCACTTTTAAAGCCCACCCAGTGTCAGCAGTGGTGTATTAGTTTCCAGCTCAACGTTTGAAACGTGGGTTCTGCCAGTCCTTTGGAGGAAGGGAGCCTTCACAAACATGCAGACACTGAGCTAGTGAAAGTTCTGGGGGCCCCAGGTCGCTGTTGCTTTCCTGCCTTCCAGCATGGTCCGATGTGGGGTGCTCAGGCTGAGGCCAGGCCCAGATGGTCCTGCCTGGCTGCACTTGATCTTCCTTTTCTTCCGCCAGAGGCCTGGGTTCTACTTAGAGCCACCTCCTCGCCTTGCGCTGCTGCCCAAGTTCGCCACTAGGGGGAGCGCAGGTTCTCGGCAAAGGCCTCGCATCAGTGGCTTTTCCATCTGTGATTCCAAAAGCAGGGCTGGGATAGGGACAGCGCGGCCACGGACTGGCCTGGCAGAGGTGGACAGTATTTGAAAGCACCGAATCCTAGCCACTGGACCACCAGGGAGTCCTTAGAGGTGGGCAGTATTTGAGAGGGAGACCCAGGCTCTGAGCTATGACCACGTCCCACCTCACCAATCTGCCTCTGTCTTAGATACAAGAAGTTCCGTGTTGGGTAGTGTACACCAATTTCAAAATGACCCCTTCCAGGAAGCCTTCCAGACGCTGCTGCCTCGTGACTGCTCCAGGTGCCTGGGCCTTGTTGGCCGGGCAAGAAGGAGGCCAAGGACTGTGTTCTGTTGCTTCGTCTCCTCTTCCTGCTTGTAACACTCCCCCACCCCCACTTGGGGAAGCACCTCTGGTTTGCAGGGAACTGTGCTGCATGCTGGGGACATGGTGCTGTGGGAGCTGGAGGGTGGCGGGGGTGGGAGGAAGAGGCATAGAAGTAAAGAAGTGACTCCTGCATTCCAGGACTTTCCGCTCAGTTGGGGGATGTGGACATCTGATTCCAGTCATGGAACATTTGCTGAGTGCCCATTTGAGAAACAGGGTCAGTGACTGAGTTGTGTTACTTAGACCTTCTGGGTCTCTAGTTCCTCATCAGTAGAATGGTGCGGCCAGGCCTCCCCACGTTACCCACAGACCTATTTGGAGAATCTCATGTGACCGTGGGAGAGGCTTTCTTAACTGCTAAGCAAACATCACCTCCTGGTGAGCCTCCCCAAGCCCCCTCACCCCACCCCCAAGTTAAACAATGACTCCCTCACCCGTCCTCGAACAGTCCTCCTGGCCCCCTTAGAGCTCTCTGGGGGGTGCTGCTGTTAATTGTCTGTCACTGAGCTGAGCGGGCATCAGAGCGGGCATGCTGGGTGTCACTGGTCCATTCCCCTGTGCTCACAGCTTAGCACTTTGCAAGGAACATTCACAGAGGTCGGGGGTGGTGGAAATGACCCCTCCTTTCCAGCTGGAGGCCCTGGGCTGACAGTGGCACCATCCGGTGTGTGGGGATCAGGGTGCACAGCTGTTCACTGGCTGTGGGCTCAGCCCCTGAGTGATGCCTTCGGGGAGAACCTGACCACCGAGAAGGTGGCCACAGGGGTCTGGGCTGTGAACATACATATTGGAGGCTCTCAGAGCGAGGTGGGCCTGGGGATGGGTGCGTTCCAGGACAAGACAGGACAGCATTTCCCACAGGGTGGGACAGATGTCACTGAAGGTGGATGGATTGTAGGGGGATGTCATCAGGGGCCCAGACACAGTGGGCTCAGGGTGAGAAAGGAGCCCTTTAGGATCCTCAGCAGTCCTATCTAGGTGAAGGAGGCAGTTTGGTGCCAGCGAGCCCGCTGGGTTTTGCTGATCGTGCTTTTGAATAAAGAGTGAGCAGGACCGAGGCAGGTGTTTCAGCGACTGCGTTACCCAGTGGCGGTTTACACTCAGCATTTCCTGCCCTGGTTACTTTTGATAAGCAGTACTGTTTCTACACCTACCATAGTGATGCACTGTTTCCTTTAAACACGGGCTTAAGTTGAAAATAAAGAGAAATACTGAAGAAAACACTGAGCATTAACAGTACAGGTGATGTGTGAACACGTCCTGATGCTTGTGTAGGAGTGACTGTAGTGGGAGTGAGTGTGCAGGTTTGCAGTCACAGGTGGAGAACCTGGCCCTGACTCTCCGAGGGGTGTGACCTTGGACCTCCCAACCTCA
The DNA here is from genome assembly GCA_007922815.1 of Macrotus californicus. Lineage (NCBI taxonomy): Eukaryota > Metazoa > Chordata > Mammalia > Chiroptera > Phyllostomidae > Macrotus > Macrotus californicus. The sequence goes on along the minus strand of VMDR010000203.1, from coordinate 280,061 downwards.
GTCTCCCTGTCTGTGAAACAGGGCTCGTGATACCAGGAGGGTTACTATGAGGAGCAAAGGGGATAACGCGTGAAAAGGGCTTAGCACAGGGCCAGGCACGCGATGTGTAGAAGGTGCTCATTATTTATGCACTGCTGGATGTTCTAGTCTGCAGCAGGGTGGGTGGGGGCTGGAGGGTTCAAGCCAAAGCCAGCGGGTGGGGAGCATGCCCCTTGGAGATGGAGGGCAGAAGGAAGTGGGATGCCCCAGGAGTGGTCACTGAGGGACCAGGGAACCCAGATGACACAACTGATAAACCAAGGGAGAAGAGTATCTTCCCCCCATACCCCAGGGCTCGAGCAGGAGGCCAGGGGCCCTGCACTGTGTTTCTCCTTCGGGTTGGAGAGTTACCTTCCTGCCCTTGCCCTACCGCTCCAAGTTCCCTTCTTCCAGAATTTAATTCAGAGTTACAAGTGTTCATAATCAGATCCTGCCAATGTTAACCTTGGAGCTTCCTAGCCTGAAAGACCCCATTTTCTGCTGAAGTTCAATATTAACACACGAGTAAGAACAGGCTCTGTCTCCTCAGGGAGCCGGAGCTTCAGCTGATGGGAATTACAATCACTCTCCAGCTGCAGACAGGAGGGGCACCCCTGAAACATCCTAATGAGCTCTCCAGCCCCTCCCTCCCTCCCACCTTCCCTGCTCAGGTACTGACTGAGGGTGCACTGGGTGCTGAGATTTCAATCTTCACGCCCCACCCCCCCCACCCCCCAGGAGTGCCTCCTTCCCTGGCGGCGCCTCATTTCCATTTTTTAGACACAAGCAAAAGGCAGAAATTCCAGGACGGGTGTCAGCTGAGTCAATCAACAAATTCTTCTCTTGTCCTTCTGCTTCCGGTATTTACGCACATTCAGTCAGACACGTTGCTTGGAGCCGTCTGCCAGTCTGCCCGTGGGAGTTCATCTTGTTGGTCCGTTTGCCTAGTTTCCAGTGTTCTGGCAGGAGAGCCAGCCTTCCCCCTTCCCTCGGGGGTAGCCGCCAGCGCGCCTTCCCATCCTCCGTGTCCGCCACCCTCACCTGCAGGCCTTCGTGCGCGCAGCCCCCCCGTCTGGGGCTCCGGCTTTTGTCTCCGGCCGTTCCCTTCTTTTAAGGAGAACTCCTGAGGCTCCCAACCCTTTCCTGCTCTGAGATCCCACAGAACCTGCCATCTGGGCCCCACCACGGTCCCAGCGGCCTGGACTGCGTGGGCTTCTGCGTGGTCTCTGTCTGTGAGTGGCTTTATTTCCCACTGGGGAGCAGACTCCAGGGCCAGGTGCTGGTGTTGGAACTGACATGCTGAGCCCTCGTAATGCACCAGGCTCAGTGCCTCTCGGCCAAGGTGGAGTACAGGATGGGCGCTCTGGCCCCAGAGCCCCACACTCTGAAGCGCTTCTCCATGTCCTGCCCTTCCCCAGGCACAGTGCAGGCCCTCCGGGGAGACGAGGAGGCCTGGACGCTGGATCCCCAGGGTCGGTGATGGATAGAATGTGGGAATGTGTGGGGGAGGGGCATTTGCAAGTTTAGCCTCCTCTAGACAGGAGCTACAGCTGCTGCCTAGGGCAGGGGGTCGGAGTCTCTGCAGAGCCCCCTTTTATGACCTGAGCACTCACTTCTGTCACTGGAATGCTGCCTCCTACGCTTTAACTCCAAGCATTTATCTTTACTTTGCTTTATTCCCCAAAGGGTTTGAGGCGACCTACACAAAACATTCAATAAAGTCACAAAGTAAAATATAAATCAGAACAACAAGGGAAGAAGCTGGTCACGTCATGGCACATTCCCTGCATCTGTTGGTCCTTCATGGGCCCGACTGTCCTCCCCTCCTCCATTCTTCGTTCGGAAAGGTCACGTCTGCCCTTCGATCTGAGCAGAAGCATGCTGTGCTTTCAGGGCTTCCCAGGCTCGGGGACCCGTCAGCCTCCTAACATTCATAGCTCCTGTCCTTGATCAGCCACCCAGGCTGAAGAGGGGACCCTACCCTGTGGCCATGACCCAGTGGCTTTCCAGGCACGATGACAGTGTCTCAATTCTTGCAGAGAATCCGCTCCGGCCCGCTGGCTAAGTCCACACGGGAGCCCATAGACAATACCCATAGCTGCGGCTCCAATCCTCTTTCCTTGCCCCAGGGAAACGTTGTCTGGGGTGTGCTTTGAGAGCCCTGGCCCCCGAGGGACCAGGGGAGGGTTTTTATTTTTTAATTTCTTTATTATTACTTTTTATTCTCATGCAAAGACATGTTTATTGATTTTAGAAAGAGGGGAGAGAGAGGGAAGAAACATCGATGTGAGAGAGAAACAGTGATTGGTTGTCTGTTGTACGCACTCCAATCAGGACCTAACCGGCAACCCAGGCATGTGCCCCGACTGGGAACTGAACCTGTGATCTTTCGGGTTATGGGACAATGCTCCAGCCAACTCTGAGCCACACCCAGGGAACGCTTTTCTCTCATCTGAATCAGTGTCACTCAAAGATCCGCTGCCCTACTGGGCAGGCGTGTGACCGGTGCATGTGAGTACATGGGAGAGGTTCCGGCTGTGACACAGGAGACCATTTTGATGACTTTGTTGCCTGCCGCTCTGTGGAGAGCTTTGAGCGCTGGCTTGGGCAGTGGCGAGGGAGGAGTCTCGGAAAGAGGCAGGTTTGAATCCCAAGTTCGGTGTGCTGCAGACCAGCCCGGTGGCTTTCGGACCAGGACTCGCAACGCCTGCCCGGCAGGGGTATTTGAGGATGATGACTAGTGACGATCTTTGCAAAAGGCCCGGCACCAGCGGGAGCCCAACGCCACCGCTGCTTTACCCGCCTCCACTTGCTTGGAAGGGCGGCCTGGGCAAGGTGGTCTCCAATGGTACCTCCTGCTCCAGCGCACAGATGGGGCCAGGCCTGGTGCTCCGGGGCGTCTGTGTTGGTGAGGGCCCTGCCCTTCGGGAGCTCGACTCTTGCACACATGTGGACGTGCAGGTCGGTTGGTCACTCGTGGACATGTAGACAGGTGACTACAACAGGGAACGGTGCCCAAGGGGAGCCCTGGGCCTGGGTAAGCTTTGAGAAGAAGTGCCTGACCGGCCTGGGGCACAGGCTGGGCCCTTCTTTCAGGCCACTGTGTGGGCTTGGGCTCCCCTCATCTCTGCCCTGGGGTCTGTCACAAACAAGGCTTGTTAGAAGCTGGGCCAGCACCTGGTAGCCTCTGGTAGCAGCTGGAGCGGGCAGCTCGGCTTGGCCATCAGGCCTGAAGGGAGTTTCCTACCTCCCACAGATGGGAGCCAGGTGAAGTGGGCGGGGGAGGGCGTCCCAGGAAGAGCAAAGAACCGGTGGAGTGGAAGGGCTTGGTGCTGTGTGGGATTCGGGGATCTGGGTGTGTCTGGTGCATGACGTTTTCTGCCTCCGGGCTGTGAGAGGGCCTGAATCTGTACCGAAGGCCCAGGCCACGCAGGGCCAGGTCTCTCATGCTCCCCTTCGCCTCACGAGCCCGCTCTAATCTTGGGTCACGGTTCTGAGCCCAGAGGGTTTTCAGTGTGGGTCTTCCGTGGCTCCCTAGTCCACAGATGGAACCCTGTCATCCCCTGCCTCCGACCCGTCCTGGCTCCCCACTGCCCTTCCATGAGGCCCACAGCGTTTCCTGGTCTTCGTGGCCTGTGATCTGACCACAGCTCCCCTGCCAGCCTCACCCCTCTCCACGACGTCTTCACACCTGTCTTCCCTTTCACCTCACACCCTCTCTTCCCCACTCCCTTCACCAGTTCACTCCTGCACATCCTTTGGGGCTCAGCCCAGGCTTTGCCTCCTCCAGGAAGCCTTCCCTGACTCCCTCTGAGACCTGTGGCCCCTGTGCTTTGGGATCTCAGTACATTTCACACTTGACTGTCCTGTTTTCTCTATACCCTGGTCCAGTGCCTGGCACTTAGTAGGTATACATTTACCATTTCTGTGTGAATTAATGATTGAGTGAATTAGTGATTTGATCATCTCCCGGCAATCTACTCATTGTCTGGACCCCAGCTGGGGACCTGCAGGCTTACATCGCCACGTTAGAGATTCTGGAGCCGTGACTGTGTTGCTCAGATCCACCGCACGTTTCTATTCTGGCTTTTCCGTTCCGCTGCCCGGCACACAGAAGCACCCGCTGCTCTGTGTTGGTGAGCCCGCCCACTCTGTTCTGACGCGAGGCCTTCTGATTCTTCATTTGGAAGGCTTTTCATCCTCCTGGGCAGAGCCATTTCAGAAACGGGCTTCAAAGCTTCTTGGAAGTGACATGCTGTAACTTGGATGTGTCTGTTAGCAGCTCGGTGGGGGGGACAGGCTGGCTCACTGAGGTCCCCTGGGGCCTGAGGACAGGAGAGGCTGCCCCCCATGGGGTCCTGGAAGGTAGGGGGGACTGTGGGGCTGGTCTGCCCCCGACTGGAAGGGACAAGGAGACCCCCTCCCTCCAGGCTCCACCTACTGCCCGCCTTGGCCAGCAAGTTCTTCTGCATGGTCGCTGGTGCTTCCATAGCGACTCCTGCGTCTTCAGGCCTCCAAACCCATCCCCCAGATCCTGGGAGTGTCTTCCCACTACAGCCTTCACTGGAAATGGCCCTTGACCATGGGGAGCTGGCTTACCCAAAGTGACTGCCTGAGGGAGGAGGGGTGCAACTATGAAGGCCTGGTCCCCCCCACCTCAATTTAGGGCAATTCTGAGGGACTGTCCTGGCTCCAGTGCTCCCCTGGGATCATCTGAGGTCTCAGTGGCCACCACGTCACCCGCTGCATGGTGGCCAGATTCTCCCTCTGCCCAACCCTGCCTTTCTCACTCCCTTTCAGGTGTCCTTTCCTGGGACCACTCAGCAATAAATGTCCTTCAGGAGACTTTCCACCCTGGAGTCTGTTTCCAGGCACTGGGACTTCTGGCCACCAGATAGTGGTGTGCGATCAAGAGGGTCACCAGGCGGCCCAGAAGGAACATCTCTGACGTGGACGCTGGAGCATTGCAACTGGAGCCCCAGTTCCCTCTCCTTTCCCTGGACATGGTCCCCACAGGCCCCAGGGTGTGTTTTCACCGCAGCCTGGGGCACAGGCTGGGCCCTTCTTTCAGGCCACCGTGTGGGCTTGGGCTCCCCTCATCTCTGCCCTGGGGTCTGTCACAAACAAGGCTTGTTAGAAGCTGGGCCAGCACCCGGTAGCCTCTGGTAGCAGCTGGAGTGGGCAGCTCGGCTTGGCCATCAGGTCTGAAGGGAGTTTCCTACCTCCCACAGATGGGACCAGGGTGTCCTTGCCAGACAGGCCCCAGGGGCCTCGTGAACAAGACCTGTCAACCTGCCTCTTCCTGCTCCTGCACTGCCATAGATTGTTTGCATCCCCCCAGAGCTCAAAGGCTGAAACCTGATCCCCAACATTTGGAGGTGACTAGGTCAGAAGGTGGAGCCCTTGTGAATGGGGTGAGTGCTCTTGGGAAGAGGACCCCAGGGAGTTCTCTCAGCCCTTCATCACTTGAGGACGCAGAAGACAGCTGTCTGTGAAGCAGGAAGTGAGTTCTCAGACCCAAGTCTGCCGACACTTTGACCTTGGCACTTTGACCTTGGACGTCCCAGCCTCTAGAACATGAGAAATAAATTTCTGTGCCTTATAAGCCACCTAGGACATTTCTTTGACAGTGCCCAAATGGACTAGGATGCTTTCAGATGCAGGAAGCACAGAAGGGAACACACTTGGTGGCCCCACTGCCCTGTGCTGGCTCAGGTTTGAGCACCCGAATGACCACCCCCTCCATGGGAAGGTGACAGTAGGGGCACGGGGTGAGTGGAGAGGCAGGAATACGGGGGAGGCCCCTCTCACCGAGGACCCTTGAGGTCCAGGGAGACAGCATGGGCACTTTGTGTGTAGGGCGATTCTTCCCATTGTTGATCGGCACTCTGATGTCAGCTCCTGGTCAGGGCTGGGCTGCCTCCTCCCCTCCTCCCCCAGAGGAGGGCTTAGAGCCACCACTGGCTGTGTGGGTCCATTTCTAGAGGCAGTTACTGAGGACTGCTAGCTGGGCCCATGTCCCTGCCGAGCCCCTGTGGGGTGGTCTGAGGGAGGGCTCGGCAGCACGTTCTGTCCGTGTTTCTTTGCAGAGCAGCTCCGTGTGGTGTTCTTTCGGAGGCCTCCGAACCACATTGTGTGTCTGACCTGAGGGTTACAGAGAGCAGGTTGCTCCCAGGTGAGCATCCTTGCCACGGCAGAGTGGGAAGGAGGCGGCCTCCAGAGTGAGGTGGCCCCTGGTTCCAGCCCTACTCTGCCACTTGCAAGCTGTGTGACTTTGGGTGAATCACTTAATCTCTCTGGGCCTTAGTTTCTTCATCCAGTAAACATACAATTAGTCCTACTTGGTGCAGAAGTTGCTATGAAACTGATGTGTAAAGCAGGGTCTCAGGAAGGACTAGGACCTAGTATGGTGCCTGGGACACAGTAGGTTCTCAACAGTGGGTTTCCTGTCCCCAGCAAGGGTGTGCTGGGCCACACCTCTCAGACCCTGCTGTTTACTGAGCACCCACTGACTTCCCATGGCAACTGCATCCCTGAGCCCGATGGCTTTTCTGGAGCCATGGAAGGCCACTCCAGCACTCTGTGTAGCCCCCAGGGGGCCTTGACTAGTGACTGAGGTGTCAGTACCCCAGCTCCCTCTCTACAGGTCGAGCTCACGTCCCAGAGCCAGCTGCCCCCTGTGTGGGGCTGCGAGACTGGCCTGAGGGAGCACCTTCCGTTGGGAATTTCTCAGAATTTCCAAAGGCACCTGCGCTAGTGTCCTCTTGCTGCTATGTAACAAGTTGTGACAATCTCAGTGGCTTGAAACGACAGAAACTTATCATCCTGTGGTTCCTAAGGTCAGAAAGCTACAGCCAGCAATGGCCAGTTGAGTTGTTCCCACATCTGTCACTCCGACTCTAACTCTTCTCCCGCCTCCATGTTGTTTAGGACCCTCACGATTCCATTCGCCCCTCCTGGATCAGCTGGTAGCGCAGTCTAATTCCATCTGCAATCTTAAATACATCTATGATCTTAATTCTCCTTTGTGATGTGGCATACTGTCGTCACAGGCTCTGTGGATTAGGGTGCGGCCACCTCTGGGGGACGTTATTCTGCTGTCACGCCATTCTTGGGGTGGCTGGTTATCAGCAACCCTCTGCTGGCTGTCTTCCCATTCTCTGTGTTACTTTCCCACTTCTCTGCTGGTGGTCCCTGCCCCTCCCAAGGAAGCAACTCGTACTTGAAACTTTATTTCAGCGTCTTCTTCTGGGGGACACCAAATTAATACACTCAGCAAAGCTATCTAGTTAAAGACACCACACAAAGCAAAACCTGGGCTGCAAAGACTCAAGACTAAAATCAGTGGGTTGTGATCAGCCCTGGCTCCCATGGGTGCCACTGGGCATGGACCCCTCTGCCTCTTGCAGAAGGAAGCATCCACTACCCCTTTCTAGCCGCAGGACTCCCAGCTCCTCCTGGGGAACAGGTTTCCCTGTGTTAATGAATGATTCATTCTCCTCACTTAGCAAATTTCAATTTTAAGTAATTGCTTGAATCAAAGTTATTTATTGGATCCATAATACACTGCAGATTGGAAGGTGGTTTTGATTAGCTTCCATCACTATTAAAATTAAAAGTGCGTTTTCCACTTGCTGGTGATGTTCCTCCATGCGGACATGGTCTCTAGCAAATGCAGTTTTAGCCATCCCCGATGATGCAGGGCACGTCCTGGAGCTTCCCCTCTGCCTTCTTCCTGTTCCGTCTTCGAAGGAGTTTTTCATGATCACAGCCCTGGCTGGGGCCGGGCCCCAGCTGGGGGTGCAATAGCTGGTTGAATGCTTTCTCTGCTGCAAAACAGGTCCCTAGTTCCCTCTGATGGGTGTGCTGGGCAGCCTGGGGTGGGAGCCTCTCTGGGCTGCCTCAGGAGGTCAAGCTCAGGTCGAATAACCAGCCTGCTCCCTGTCTGGGGCTGTGAGGCCCTGGAGACTGGCCTGATGGAGCACTGCCTGCTGGGGATGAATGTGGACATTGACACTCGGCGGCAGGAGCGCGTGGAGCCTGTTGGAGCAGCAGCGTGGTGTATGGGGTGCTCTGGCAGTCCGCTGCCGTGGCTCTCGCTCCAAAACCGATCTGAGTCGATCGGTCGAGAGGGGATTATCATTTTCATGCCCGTGGGATGTTGGAGCATTTTGAAAAGAACAAGCCCTCATATTTGCGCCAAGCCTCACTGAGACAGAACAGCTCGTGTTGTAGATGCCGGCCTCTGAGATGTTGTTTACCCAGTTAAGAAAGACCCACAGCACGTGCTGTGTGCAGCCCTGGCCCCGTCATTTTGCCAGTGTTAGTGGGACTGGCTGAGGAGTGGAGGCCCTGGAATGCCAAGGGCGCCGATGACGACGGGACCTCGGTGGCCAGCTTTGAATGGGACACTGACAGAGCTCTGGGAAAGTCACGTGGGCACCATGGATCAGCGGTGAGGCGGTGTGGGGTTGGGGTGACTGCATCCCCCCATCCTACAAGCTCTGCATGGAGAGCGACTGTTCCCATCCTCTGGGAGATGGCGGAGGCCTTTATAATCTGCAGATTTTTGTTTTCAAAACACACCACAGAGTTGTCCTGCAGAATAGATTTCTGTTTAACACGAGGCTGGGGAAATGGCTCTTGTTTATTAAAACGCACACACACACAACAAAACCTGCCTGACTTTGTTATTACCAGAATCCTCCTGGAGGCGAGGATGTCGCGAGGAAATTTTATTTTACTTATTCCAGGGAACACTTTTTTTACCTGTTTCTCAGCTTCAGGAGCAGTTACCCCAAAGAATGACTGAGCCCCAGGAGATGAGAGTGTGCCTTAGAGGGAGGGGGAGGAAACCTGGCCCCCACTCCATTCCTGATGAAGAGATCATTTCATTCCCAAGGGCCGTGCACATGCTGTCCTCTGTGGCCAGCAAAACCATTTTCTAAACAGATGAGTGACTGATCCCATTCGATCCCCCAGCAACCCTCTCTGGTAGGTTCTGACATCCTGCTGGTAGAAAATGCTGGACTTGCTCCTGCCGTCCCGGCCTCCTGGGTGTGTCTGTCTCCTTGTCTGTGGCCATCCCTTCTTTCTCTGGCTTTTTGGCTCCATCTGCTATTGTAGCACCTTCAGACCTCACCTGGGGGTTCTGAGAATCCCCCGATATCTCGCCCGAGCCCCACTCCGCCCTTTGGAAGTGTTCTCCATCTTCTTCTTGTGCTCATCCGTTTTGCTGGCGTCCACGGGTTGTAAGGTCTTGGGGATCACCCAGGAACACGGTGTCCATGTTCAGAACTCTTTCCTGCTCACCGTGCCGCCCATCCGCAGGAGCCCCCGTCCCCCGAGTCCTACACACGCCCGGGCCGTGCTCTGTGACACGCAGAAATCAGCAAACTGTGCCTCCCCTGATGTTAGAGTTTGTCATCTGGGGGCCGGTCCCCTGCAGGCTTGGCTGTGCTCCCCGTGCTTCAGGTTCCACATGACAGGCTCAGGCCAGCTCCAAGCAGGCTGCCTGGTCCTTGCAGGGGCTGGGACCTTCGCCCCTTCTCCCCAGTCTGTTCGCAGCGTTTCCAGCCGCAGCAGCAGCCCCTTTGCTGGCCTGCAAACAAGCCCGGTTACCGTTTCAGAAACCGTTTCAGAAAAACCACATTCGAGGGTTTGTTCCACGTTTGCCTCTTCCACTTACCTGTGTTCCCTTTTCCCGTATTTTGACAGTGAGTGTCTCCGTGCGTTACAGAATCCTCAATGAAGGCAAACACATCGGAGCTAAACTAAATTTCACTGATTCCTGCCATTGGGGCCGCGCATTTACTCGAGAAGCCCGTGGTTTCTAGATTCAGGCCAGAACAGGTTTTGTCACCCACAGGTGGCTGTTCGGTGTCGCAATCAAAACAGTTCTCATAGCTGCACCGGCCTGACCCCCTCTGAGTTCATGGGGATAGTTGTAGCAGCTGCTCCAATCCTCACAGCAAGGGTGGCATTGTTCCCACTTTACAGATGAGGACACTGAGGCCCAGGGAGGTTAAGCTCTGGCCCCACTGACTCACACAGATAGCCTGGGTTTTCCCAGTCCCCGGATTTATGTGGCCCGTGCCTGCACTCTGCCTGTTCTGGCCAGTGTTGCTGTGGGACCAAGCACAGCAACGCTCAGCAGCCACACACGGCCAGTCAATCATGATCACAGTTTCTGTGGGTCTCAGTTCAGGTGGCACTGGGGGGCCTGCTTGTCAGCTGGGAAGGCTCCAGACGGGGGGTGGGGGGACTTGATGGCGGGGGTCTAGAATCACCTGGAGACTCGCTCCTTCCTTCCCTCGTGTATTCACTCATTCGCGTCTGCTCTCTGGGCTGGGACGACGGGAGGCTAAGCTTGCCAACTGGACTGCTTACGTGTGGCCTCTCCACCTAGTTGGCCTGTTCCCCGCCAAGCAGCCCCAGAGCAGTCAAACCCCTCCCATGGCAGCTCCGAGCTCCGAGCAGCCTGCTTCAGAGAATAAGCCAAACCCTGCGTGACCTTGAACAACTGAGCCTTGGAAGCCACAGTGTCACCTCTGCCATACCCCACTGTGAAAGCAGCTGCATGCCAACTTCGACCTGAGAGGGGTGGCGTAGACCCCTGCCAGCGAGAGGCGTGTCAGGGCCGCACTGTGTAAGAGGGTTGGGAGGGGTCTGTTGTGTGTGTTGAGAAACAGTCTGCTTGCTGCCCTGCTTAGCCCTGTGCAATTGAGCCAACACCGCCCTCCATCGGCTGGTGCTGCAAATGGGTTGTGCTTTGTAAATACAAGTGCAGCGCGTGATGGGGTGTCCTCAGGGCACAGGAAGGTGGTACACTGCATGATCGACTGTCCTTCCTGTGAGCAGGTCACACACACACACACACACACACAGAGCCCAGAGGAGCACAGAAGGGCTTTTCCCTTCATATTCAACCAGCCTCTTCCAGGTGGGCCTTCAGATCTCCGCTCCGGGCCACCTCCACACGTCACTGCTGCTCTCGTGGTCCCTTGGAAATGACACCCCTCTCCTTTGGTTCTCGTCCTTGTCTCTCCTGCCCTGTGGGTCCTACTCTTCACAAGCCCAGACTCTGGGGTGGGTCTGAAGCTTGCAGTCCCCTCTGGTTCTTCTCTGTGAGGCCGCAGGCCATGAGTGGGGAACAGGGACTCAGGGCCGGCTGGCTCTGTGACCCCGCCGACACTGGCCTTCTCTTGTCACATCTCCACGTGTTAGGGTGCTGGAAGTTGTGTGCCCCCTTGAAGCAATGCCTCCTGCGGTGACAGCGGCCTTGGAAAAGGTCCTGTCCCAAGGGAGGGACCAGTGTCGGGGAGGGGAGTAAAACTGCCCCACCTCCTAAGGAAAAGGTCTTATCTGTGTTTTTAACATTTACTATTACAACTTTTTAGCTGTTGCCGTGTCCTGATTCCTCCCCAGAAGAGGCAGGAAGGTGTTTCCCTATCAGGTCGGACAAAGGGGGGAGAAGCAGGTCAGGTTGCTTGTTTTGACACTTGTTGGTGACAAATATCGGCTTGAAAACTCCTTCCACACCCAGTCAGAAGATTACCGTCTTTGTCTCCGGCATGGGTGGCCCCACGTGGTGGGAACCAAAGAGGAAGCCTGTCACCTGGTAGCCCCTTGTGTCCACGGAGTTTCCTGCTCACCCCACACTTCCCTCAACCCTCACAGTCCTGGGCTGGCTCTTCGCTCACTTCAATGGAATCCACCCCAACAGAGGTCATGGAGCCCTGGGGATGAAGGTGGCATGATGCCGCCCGGGCCCACAGCTCCGGGAGGGGGACGGGACCAGCAGTAGGTGAGTGTGACGAGTGCTGTGTTGGAGGAAGCCTGGGGTAGCCCAGAGGAGGGGCACCCACCTTGCCCATGGGTGGCTCAGAGGACGGACAGTGGCAGTGAGGGCTTTGAGTTGAAGGAGGTGGTAAGACATGGCGTCGTGGGTTTGTGTGAGCGTCCCCGCTCCCTGGTAGGGAGCCCTCTCCTCGCCCCACGGCGTGTGCCGTGCTTGTGTGCCTTCCCAGTTGACTTCTCAGCTTTTATTATGAAGACCAAGACAGGAAAGAGAGAGAGAGAGAGATGGAGGGAGAGAGGGAAGTGGGGAGGGGAGGCTACAGACCTGGCACGGTCAGGGTTCCAGGCTTGGGGAGAGGTACCAGGGGTTGCAGGGCCCCAAGCAGGGCTGGGGAGGCTGGGAGGAGAGCGGGGTCTGAGGAAGCATTAGTCGTGGTGGCGGGGGCAGGTGAAGGGCCTGGCGAGGGGCAGGGGGAGGGGTCTGCATTGCTTTCGGATGCATTTCGCTGGTAGGACTCTAGCTCTCTGCACGCAGCACAGCCCAAGGCCAGCCGCCTCTGCAGCGCAGGTGGGCTACGGTGTCGTCCGAGTCCCCTGCTGCTTGTTGGTCTGCTTGTTCTGTCCGTTATTGAAAGGGGGTGTTGCAGTCTCCTGCCTTTGTTGTGTCCCTGTCTGTGTCCACCTTCAATTCTGGAGCCGCGGGGCGGGTGGTGCTCTCTCAGCTACAGTGCTGTATGCTGGGTCCAGGGATCTCCTACTCAATCCTGTGCCACTTCGTGACACTGCAAGGTGACTCCAGTGTTATTTTTTACCTGGTCAAGAGTGAACTGAAGAGCCCTGGCCGGCTGGCTCAGTTGGTTGGAGCATTGTTCTCTACACCAAAAGGTTGCGGGTTCGATCCCTGGTCAGGGCATGAGTGGGAGGCAGCCAACTGATGTTTCTTTCTTTCTTTCTCTCCCCCGCCCTCTCTAAAATCAATAAGAATACCCTCAGGTCAGGATTTAAAAAGGGACAAAAAGTGAGCTATAGCATATACGCAGCTACAGCATGGGACCGCGAGCCCCGAGTGACCCGGAGGGAAGAGGGAACCGGCCCGCCTTCTTCATTCAATTCGATTGCAGGCCCTGCTCAGGCAGCTTACTCACTTACACAATCTCTTTGATTTTCGTGAACACCTTATGAAGCAGGTAGTGTGATCCCCATTATGCAGATGGGGAAACAGAGGCTTGGGGAGGGTGCCTGACCTGCTATGTCCCGAGTGGTGGAATCCAGACTTGAATCCAGCTCTGCTCAGCTGTGCCGTCGGTTCTCGGTCCAGGACCCTGGGGGAAAGGCCTGCTCTTGGCCACCTGTGTCCTCTGGCCGCCCCCGCTGTGCTGGCGGAGTTCAGTGCGTGCCTACTGCGTGAACGAGGCTGACGGTGCTCGGTCCCCTGACACAGCCTTCTCGCCCGGCTGTCTGCTGACTCTTGCCCTCTCTTGCTCTGGGGACCTGGGGGGACTTCTGAGCCTGAGCAAAACCTACCCAGGAAAGGCAAAATCTGCCACCAGGCCAAACAGCACACTTAACCATGCTGGGCAAAAATTCCTCCCCTCTTTTCCCACGACACTTCCTCACGACTGTGGGAAAATCTTGTGATACATGGAGATTTTTTAGCACGAGTCTCTTTATTGCCGTATGTTGGAAGTTTATGGCAGTATACACATTTATAGCATTTATGATGTGTGATGTCCCCCTGAAGGGGGTACAAGGTGGTGGCCATTCAGGAAGATGAATCTGACCCAAGGAAAGATTTCCTGGAACATTCTGAAGACTAGGGGAAGAGATTTATGGGTTTATTTTTTTAAGTTTCTGTTTGGTTTGCCACCCTGGCTCTGCCCAGTGTGTTCCCTGGGTCTCTGTGGCCACCACGTCCCCCTGGACAAGACTCTGCCCTGGGTCTCGGAGGGAGTCCTGTTCAAATGCAGGTTTGGGGGAAAGACCTAACATCTCATGAGCCCCTTTAGTCTGGTGCCTCGGTTTCCCTACTGGGCTGACTGTTCTGCCACCTGACCCAGCTCTTGCCAGTGCAGGTGCCTCGGTGACTGGACTGTGTATGGGGTCCTTAGTGACTGGCTGGGCTCCCACTGGGGATGGACTTGGCCACGGGACCTAAGTGCTTGGGGCCCTTCGAATGTGTCAGACTGTCAGTCATTCTCCCTCGGGGGCAGCTTTACACTGTCCCTCTGGTGCCCTGCTCCTCACATTCCTTTTTGCGGCTCTGACTTCAGCCCCAGCTACGGTGGCCGGGGCCACTTCTGTGCTCCATGCCTGCACCAGGTGCCTGTTCCTTTCCATGTTGCGGGGCCCTCTCAGGCCATGCAAGTCTGGCAGGGGGCGGGGGTGGGGGGCATGAGTTACAGTGTGCCGGGGGTACGTTTTCATCAGATATGGTAAGGCACGTGGACTCGGAAATGATTGTTGTGGGAGGGAATGGGCGAGGCAGCGCAGGTAAGCCGAGGAAGTTTAGGGTCAGATAGTTGGAATCGTTTGGTCAGGCTTTGAGCTCCGGGCGGCTGGGTGGTCCTTAGCTGTGTGGTACCTGGCCCTGGCGTGATTTCGGGGAACACTGGCTGGGTGTGTGAGCATTTGCTAAAGGAGGTGGTTGGCTTGTACATCAGAGGCATGCTCTCAGGGTCATTTGCTCTCTCGAGGAGCTGGCTGGCTCCGGAAGGGCAAGTTTCTCCAGATCAAGGCCTCAAATGCCAGAGCATCAAGCAAAGAGAAAAGAAAATGCAGTTGATGCAGGACCTTAATCCACTCCCCCTCCTGGGGCTACTCTCAAGCAGTGGGGACCAGGAGCTGGTGGCTAAGTGCTCCTGTCCTTTAGGGGACTAATTCTGAGGCCTTCTCTCTGCTCCTCAGGAAGCCCGAGCAGAGCCTCCCCATTGCCTGCACACATCATTTGTGGTCTAGTTCTCCCCAGTGCTACTCCCCCCGCTCCCTCACTCCTGCTCCTTGGGCGCCTCTCCCAAATAGATGACCCGCACTCCAGTGCCGGCCTCAGGCTGCTCCTCCTGGGGACCCCACAGAATCCGCCTGACGCCTGCCGTGTTGAAGCTGTGTCATAGACTCAGGGGAGACAGGTGTCCGGAAAGATTCCTTGCAAAAGTGGGGAGAGCAGAGGTGAGCCGGGCGGCGGGAGCTGCACGTGCAGAGGCCCTGAGGCTGGCAGACGGAGGAGCACATTCAAGGGGTCCCCAGGCCCCTGTTCTTGCTGGTCCACACCCCTCCTGCCCCCACAGATCCACAGAACCAAGGTTCCAGCATGCCCTGCCCACAGTCCAGCCATGTATAACCAAGGGCGGGAATATATCTGAGCATCCGCACATCCCTATTTCAATTCTGGGGTATTCTGAGGAAATCGGGGGGTGAGTTCCCATATGGGAGAAGGGCAGGGAAACTCAGGTAATTTGTTTCAATGAGCAATTCCGTTGGCGTCTTTCTCCAGGCTGGTGGTAACAGCAGGGAACAACCCGACTGATGGGATGGGTGTGAACAGTTCACCCTTCTCACTTTGCCTTACCCCCTCCTAATATTTACCCAAGATGCACCCTGCTCTTGGCCTTGGGGCTGCGAGGCCCCCTTGGCACAGTGGAGGCCTTGCCTGCCCTCCAGCTCTGCTTCTCCACAAACAGGAAACTGGATCCCACCTTAGTCTGTTCACCTCAAAGGTGGCTCAGGTTATGTTAAGGGGCCCAGCCTTGCAGTGGCCCCATCTTGGTCTGGTTTCCCCTTCTTCCTGTGCTGGCCTGTCCGTTGCACTGGGCTCAGCTCTGCAGCCTGCTGACAACAGGCTGCAAGGAGAGGATGCAGAGACCTGGGAGGGTTGACGACAGCTCGACTGCAAAACGTGCAGACCTCAGACCTCAGCCAGGGCGGGGAGAGCTGTGAAAGGTGCACACCCCAGCCCTCTCTCGCGTGAAGTCAGGTGAAGAAATCAGATGGTTAGTGAGAGTTCTTCTGTTCGTGCATTGCTGGTGGGGGTGGGGGCGGGGCGGAACCTCCCTGAATGCGAAGCCCCAGACAGCCACTGTGCCACAGGCACTGGACGGAGGTTGGAGACGTCAATCTGATGGGCAAAAGTGCCATGTTCCATTCTCTCTGGAGCCTCTTACTTTCTCCAGTGGTGGACTCATCCCCAGGCACCCAGAGGTGGACGAGGAGGCCAGGGCAGGCAGAAAAGGAAGGGCAGAACTCCCCTCCTCTCCTGCCCTCCTCCTGCTGCCCCAGCCTTGGTCTCGGCAGTCAGGATGGGTAAGCCCACTCTGGGCTCCCAGCTTCCTTGTCTGACCCCTGATGCCAGGCTCTGGAAAGGAGTCAGAGAACTTTCCACAAGCTGTCCTGGACTCTTACGCGAAGTGGAGACACTGGGCACGCCAGCGCTGCCCTGTCTTACAAGTGATTTTCTTCTTCTTTACTGCTCTCCCTTTTATTCCGCTTTCTCTTCTGGAATCAAGACTATCCGAGTTAAAATCCTGTCTCACCCTCTAACGGTGTGACTTTGGGCAAGCTGTTCAACCTCTCTGTGCCTCAGCGACCTTGTTCACATGGGGATACCGGTAGGCTGATGTGAGAAATCGTGCATACAGATTGCTTACAGTAGGAGTTAGCCTGGCAGGAGGCGGGGTCTGTCCTTTCAGGAGCCTAAGCTGGGCACAGAAACCAGGAGTCCTTAGACCTCCCCTCCACTGCCCGATTTTAAACTAGGTCTTGTGAGGACAGGGTCACACTGGGATTTCAGATTCGGCATTTAGGTGCCACTGTTTGGGAGAAGAGGTGAAGTGGCACAAAGAGAGACACCCCTTCTCTACGGGGGTGGTGGGGAGGGTGGTGGTGATAGGAGCGGGCACCTGCTGTCCCCTATAAAATAAAGAGACAAGTGGGACTTTGTATGCCTGGGGCCTGACACCAGATGGCGGCCATTTCTCTGCTCTTCCGGTGGGCGGGGGGCGGGAGGGTTATCTGGGAATCCGGGCCTGCTCAGGTGTGACCTTCAGTGAGCCTCTCGAGGAGGTCGCAATGTTGCGGCTGCGCGCTGGGATCCCGAAGGCCACCAGGGGGCGCTGTGGCCACGTGGCTGGCCGACGGCCCGGCCGCCGGCCTGCCTCCCCGCAGGGCTGCTGCCTCAACGCACCGGGCACAGCCTGGGCTCTGCGCTAGCCAGCCACCCCAGCCCTGGGGCCCGGCAGGCGTTACCGTGGGGATCTGCTCCACCCTGCGCAAGGTGGGGCCCGGCTGAGATCTACTGCCCTTCAGTTTACAAACCTGCCAAGTGGCACTGCCTGCTCCCCTCATGGCCACTCCTTTGCCTCAAGCCTTCTGGTTTCTAGTGTTCTTAGGGATGTCGGGTTCTGGAAGTCGGTGCCCAGCATATCCAGGCCCCTCCTCTCGCCCCATCAGAGCTAGCTACTTTTCCTCCCTTCCTCCTTTCTCCCTTGCTGCGGGTCCAGTCCCAGACTCTGGGTTCTGTCCCCCACCCTTCCTCCTGGAGGAGGCTCTCTCTAGTCTTGGAGCATAGGTCTGCCCTGCCCTAAAACCCTCTCCTCCCTGGACACCCCCACAGGCACCTTTGATCTGATGGGTCCAAACCTTCCCCCGAGGGGAAGGACCTGGGGCCATTGCATACCAACCAGATAGGGCTGTCCTGAAGCCCAGTTACTGTCTGGGTCGGAGCCAGGGAGCGTGTAAATGAGCACACTCAGGGCTCTACTTTCCACGATGGGCCTGAGCCCCAGATGTGCATTTTGAACCAGTGCCTGGGAGATGTTGAACCTTGAGAGCTGCTGCTTAAAGGTGGCCACGCAAACAGCATGAGTCCCTGAAATGGGCGTGAAACTGTACCGCTAGTGTAACTGACCCAAATGGTAGCCTGTCAGGCGGAATCTGTGTGGGTCCCAGGGAGGTGCTGTGGGGGCGCAGGGCCCTGTGGTAAGCTCCGGGGAGGGGTGAGGGGTGCTGTGAGGAGGAAGGGCTGGGGCTTCCCCCCCTGTCGGGGGCACTGGCGTCCTTGGGTCTTCACTGTGGCAGAGCTGGGAGCGCCCTTCCATCCCTGGCTGCGATGGCACTTTTGGTGGAGAAGCTGGTCTTGCCAAGGTCAACAGCGAGCAAGGGCAGGCAGCCTGGACCAGGGGCCCTGTCCTCCATCCAGGTCAGAGGCCTTCTGCTGCCTGCTTGGAGGAGGCAAGAGTGAGTTGTAGAAAGTTCTAGAGCACTCTCCAGGGTGGGAAGATCATTTCTCCAACTGGAGCGTGGCCTACTGCACGGCTGTGCAGGCCCCTCTGTGTAATCTGGGCCTGGGCCTGGGGCACCCTTTACTGCCCAGCTGTAGGGGGTGGGGCTCTGGTCAGGTGCACAGTCTCCGTCCCTGCCCAGGCCTCCCCCTGGTGCCCCTTTGAGGTACATGCTAACACCTTCTTTCCATCAAGCTGGCAAAGTGATGAAAATAATTTCTTTCTGAAGAGGGGCCAGCATATTCGTACTTTTAAAGCATCTGTAAAAATTGTAAAGGGCACAAGAGTGTGGATCTCCCCCGCCCCACGTCCCACCCCTCCGTTCCTAGCCCCTGCCTCCCCATTCCTCTTCCTAGAGGCAGCAGTTACGACCAGCTTCCTGCACAGCTTCTCAGGCACGTGGTGCCCAGGAAAGCACCTGTGTCAGTGCCCCCTTTAAACAAACAGCGTGGTAGACAGGCTGTTCTACTTCATGCTTTCGGTTTGAACTGTGGTGTAAAACACGTTTCTGAGATTTCCATATCGCACGTGAGGTTAATCTGTCTTCAGCTGAGTAGTTACGAGCACATGTCTGGGGACACTGCCCGTACTGGAACTGGGGTCCTTCACTTGCCGGCTGGTGACCTGGGGCAAATCACTTAACCATTCTGTGCTCCATTTTCTCATTTTGAAAACAAGGACAACAACAACATAATACTTCATGAGGTCATTGTGAGGATTCACAGACAAAAACATCCTGCACAGGCCTTGGCACACAGTGACTGCTCAATAAATGTTAGTTATTAGAATCATCCCCTCTTTGATTTTTAAAAATCACAACTTTCATTTGAAATGCCCCACCTCATAGTGATGTCATGGAAAATATACAGGCTCCTGGGATCCTCTTACATCCTTGCTTCGCCCCTTCCAGCTGGGAGCCCTTGAAAAAATGATTTCCAGCCTCTCTCGGCCTCTGCCTACCCCGCCTGCAAAATAGGCATAATGATACACGTAACTGCCTGCAAGGCCGTTGGAGGGCCTGATGAGACAATGGCGGCAAAGGTGCTTGGAGCGGTGCCTGGCATACACAAAGACGACTAATATTAGAGACAACGGCAGCTAGTGTCCTCTGAGCCATGTGCCTAGAGCGGCACCTGTACAGCTCACCTGGGCCTGCAGGAGTCGTGTCTGGTCTTGACTCCAACTCACCAAGCAACTGCTGTGTGCCTTGTGCTGTTCTGCGTGCTCCGAGTTTCTCACTGGCAGGCTGCTGTACATCCCCATTTTACAGAAAAAGAAACCAAGGCTCTGAGATGTTAAGCAACTTAGACAAGATCACACAGCTGATAAGAATACAGCTCATCGTCTGTGCCATTCCAGATCTGGGGGGTAATGAGCTACACCTGTGCACTCACTGGGGCTCAGCTGGGGGCCCGTGCAGCCCTCGCCCCCATTTCCCTCCTCCTTCCTCTTTTCTGCTTCACCCCTGTGTTCTCGGGTCTCTTTCCCTGGTCCTCCCTTTGTTCAGACTCTGGCTCAGGTGCCCTCTGGTGAGCACGCAGCCCTGCCCCAGGGCCTGCAGGAGACCAGCCCTGCAGGGTGTGCGTGTGCGTGTTTGTGAGTTGCCTGCACACCCACTTAGCCTGTGTGAGAGCTGTGTTGTGCCATTGTGCACTTCCTGTGTGTCTCCATGTAGGCGCGGCCTGGGGGTGTGAATACCCTTTAACCATCATCATTGATATGCCTTTCACTCCCAGAAAGGCTGGGAGTCCTTTACAACCAAGAGGCAGAGGCAGGATGTTTCAAAACCATTCCCAGGAGATGTTGAAGGACAGGAAGCAGGAGGGGTGGGGGCGCCTGTGCTCCTGTGTGGCAGAGTGTGCCTGTGGGTGGTGGGTCCTTTCTTTCCGATTTCCCTCAGCCAGGGCCCCGCCTGTGCTCCTGTGGGGGCCTTTGATGAGCCGGCTCCCACTCCGCCTGCCCGGTGTGGCTGACGACAGGTGCCCTGCCCACGTGGACAGCTGCTGCAGGGCCTGTTCCCTGGAGCTTGGGGCGGCTGGGCCCCGAGTCTCAGGACTTAGGCTGTGGAATCACACCGACTTGGCTATCCTTTCCGACTCTGCTGCTTCCTAGCCCCTTACTGTTTCCGAGCTCACTGGGCTTATTCAGAAATGGGCTGCATGCATCCACTGAATGAGAAGTTTAGGGGGTCCCGGGGACAGGAGGAGCATGAGCGTGGCTGTGCGAGGCCACCTTGTGGAGCTCAGGAGGCCTCGGTGGCCCCCCCTGGGCAGACCCACAGCCATCGCCGTGCCACGCCATGACGCGGACACACACACGACATGGACACACACACGATGTGGACACGCACTCACCATGGACATACACACAGCATGGCCCTGCACCCTTTCCTACGGACCACAAAAGCAGTCCTGGAGCTGGGTGAAGCCTTCCTGTGGGGACAGAACCAGCGTGCGTGCCTGTGGGAGTGTGGGATGGGGTGTGAGTTGAGATGAACACCACGAACTTTCACGAACTTTCTGAGGCGTTTCCTCATACGGTTGGAGGGGAATGCTGTCTCAAGGAGGTGGGCGGGGCGGGGCCCTCCCCGCTGGGCTCTGCAGCCTGGCTGCCAGGCCAGTTCCTGCGCTGTGCACATCTGGAAGCAGTTGTCTCCAGCTGCAGGGCGGGGCTCCGGCTGCGGTCAGGGCGGCTGCGGTCAGGGCCAGGGCGCTCTGGAGACCTCCCAGGGCCCCTCAGACACTCCCTCAGAGCAGGGAAGGAAGGCCAAGGAGAAGGAAAAGAACAGACTGTGGGCGGAGGGAGGTGAGGACTGTCTCTTTGTTCTGAAGAACCTTTTGGCTTTTCCCTACAAATCAGAAAATCCAGCGGGGAAATTGTTTTTACTCCAGTCACGCCCACGCCTAAATCAGGCAGACCAGAGACACACACATGGTTTTGTTTTTAAACTAATCAAAGGGACTTTCAGGCCTGTACAGGGTCTTAAAAACACGCATTGAGAACTGCTCGTATTCCACCCTCTCCCCTGAAAGGTCTGTTTCCGTGACTTAAACATTTCCAGCAAGCAGGCATTCCCAGCTTTGACCTCAAGCAGCAGCAGGCCTCATTAAATAGCGCGGGAGTGTCCAAATTGGCTTGGGGCTGTGGTGAGATGTGGGACGGGAGGGTGGTGCGGGGGTGGTGGTGAAGAGGATTATTTTCTGGTCCCTGAGAGTGGCAGAACCCTCTCGTTCTACCTCCTTATCTTACAGCTGGAGAAACAGCCCAGAGAGGCATGGGGACCTCCCTCAAGTCACACAGCCAGGATTCTCCATGAAATGGTGACTGGACATGCATTTTATTTGTGATAGAGCCCTGTCTATGCAGAATATGGAGGCTTTATCACGGGAGGCACCCAGTGGGGCCTGGCTCTGCACCCTGGGTTGGGGCCTCCCAATCCACTTTCTTGCTGTGTGTTGTTGGGTATCACTCGCCTGGACCCTCAGCTCCTCATTTGAAAATGGTCATAGTAATGATACTAGAAGATTGGTCATTTAATGAGCACTTACTATGTGTACCTCCCATTTGACCCCACAGCCCTTTCAGGTCACTAGCTCCACTCTGCAGAGGAGAAAGCCTAGGCTGGACACAGTCAGTGACTTGTCCAGGAGGCGGAGTCAGAAGGTGGGTTCAGGCAAGCAAGAGGCTACCCTCTCACTGGCAGCTATGCCCCTTGACCCTGAGCCTGAGGTGAAGGTTCACAGGGACCTTGGACGGGACAATGTGGAAAGGCCTGTGTTCACCATCACAGCAGCAGGGCCCTGGTGGTGATGGCGGCCAGAGTGGGCTCAGGACAGAAGCCCCCGCTTCACCTTCCCTTCTCTGCTGGAGTCCTGTGGCCTCCAGAGCAGGCCCTGCCCCCTCGGCCTGAGGAGTTAACTCTGAGCACTGACCTGCAGAGAGATGGCAGGCCCACGGTGGCCTCTTCCCGCGTTCTACCCTCGGGCCCTGGCTCTGTGCTTCCGTCCCCTACGATGGCCTGGCACATTGGCGCTCACGTCTCTGCCAAGGCAAAATGAGAATGTGCAGCTCCTGCAGAGAGGGCGGATTTAACCAAGCTTCCTGCTGGCTGGCCTGCTCAGGCCCTTCCAAGAGGCTGACAGGAGGTGGGGAGAGGGAATCCAGGACCTGTGCCCACGACATGCCAGGCGACAAGGACATCTTCTCCGGGCTGGCTGCTTGCAGCTCAGACAGCTTCCCCCATGCTGGGAATTGCGGGAGGGTGGCAGGCACCGCGTCCACCAGCCTGGCACTGAGCGTGCTCTTCCTAAATGTTGCTGGCCCGAGGGAGTGGGGGACTTCCAGAACACTCTTTCTTGGACTGGAGACATGGCGGGGGCCGTGCGGGTTGCTCTGAGCCCACTGATGGGCACTGCTTCCTGCCTGTGACAGCTGGCACTTCTCTGGTTTATTATACTTGGGTTGTAAAAGCATGTCCCTTCCCTGGGGCTGGGCATTTATCTATTATAGATGAGGTAAGGGAGGCTCACTGGAGAAGGCTTGGTGACAGCGACTGGAGGGCCTCCCGCCCCATTGCCGAGTAGTGTGTGATTCCGGCTGTGTATTTTGTTCTGCGCACTTGATGAACCAGCAGCCAGAGTGGTTTTTGGGGCCGCTCGGCGAGCAGCAGAGCAGCCCTGGGGGTGGGCTTCTGCGCCTTGGCCTCCATTCCGGGTGGAACCCTAGAGGGGTAGTGGGGGTCCAGGCTGTTGACTTCGGTGTTGGCCGCTCCTCCGTGTCCTGCTGCAGAGAGCTGGGCAGAGAGAGGTGTGTGGGGCGTGGGGCGTTGACTGTGAGCTTTCACCAGGCTGCAGGCTCCTCGTTCTGTCTCTGAAGGGGCCGTGCAGCTGCCTGCACCCGGTTCAGTCCCAGGACTACTGACTCTCTGGTCCTGCCCCTCAGTGTCACTCACTGCCAAGTGAGGCCCCTTCCTCTCTGCTCACGAGGTGCCACCATGGACTCGGGACAGGCATGGGAAAAGGTTCAAGAGTTTTAGTAAAAGAGGCTGAAGTCTGGAGCAACTTGAAGGAAACGCAAGCTTGACAGATACCCTGACTTTACCTGTTTCCCCTGTAAGAGCTGCTCATTCACCAGGAAACTGCTTGTACCAGAGGATGTCAAAGCCAGAAATGGGGGCCATGCATGGTGTTCATGCTTGCCCTTCTGGATAATTCTCCATGCTGCGGTGTGCCCGGGAGCTATATCACTTGAGGTCCCTGTCCCCTCTGACCTGGGGTTCAGTTTGGCCAATGGAGGCAACAGCAGGGGGCCAGGGACAGAAGGGAGAGCATGGGGTGTTTTGTCCCTGCCCCCTCCCTGCTGAGCTGAGGTTAAGTGAGTCTGTGCCAGGCAGCCATGCTTGTAGCTCTCTCCATGGTCCAGTGCCCCTCCCTCCATCACCCCTTGAGGCCTAAGGGTGCTGACTGTTCCCCCCTCCCTTGGTGGCCTGTCCTCAGCCTGCCTGTGCTTCTGTAAATTGTCCTGAGGTGGATTGAATAGTGGTCTCTGAAGATATGTCCCTGTCCTAAGCCCTGGGACCCGTGACCTTATTTGGAAAAAGGGGCTCTGCAGATGTAATTAAGTTAAAGGTCTCAAGATGAGCTCATCCCAGGTTACCCAGGTGGGCCCCACGTCCAGTGACGTAGTCCTTGGAAGACACAGAAGGGAAGAGACAGAGACACAGGGAAAGGCCATGCAGAGGCAGAGGTTGGAGAGATGCTGCCACAGCTGAGGGATGTGGGACAAGGGATGTCTGGAGCCACCAGAAGCTGGGAGAGGCAAGGAAGGACCCGCCCCTGGGCCTCGGGGGCATGGCGGTCCTGCTCCACATGTGGATGGTGCTCAGCCCATGTGCAGGGCAGAATGGAGGCGTTGAAAGCTACTGTCCCCAGGAGCGGCCAGCCCTTAGGAGGTGCGGGAGTCCCTCTGTGGGACAGCTCTGAGGTTTCCTAGAGGTACTTCTGTTGGCACTTCCGTTATCTCCATGTGAGGGAGGAGGAAACCCAGGCACTACAAGCCGGTGACGTGCCCAGGTCACAGAGCCGGGCTCCCAGCACAGAGAGGCTGGTGCCAGAGGCGACCTTCCCTTTGGTCAGTGCACAGAGAAGAGCAGCAGATCTTGCCTTTGTGTGGCCTGCTGTGTGCCAGGCTGTGTGCTTGGTGCTTTGCAGGTGCTAAATCTTTGGATCCTCTCAAGAGCCCTGTGACACAGAATTGGTGTTGTTCCCACTTAGTAAAGGAGAACAGCAAGTTTCTGAGAACTTACGGAACTCACTCAGGCCACTCAACGGGCAGGCGTGTGGCAGAGCTGGGATCCGGGTTCAGATCCATCAGCTTTCACCCCCAGCCCCTCCCAGGAGCCAGGGCCGTGACCCCGCTGCCCTGCTTCAGCCTGTCACTGCATCTCCTGAGAACACACAGCTGCGGAGCTCCACCCACTTGGCGGAGAGGTCTTGTTGTGGTTTGACTTAAAAATGTCAGTCTCCCCCTGCACACAGAATTCGCACTGGCGAGTCCCAAAGAGATGACAGTCAACCACAGAGTCGCCGAAAGCGGGGTGCAGAAGGGAAGGGGTCTTTAATAAGCCAGTCTTCAGAACTGCATGGTGAATGCTCAGCCCTTGGGAAGCTGACAAGATGCAGAATTAAATGCAGCCGCCTCGCTCCTCTCTGCCTGCCCTGCGTCCACACCTTTCCGGGAGTCACTGACACCTGCTTTTTGGCGTCCTCTGTCCTGCTCTCTGGACTCCAGTAGGCCTCGGCTTTGTCCCTCTCTTCCGTCCCCAGGTGCAGGGATGTTTATCCCCACCTCACAGCAGGGAAGCCGGGGCCACTGGGGCACCCGGGCCTTTGGTGGCAGCCGGGGACCTGTGGGGCCCTTCCTTTTCCTGGCCCTGGTGCTCATGGCCCTTCTGTGCCTTGTCCTGTGTAGGAAGAAGGGACCCACCACACAAAGGAACACTCAGAGAGAGGGCATCAGGCCCGGGGGAGCCCCATGTGGTAAGCAGGGTGTGCGTATGGCCGGGTGACTGCTCCGGCGATTTTTCCAAGATCAGATGCACGTCTGCGGGAACAGACGTGCTTGACAGCAGCGTTGGAGGGGGATCGATGGGCGGGGAGCCCGGATTAGACATGTTAAGCCGAGGATTTTACGGTCTGTCTCTCTGCTGGGGGAGCCGACAGCAGGCCGGGGTCGTTGCGCCTTCCTGAGTAGACGGGTGGGGGGGTCGCAGAGCAGGGGCCGCCATCCAACTGTGAGGTCATGTCGGGGAATGCGTGTGTGCACGCGTGTGAGAGTGCGAGGGTGAGAGCCTGAACGCTTGTGCGGCTGTGCGCTGTGTGAATGTGTATGCGTGTGGGCGAGTGTTTTGAGTGTGTGTGTGTGCAGGTCTATACGTGTACATGCGTGTACCTCAGGGAGTGTGTGTGAGCACATCTGTGTATGGGTGTGTGTCAGGGTGAATGCGTATGTGCTGGGGTGAGTGCGTGTGTGTCAGAGAGAGAGACTGTGGCTGTATGAGCCTGGCTCCTGGTTCCTTTTCACGACTCTCGGAAGACACGCCCAGGGCCTTCAGAAAAGCGTGGGACACGTGGTAGAAAGATGTTGAGGGCACCCAGGCCCGGGCCCTGCTTACAGCGGGCAGCCACGTGGCTCAGCTCACACGCACTCTGAGCTTGTCTCCACGGACACTGTCATGGTGTGGGACTCTTGGGGCCAGAGTTAAGGGACAGCCTTTGAGTGACCCCAGGTGTGGACACAAAGCCCAGTTTTGCATCGTCCCTGTGGAGCATTTGGCTCATCTCAAAAACACCTTCCTCGGGGTTCTGCTCCCTGACCTGTAACGTGGGGTGAGGAGAGTGCCCACAGGTTGCTGTGAGACCCAGAGGGTACCTGGGCAGAAGAGCACTCAGCAGCCAGTGAGACCTGGGGGCTCCCCATCCTGCCTTCCCTGTTCCAGTTGGGACAGTGCCCCATCCCCTGGGCTCTGGGGCTGTCCTTGGTGGCCAGCTCTGTGGAATGTCACGTCTAAAGACATCTGGGCACATCTCACCAGCTGTTCTCCCCGACTCCCCAAACAATCAGGCTATAGCCTGGACAGCCCGGGGCCCAGATGTGTCCATGAACATCACTCAAAACGCATTTGCGCCAGGACCTGCCTTTCAGCAACAGGACCTGCCATTCAGCAACAGGACCTGCCTCTCCCGGCCGTCTCCGTGTGGCTCCCAGGGTGGCTTGCGGGAGCGGAGGCAAGGCCGAGACGGCCTCCTGGGCCTTGGGAAGCTGCACCTCCACTCTGGGGCAGGGGAACAAGCAACGGTTTCAGAGGCCAACAAAGGAGGTTCAAATCTTGGGTTGGCCACTCCCTGGCTGAGACCTGGGGCAATCCCCTTGACTTCTCTGGGCCTTGGTTCTTTACCTGCCAGTTCTTGCTGCCTAGTGGACCTGCCTGGCCCAGGAGGAGCTGCTCTGGGTCAGAATAGGCATTGGTATTGGTTTCCTCTCAGTGCTGTGTAACAAATCATATACTGTGTGGCTTAACAGAATGCAAAGGTATTATTATGTTACATAATAATATAATAACTTCTTACTTTTATGTGCCTGGGGGTCAGAAGTCTGACACGGGCCTCACTGGGCTGAAATCATGGTGTTGGCAGATCTGTGCTCCTTCCAGAGGCTCCAGGGGAGACTCTGTTTCCTTGCCTTCTCCAGCTTCTAGAGGCCACCTGCATTTCCTCGCTCGCGGTCCCTTCATCTTCAAAGGCCATCATTCCGACCTCTGCTTCCGATCACATCTCCTTCTCTGGCTCTGGCCCTTCTGCCTCCTTCTAATAAGATCCCTGTGACCACATTGGACCCACCGCACTCATTCAGGATAATCTTCCATCTCAAGAACCTTAACTGAATCATGTCTACCAAGTCCCCTTTACCGTGTGAGGAGACACATCACAGGTTCTGAGGCACTAGGGTGTGGAGTATTTGGGGGGTCCTTATTTAGCCTACCATAGTGCCTCCCCCAAAGTTAGAAGAGTCTTGGGACTTCTGTGGGTGTCTCCCAGGGCCCAGCGGCGTGACTAAACAACCATCACTCACAGACTCAGTCATGCCACAAACATTTATTGGGTGCCAGCTATGTGCCAGGCTCCCCTTGCCCTTGGGGAGTTTAGATTCTAGTGGGACAGACGGTTAACAAACACTGAAGTATGTAGGGCAGCAGGTAGTGACAAGTTCCATAAAGGAACGTGGAGTGGGACGAGTGCGTGGAGTGGTGAGGGCCATCGCAGGCAAGGTGGGTGCAGGCAAGGTGGGGAAGTGACACTTGAACGGAGTTTGGCATGAATCAAAAAGGTGAGTGCGCCGGGTAGGGCAGAGCAGAGGGTGTCCTGGTTGTTGTGGGTTCAACGGTGTCTCGGACAAATGACCTTTCAGGCTCTAACCCCTGGGTGGTGTGAATGGGACCTAACTGGGAGTGGGGTCTTTGCAGATGTAGCTAAGATGACAGGAGGGACCAGAAGTCCGACCACTAGGAAGCCTGGGGTGGGTCTTCCTGCTGTGGAGTGGCCTGCCGGGGCTGGCGAGCGGGTCCGAGCCGCCTCTTCTCCTCCTTGAAAACCCTGAAATAGACAGTGGGAGCTGCCATCCTTGTCCACGCACTGCCAGGCGTGGTTCCAGCACCATCTCACTCCCCCTGCCACGGCTCTGCGAGTGGTCATTGCTGCTGCCCCCATTTCACAGGTGACGAGGCCGCGGCTTAAAGGCTCTAAGCGAGGCCAGTTGCCTACACACGCTCAGCTATTGAACTGGGGAGCCGAGGCCCTAGGAGCCGTGGGAGGGCAGGGCCCGCTCACTCTTCTCTCTTGTCTCCGCATGTCTAACAGAGTGCCTTGCACATAGCAGCTAGTTAAAACGTATTGATTTTTCTGTCCATTAATGATCTCTTAAGTCTTGACAAGAGAATTCAGTTCAATCAGAACTTTTGACAAATCCCAAACCAATTTTCCCCACTATGTTGATTTATTTATTCTGTAAACATTTGCCCAGAGTCCCTGTGTGCCTGGGACCTGCCTAAGCACTTTTCAAGGAGCAACCTGGCTAAGCGTCCCAGCAGCCTCATGGTGCAGGTCCAGCATCATAACGCCCCCGTCATGGATGGGGAAACAGCAGCCCAGGGAGGTGGAGAGCCAGGACGTTTCTGCCCACATGGCACTGGGGGGTCTTGAGCCCCAACTGCTTCCTGATCACCTGCCACTCTGCCTCTCACCAGGACCCTGGGGACAGAAAAATCAAGGACACACAACCACATGTGCAGCCTGGTCCCACTTTTATGGGGGGAGACATCTACTGTGCACAGAAAAGACTAGAAAGGAAAGCGTCTGTAATGGTGGCAGCCTCTGGGTGGTGAGCTTAGGGGAAATTCTCCTCTGTTTTTGGGTTTTCTGGGTTCTTTATAACAGTTGCTGTATCACTTGTGTAATAAAAATAGGTGGAGTGAGAAAAGGGAGGGACTGCCAGGAGGTGCGTAGGGTGCAGGGTCCTGGGGAACCGAGGCTGTGATCTAGTCTAGCTGCTGGCTGACCCTCACCTCCTGGGAGGGAGGGCGGGCGGGGAAGTGTTTTGTGCTTCTGAAGAAAGAAACAGAGACCCCTGTGTCCTCTGATCCTGGCCTCAGGACCCTGGAGTTTGCGTCCTCCTTGGAGACCAGCTTGGGACATCCCTCCTAGGTCTTCTTGGAACCACGATCTAAGGGCTGGCAAGAGGCCTGAGAATGATCTGGGGCACTGGTTTCCCATCGTTTGTCTTGGTGGCAGAATTACTTCAGATGAATCTTACTCAGGAAGCGGTGGAAAGAAATGATGATCTCGGTACCTAGGACTCAGGTTCCTTTGAGAGAAGAGACACTTTTGCACGGCAAAACCCCCCAAGGGGCTCCTTTGGGTGAATGTGAGACGCTGAGGGTATGGTTTATAAGGAGATAATAAAGGAAAGGACTTCTCTCTATAAGAAATTAGTAGGGTTTTTGACATGGGGGAGGAGAGAGTACGGACTTGAGTGCCAAGGCAGCTGGAGAAATACTTTGAAGAGGGGGGATGTCAGATTGTCCATTTGGAGGTCCCTATGTTGCGGTGACATTGAACTTCACCATCTAGTAGCTGTATGAGCTTAGGGGAATCATATCACCTCTCCAAACTAGAGTCACTCAATTGGCCATCGAGACCACCTACTTTTTAGGGCTGTTGTGGGATCAGACAAGACAGGGACGGTGTTGGTCCTGAGCCAGCGTGTGGCTGGGTCCTTTCTCACCCTTCCTGGACAGAGTCCTCTGTGTAAGTCGGGGGTTTGGGGCAGCCCCTGCAGGCTCTGATGCCAGTTGGCTTTTGGCTGGGATCAGCCCGTGGGAAGCACCCTCGGGAGACCGGAGGGTGGGAGGAAGGGGGAGCGGTCAGAGTGTTTGTCCTCCTGCTTCTGCCTCTGCCCGGTTCTCAGGTGTGTCTGTGGCTCCAGCTCTTGCCGTAGAGATCCACTCAGATTCCAGCTCCCACCGCTTCCCCTCAGCCCCAGGCCCCGGTGACGGCACCTCTTCCTTCCTGCTCCAGCCTCGGTCGCAGTTTCCCGCTGTCTGTGACCTCCAGATTGCGTCACTGTCCCCTGGTTGGCTCATCAGCTCTGCTATCACTTGTGTTAGCCTGGGTTCTCCAGAGAAAGAGAACCAATACGATGCGCGCACGGCCCTGCATCGCGTAACACTGTTTCGGTCAACGACGGACTACAGATGCGATCCCAGGGGAGGTCCCGTTAGATTATAATGGCGCTGAAAAGTTTCTCTTACCTAGTGATGCCATAGCCATTGCAATGTCAGAGTGCAGCGCGTTACCCGTTCGTGGTCATGCAGGTGCCAACAGACCTACTGCGCTGCCAGTCGCATAAAAACAGCCCGTAAAACTGAAGTGTTAGCCTGTACGTTCGCACAGGAGGTCGCCACCCAACCACACATTCCTCAGAATGTACCCCCGTTGTCGAGTGGTGCATGACTTTTTATATATGTGTTTAACATACCTATTTTATAGTTGTATAAATCAATATAAAATGTATGTAATAAGGGATTGGTTCACAGGATTAGGGAGGCTGAGAAGCCGCAAGATCTGCAGTTGGCGAGCTGGGGGCCCGGGAGAGCTGATGGGACAGGTACAGCCCCAGCCCGAGTCCAAAGACCTGTGACCCAGCTCGGAGAGGGGCAGGCAGGAAGAATTCTCCCTCTGTCACCTTTCTGTTCAGTGACGGCCGTTCTCAGTGGTTTGGGTGAGGTCTGCCCGCTGGGGAGAACCGTCTGCTTTACTCAGCCTGCGGAGCCAGACGGTACCCAGATCTGGACGCCCCTCACAGACAGACCGAATTCTGTAGGTCGGACATCTGGGCACCTGTGGCCCGCCAGGCCGGCACACGAGATTAGCCATCATATTTACATAGCCAGTTCTGGACATTGATTCTGTTCGTGTGCTTCCCGCTGCCCTGGCTGGGCCCTGGCTGGGCCCTGGCTGGTGTGGGGATGGAAGAGTCAGCTCCGTTCTCCAGCTGTGCGCGACGAGGAGCCAGCGCCACACAGCTCAGTGCCCGTTCCGGGGTCTGTGAAGTTGCAAATCCTCAACCACTGAGTGATCAGGCAGGCTATCGTCGCATCTGATTCACATACAAATCGAGTAATAATATGAGAACGTACAGCTTTTGTGTTTACTGTTCAAATCTAAATATTCACTTTCAAGTATAGATAAGCATCGTTGAGGTATTATAGGGTGAATTTTTTTGTTTATATTTTGAAATTTTATCAGTCAAAGTATAAATTATTGCAAGAGTAAAGCCTTGTAATACTTAATTTTCACTATGAAAGTTAATTTTATTTGCTAAATCACCTCAACGTATTTTCAATTGACAAATAAACAGGGAGATAACGTGACAATTAATGCAAATATTGAGAGTATTAATGAGATAACTTTAGGAGAAATATTATTTCCTTTCTGAGTCAACCAACATTTACAAATTTTAAATAATAATACAAAACAGAATAATAGAAGTTAGATTATATCACAATTGTAATATTGCTGGAATTGCTGTTGTACCCACATTCATAACACAAAACAAAATACACTTTAATAATGGCATTTAATTTTTAGTTATTTAATTCTGTCTAGGAATTCTATTGAGCTCATGAGGATTTCAAGAAACTATTTGGGATTTTTTTCATTTCCTGGGAGGGTGAATTGGAAAGGGAACATCACCTTTGCTACCTCCAGATTGGAGGAAGAAGACTAGAATTGCATGCATCATTCATGATGCATCTGATCCAGACGTACTGAAGAATGTAGAGTATAAGGAAAACAGAAAGTGTTGGAGAAAGGTGAGGCAGCATCCAAAAATCTCGCTTCTCCCCGACCTCAGCTGTGAGGGAGCATTTATTTGACATCACAGAAGCGAGCTACGAGGCCATGGAGCCACCTGACTTTGGCCAGTCCTGAGGAATCATTGCTCCCTCCCGAAGACTGTTCAAAACAGGACTGCTAAAATGAGAACGATGAGATTGTAACAATAACGACATGTTACGGTCAGATGCCGGAATTGTTCTTTTATCCCAGAAGTACATCCATGACCGTGTCATTTGGCGTCGGCGGGGACAAAGTGCGAATTCTGAAGTCACTGGCTGAAGCACATATATGCCTTGCACCTGGGTGTGCAGTTTGTAGTTAGGGGTCTGCTCCTGTGCAGCCCCACTGGACGCTGCTGTGTGCGAGGCAGGGACTGGGGTGCCACTTCACCGCTCCATCGCTGCCATGCAGTTCCTGGCACGTGTAAGTCCTCAGTCAGTTCCCACTGAAGTCCAGCAGGAGGCACTGTTGTTATCACCGTTCGGGCCCACGGCAGCTTTGAGGCAGCTTTGGCAGGGCCTGCACCTGGGATGCTCACACACCCCATGTATCAGTCGGGATGCTTTTAGTGTCAAGGATAGAAAAAATCAACAGAAAATGGCTTAAGCAACACAGGGGATTAAAAGAATTCTGGAGAGGGCAAGGGTGGAGGGTCCTTGGGTACAATGTGCTTCCCAAGTCCAGGAGGTTATGGGGCCGCCCTCCTCAACCTGCTGCTTCCTTTGGGGACAGCATCTGTTCATTCCCTACAGCCCTGCAACCCCCAGAGGGTGGAGAGATAGTCTCTTCTCCCGACCACCAAACTGGTGTCCTGGGCTGCACTCTGATTGGGCCAATTGGGTCACATGACCACCTTCAGCCCACTACTGAGGCAAGAGGGAGTGGGATTCAGCTGATTGGTTTAGGCAGACAGGGTTGACCCAACAGGCTCTCTGTGATCCTAGAGGGAGGGGTGGGATGGGGTCCAGGATGGGCTGGGTGGGTGTATTCGTTTTCCATTTCTTCATGACAAACCACCACAAACTTCCAGGCTTAGAACAACACACATTTGTCATCTCAGTTTTCGTGGATCAGAAGTCTGGGTGTGGTGAGCTGGCTTTTCTGCTCAACATCTCACTGGTGGACTTCAAGGTGTCAGATGAGGCTGTGTCCTCATCTGAGCCTTGGGGACCTCTTCCCAGTGTGCACTGGTGGGTGGCAGAATTCATTTCCTTGTGCCACAGGACCGAGGTCCCTGTTTCCTTGTTGGCTGTGGCAGGAAACTGCTCGCAGGTTCTGGCCACAGGACCCCGCCTCTCACAGCCAAGCTGTGTGTGACTTCCAGGGCAGCAGGAACCCCTCTCTGACTTCTTCCGTCTCTGACCTCTAGACCCTCCTATAAGAGTTCACCTGGTTAGACCCAGCCCACCCAGGTAGCATTCCCTGTGATTGACTAACAGACAACATATTAGGCACCTTTGTGATACCTGTAACATCTCTTCACCATACAATGTGCCCTCGTTGGGGGAGTGGTCGCCCCCATATTCACAGGTTCTGCCCACGCTCAAGGAGGGGATGGAACAGGGTGAGCGTGTGCGGGGGTGGGAATCACGAGGCACCTTAGCTGTTGCTCACCGCAGTGGGCGAGTGTCTGTACCACCCTGGCTCCAACACTCCTGACCCTCCTTCAGGTCCTGTCTGGGTTTCCTGACCCTCAGCCCCAGCTGTGTCCCCCTGGGCTGTGTCTCTCCAAAGACACCGTAACCACTTCTGCCCCTGCTGCCTCCGCAGGGTGCAGACCCTCTGTTCTAGAAGAAGCTTCAGAATCCCTCCAGGTGAGCTAGCCACTGGAAGAGATAGCAGAGTCCAGTGCTGACCAAGGCCTTCTGAGGCCTGGACTGATGTTCCTGAAACAAACTGTGAGGTCTTCATTTATAGTTGGCTTTGTTTAGTGCTTGCCAGCTGCCAACTACTGCACTGTGTGTCTTCCTCCCATCATCTAATTTGACCAACCCGGCAACCCATGAGATTGCCACTCTGTGCGTTCTCACTTTACAAAAGAAGCCCAGGTCAGGCTAAGTGATTTGCCCCAAGGTAGTATGACCGGCAGGTGGCAGAGCTGGGACTTGCAAGGAGGTGTTGCAGACAGCAAAGCACAGGTACTTACCCGCTCTGGTAATAGGCCTTTCCCCAGAATATTCCAGACCCTGCAACCCAGCTTCCACATTTTGCTGACAGAAATGGGGAGGCTTAGGTTCAAGG
The DNA here is from genome assembly GCA_007922815.1 of Macrotus californicus. Taxonomy (NCBI): domain Eukaryota; kingdom Metazoa; phylum Chordata; class Mammalia; order Chiroptera; family Phyllostomidae; genus Macrotus; species Macrotus californicus. The sequence goes on along the minus strand of VMDR010000203.1, from coordinate 246,280 downwards.
TCCCCAGTGGAAGGTCAGCAGCATTATTAGTTTAATGCCAAGTCTGAGCTGGGGCTTGCAGACCAAAGCCAGATGCTGGGGAACAGTGTGCGCTTTCCCGGTTCCCCGCCCCTGGGAGCGCCACGCATGGGTCTGTTGGGATCGGTCTTGCAGGCTTTCCCCACGGAGAGTACAGACAGACCAAGCTCCCAGTTGGTGCCAGTTGGAGGGGAAGATGCTGGCTGCTTTTTAATTTACCTGTGAACTGGCTGCCGCTGGGCGTGAGCAACGGCCACCAGTCAGGTCACCGGCCGACAGCCAGGCACTTTGGCGAGCTCCCCTGCCTCCCCACTCTGGATAACACGGGTGTTCGAGAACGCTGCCTGGATGTTCGCTGATGGAACAACTTCGCAAAACTCTGAGCCTAGTCAAGCACACTGAGGAGCTGAGCTCTTCGCTTCAAGGCACTTTAATTGCTCCGTGAACTGGCAGCAGGGCGGGCTGGGCTGGGCCGAGAGGACAACAGCAGTCTGGCTGGAGCGAAACGGAGCAGACGTTGTTGTGTCCAGCTGCTCTCTGCTCCGACCCGTCGGCAGGCCCTCCTGGGCGCTGCTGGCCAGTGGAGACATAACATGAGCCGCGTGTGTAGTTTACTGTTTTCTAGTAGCCACCAAGGAAATTGGGAAACTTAATTTTATATTTCATGTTTCCTAATATATTAAAAATACTACCATGTAATCAATATATAAAAAGTATTGATGAGTTTTATGTTCTTTTTATTGTGGGACGTCATGGAAACCCAGCGTGTGTTTGACACGAGGCCCATCTCAATCCCGACCAGACCCATTTCAAGTGCTCAGGAGCCGCAGGCCGTGCCGGTTCTCTGCCTGGTACAGCTCTTACCACGCTCCTCTGCCCAGCGACCTTCGGTGGCTCCCTACTGCCTGACCTTTTGGAACCAGCTGCGTATTACGGTGATCTGTGTTTCTGCCTCTCTCTCCAGCACAAAGAGCTTTTATCGGATCTAACAGGGCACTTATTAGGCACCTACGGTGTCCTGGTATGACGTTCCCTGCACTATGTTCATTGTACTTTCTATGGACTGTCAATAAATCTTCCTGGGACATGTAAATGCATCAGCCACATACTGAACATTTCATGTAATTTTCTGACAATTCTCAGGACCACCCAGGAGGTGTAGGTCTTTAATCTCCATTTTATGAACAGCAAGTGGAGGCTCAGACTACTCGGAACCCAGACCCGTTGGATTTCAAGTCGTTACACTGTGTCTGGTGCCTGGCATCTCGGCTGACACATTCTAGGTTCTCAGCAAACATGTATTAACTGCACTGAATTGAGGCCACGGCTTCTCGGCTCTTTCTTGGGATGAGTAGCAGGCACGTAGAAGTAGCTGGAGGAGCCCGACGTCTACTGACTTGTGTGTCCTCTTGGTCCCTGGGGTCTGAGGCCAGCTGTGGGCCCCAGGAGGGCTGACAGCAGCCTGTGTGGAAGCTGGGTCAGGCAGAACCAGCTCTCTCAGCAGCTGGGCAGCAAGTTCACAGGCTTCTGATGCGATAACCTGCCCCCCAACCCCCGCATCGGGCTGGTACCTGGCACTCCACAGCACGGGCTCCGTCTGCCGCTGTTCATTCACGTGATACATGATTCACATGCATTTATTCCCGGCGAGTATGATGCTTTGCCTTGGTACCTTATTGAGGACGCAATAAAAATAAAAATGTGCTACTAATAAAATGTCAAAAGAGAATGTCAGTTAGGATTACTGGGGAAAAAAAAAAAGAGGCTGATGTTATTTGTGCATCCTCTCGGTGAATTTCCTCTAATTAGTCGTGTAAATATGCACTCCTCCCACTCAAGTGTGTGTGTGTTGCTTTAAAACGTTGTAATTACATTGCTCGCTTTGGAAACCTCTGGGAACCGGAACCTGTACACGTGAGCTTTGGCTAAGAGGACGGGAGCCAGCGCTTTGGGTGGCAACAACTGCCTGTGGCAGTTTCTGGGGAAAGCGTTCAGAAGCAGGCTGTTTCCTGCCCTCACTCTAACACCCTCAGTGGCTCCCTGGCGCTTGCGGGCATCAGCACCAACTCTAGAGAGTGGAAAGGGAACCAGGCAGGAAGCCAGGGGAGGTGACTTCTGCATGCCACCAGTGACTCTCTTAACTGCTCCACCCTCTGCCTCCTCTTGGATCAAACCGGGAGGCAGGACTAGCTACTCCCAGCTCCAAGGCAAAGCTGCTTTTCTGGACCAGGACTGGCTCTCCCCCTTCCTTTAGTTTAGCTACATCTCCCTCTTCCTGCCAGAGGACATTGGAACTTCTGTTTTCTTTTAGTTTGTATCTGCCTCTTCTATTTTGCTATGTTTGACTCTGTGTGTGTGTGTGTGGCCATTAATAGAGTAGGGCACATATATGCCTAATAAATAAATAGTGATCCGTAAGTTGGTGGTGAGTCCTGAAAATTTTTTTTTGCTGAAACATCTGTGATTTGCAAAGCAGTGGAGACAGCTTGTTTGAGGAATGGGGGCCGTAGAGATGAGATGAATTGCAGTCCAAAGACCTGCCTGAGGGTCACCGTCTTCCCTCTGACTAAGAGCCTCCCATCGGGCCCTGTTTGACCTTCCTTCTCCTGCAATGAGACTGATCTGGGCTGGAGGGTCGCTGTGAAGGGAGGTTAGCTGCGGGCTAAGTGACAGGCTGCCTGTGAGACCGTTCTGTAGCAGCTTCATCCTCTGTTTAACCCGTGAGGCCAATACGATGGGGGCCAGCCACAGGTGGCCCGACTGCGCCAAGCCCAGGGCTGGGCTTCACGGTTCTGCTCAGGATGATCACGAAGCTCCAGAAGGTGGGGATCATGCACAGCTGGAGAGGGACTGTCACAGAGGTGGGGCCGTGGTCCAGTCACAGCGCTCGTGTGGGGAGTGTCTGGATTTGAAGGTAGAGTTCCCGGTCTTGCCGCTGTGTCAGATTCTACCATCCGATCTTAGAGCTCACACTGGGTCCTGCGAGTCCGCTTGGCAATTTTCTCCTGTCTTGTTGCCGGACGAGGATAGATTTGCTCATTTAAGATGCCGTTGACCTTATCTAATAAAAGGAATCGGGATCCAAGGAGTCTGTTTAATTCATTATTAAAGATCATTTCCTGTTATTATCTTCCCTGTAGCAAAATTAGCTGTTAACTCTCCTGTTAGCATAACCCAGCCAGTATTACTAGAAAATTAAGAGGAAAAAAATCAGTTCAGTGATATGTGAGCCGAGCTCAGGGAATTCTCCATCTTTAGTGCATATTAACATTGCTCCTTAGAAGTTGAGGGAATGTTCTGTTAAGTGGGAAAGAGTTACAGAAATTTTACTTTCAAAAGTCAAGTGAAAAGTTACTTTTTTTTTTTTCCCAAGTCAAATTAATTTTTGTCTCAGGGCAAGAAAAAGTAAATTAAAAATCACACGTTGCCACCGCCTCTCTGGCCCAGTTCCTCCTGGGTTCCCGTGTCTCTCGCCTGGAGTTTCAGGGTTCCCCAGCCCAGGCTGGGCCTCGGAGGGTGCCCTGCTGGAGGGCTTCCTGCTCCCGCAGCCCCTGACCGTGGCCACGAGGGGCCGCCTGCCCTTCCCTCCACCTGTCTGCCCTTCTGGGTCCTTTCCTTCCTCCCGGGCAGTTGTTGGGGGTGAGGAGGGGCAGCAAGAGCTTGGTGCCTGGTGACACAGGGAGGGCGTGTGTTCCCCGCTGCGGCGTGAGTTCAGCATCTGGACATAGGGTTGCCGGGAAGCCGACCACTCCTCCCTCCGCTGGGCAGCAGGACGCCCATGTAGCTGCGAGTGGGCACAGAGCGACTGGGGAGACCCCGAGAAAAGGGTCAGGCAGAGAGCAGGTACTTCTGGGTGTGGGGAACCCAAATGCGTTTGAGGCGTGAACTCACTGGTCTGTAGCCTTGCAGGTTGACATCTGGGGTTGCATGTGCGGGGCACACAGCACCCTGGCCTGGTGGAGGAGCCACTAGGCTTGGAGTAGAGGGCGTAGGGTGGAGTCCTAGCTCCCACATTTGACATCCTTACAGCCTGAAGCAGATCTCATAACTGCTTTGGGCACTGATGTTTTTTTACTTGGAAGATACAAAGTTGCCAGCCCCTGGGTTGAGGTGAGGATTGTGGGTGGTAACATTTTGGAGGCTTCACCAGTGGACTCGAAGGAAGGTCTCAGAACAGCCAGAGGCGACAGCGCTCGGCAAGGAATCAGAAAGGGGCAGCACTTGCAGAGTCCCTGCTGTGTGTGGGGCTCCTGATACACTTGTAGGCTTTGGGGTTCTTGGTATTTAGTGATTCCTGAAATATTAGAGTCAGTCAGAATAATCACAGAATGTCGACGCACGGGGACCTTGGGAAACCCAGAAGGGGGACACCTTGTCCCAGTATGTCCAGAACTTTCCTGATTTCCACACTGAAGTCCTGTGTCTTGGGAATATTCCGCCCCCACCTTCCCCAATAGTCCAAAGCACACAGGGACAGCTGGTTACCCTACAGATCGTCCTCGTCTCACAGATGAGAAGCAGGGCCAGAAGCTGGCTGAAGGCAAACGGCCAGGGTGCAGCAGACCTGTCTTTAATGTAGACAAACCCCTGCTTTGGGGAGAAGAGAGCACACAGCCTGGCTCCAGTGAGAGCAGGACCGCCCCCCCCCCACCCCCCCCCCCAGTCCACACTAGAGCCTCCGAAGAGGTGACGTCACCTTGGTCTTATTTCACCTCTTGGTATCTGACTTACAGTTGCTCTCTGTTAACTCCATTATCTTTAATTTGCAAAAATGCAGCCAACAGGAAACCTCTGGGTACTTTCTCTTTAATGAAACACAAGTTGATTACAAATCATCAGAGTCTCCTGGCAGACAGCTTTTTTCTGGAGGGGTGCAGCCTGCCGTGGCCACTCTGGCATGATCTTGGTCCTTTGGGGCGGTCCAGTGGAAGCTGCTGAAGTCTCCTGCCGGGGGGGTGGGGTTGGGGATGGCGGTGGGGCCACCAGTCCACTTGCCAATGTCAGCTGTTACAAACACCTTCTCTCATGGACCTGTGGATAGGGGTAGTCTTGGTGGGTCCCTGGACCCAGTAGGGCGGAAAATGTTGATGTCAGTAGACACCCTCCTGGCCATTGTCAAGAGACACGGGGCTGGGGCGAATTCAGTTGGTGGAAGGTGACATGCTGCCTGGGACACGGTGGTAATTTCTTAGCATCATTTGGAGCCTTGTCTGTCGTGTGTGCCAGCCAACCTTTCATCACTTAGTAGCATGCCTGCCACAGACGCCAGAAAGTGGAGAACCACAGCCCCCAAATCCGTGTTTTCTTCTGCCATCGCATGTCGTCCGATCCTGCACTCACATCCATCCTCAAGCCTTCACTCACCCATGCACCCGCTCCTGCCTGCACCCGGAAGGGTATCAGGGCACATCAGAATCGGCTTCCTATTCCTGTGTGAGTCACTCGATCTTTCTGAGCTTAGTTTCCTTAACTGGGAAGCAGGACTAGTAACCACTCGTGTGGGTCATGGCAGTGAATGAAGGGGACAGCAGGAGGGAGAGGATCAGGGATTTGTCAGTAGCTGGTGGGAAGGTGAGACCAGGGTTACATACGAGTCTGCCCTTTGTCAATTGCTTGGTCTTGGGGAAACTTTTGGCCTCTCTGGGCCTCAGTTTATCTACCTGTAGAATGGGGGGAAGAGTAGTGCCCACTGCACAGTGTTGGGATAAGGATGGAAAGACACACAAGTCCCAGCACTGAGAGCAGTGCCCGGCACAGTGAACTCGAGTTCAATACCGACGTGTGCCCTGGATTGGAGTGTGTGAGGGTCAGCACTCAACAGACACTAGCTCTTACTGTAGTGCCTGTGTGGGAGCCAAGCGACCAGCTCCTCGGTGTTCCGTTGCCCAAACGGAGACCAAGAGAGGTGCGGTGAGTGGACCGGGGTTTAGCTCACAGTGAACGGCGAGGCCCAGCCTGGATGTAGGCCCTGGTTCTTTCTGACTGAGGGGTCAGTGTGGGCTCAGGGGAAGGGGCTAATCCGCACAAGAAGGTGAACGAGGCCCCCTGCAGTCCTTCCAGTCACCAACAAGAAGATCTGAGTGAGACACACTGGTTTTAGTCCCAGGTTATATCCCAAACTGGCTGTGTGACCTCGGACAACTCACTTGGCCTCTCTGGTCTACTTAATGTCTCCACTGGTCGTGTTGGAGATTAGATTAAATTATCCCTACAATCTCTCTCTTTTCCCTCATTCAGTGATTTCCTAGGTACCTTCTCTATTTCCTTATTCGGATACAATTTTGTTCCAAATCTCCTCTCTGCCTTCCAGCTGGAACGCACATTCCTTGAGGCCACACTTCCTCCCTGAAGGAGTCTGGTGGGAGTCCACGCCTGTGGGCCAAGCGTCTGGGGTTGTGCGAAATGATTGAAAATACACATATTGGTCTCTGCTCCCAGTTCCTGCCACAGAGCCCCTAAGACCTTTGTAATTTTCTCAGTGGTAAGACCACTAGGAATGTCTTTTGTTCTAATACTTTATCTCTGTCCCTGGTTCCTGACACAAAACTCCTAAGTCTCTTGGAATTTCCTGGATGATAGGAGTGCCTTTTGTTCTAAAGAGGTGACTCTGGGTGGGTCCTGGACAGCTTCAGGGCGGGGGCTGGTTACCAGAAAGACCAGGTGGCCACTGTTGGAAGCTTGCTGTCCTCAGCCCCACCCCCTTCTCTGGGGAGGGGAGAGGGACTGGTGATCGAGTTACGTGTTTTGCTGGGTATAATATGCACTTTGCTCAAATTTTTGAGGGTAAATGAGGGTGCACATTATACATGGGCACACATGATTACATACCATGGGTGTAATAATAGGTGTAACAATCCTGTGCAAAATGTACACAAAAACATGGGTGTGCATTATACACATCAAAATACGGTAACGATCGATCGTGCCTCTGTGAGAAAGCCTCCCTAAATATTTGTGGATCTTCACGGTTGGTGAACCCACCCGCGTGCTGGAAGGGTGGTGCCCCCCAAGTCCATGAGGACAGAAGCCCTTGTGACCAAGGCCCTTCCGGTTCTCGCTTTTAGTACCTCTTCACTTGGCTGTTGATCTGTGTCCTTTATTCTATCCTTTATAATAAACTGGAAAACATAAGGGAGTGTTTCCTTGAGTTCTATGAGCCATTCTATTACATATTGAACCCAGGGAGAGGGCGGGTCACAGGAACCTCAATGTACAGCCGGTTGGTCAGAAGTGCACTTGACACCTAGACTTGCAGTTGGGGTCTGAAGAGGGAGCAGTGTTGTGGGACTGAGCCCTTAACCTGTGGGCTGTGATGCTAACTCCAGGTAGACAGTGTCGGAATGGAATTGAATCGTAGGAGCCCAGCTGGTGTCGGAGAACTGCTCCGTGTGTGGAAAACCCACCCTCTGGTGTCAGAAGGCTTGTGAGTGTGGCAGCAGTGTGAGAGTCGGGAAGGAGAAACACGGGTTTTTTTCCCACTGAGGTTGCACAGCCATAAAATGAGGGTCACCTGTGGGGGTGAGTGTGGGATGGGGAGGGGGTGCAGCAGGTGGTTCCATCCCATCCCAAAGCCTGTTAGAGGAGAAACATTTTAATTATTGGAGACACTAGCTCTACACAAAAATACATGAAAGTAGCTATTTAAATTCTCCTTGTATTTGGCAATGCAAAAGATCAGAAAATTTCCATCAAGTTTGATGATAGAAAGAAAGAAAGGAAGAAAGAAAGAGCATTTTGCCATCACCCGGGTGAGATGACACCCACCATCTCATTGTCTGGCTGGGGCTCCGCCCCCGTTCGCACACTCGTGAGTGGCGTTTGATCTTGCGGACTCCTCTAGCACGGGGCAGCCCACCCTCCCTCACTGGTTCCGTATCGCTGTCTGCGGTTTCTCTCCTTGTCCGCGTGTTTGGAAACAGTGTCAAAGCACATCTCCTTCATCTCCCGGCAGGTCCCTCAGGGGCTTCCTGTGGTTCTGAGAGTCCCCCTCGGCCTGTCTTTCTCTCTCCCTGCTACACTTACTCTCCCCAGACTCAGATTTCTTGGGGAGGTCACACAGGGATCACTTAACTCACTCCGCAGGGTTCGATACCAGCCTTGCCTTTGATGCAGAGGTGCCTCAGCAGGGATGCACAGCCACTTGTCAACCTGTCCCTTCCGCCAAATATTTATGAGATGTTGAGTTTGTGGGGAAGAGGAAGGAGGAAGTGCTTCTTGATGTGGGGAAAGGTCATTGCCAGAGAAGCACGAGGCTTGAATTCGGTTCTGCCTCTAGTTTCCTGAGGGCCACGGGTGGCCACCTCACCATCTAGGACTCAGTTTCTCCATACGAAAAAGTAAGGCATTGAAATAAGTAAACCATAAAGTCCGTTTCGAGTTCAGAAAGGAGAGGAGGCGTAACCAGCTCATGAGGCCCCACTGGGGCCAGGTCACGTTCCAGGCGCTTTAGAGCGCACGGCGTTGCACCCCCAGCACAAAGCCTTGAGGAAGGAGGCATCAGCCTCACTTTGCAAGCGGGGCGGCCGTGTTCCAAGAGGTCGGTCCTGCCCAGGGAAAACACTTATAAAGCCAGAAATCCAATCTGTCTTTTTTCCCCTAACTCTAGAGCCCAAGTGTTTTTTAACCCCATAGATTTTTCCAACTCCAGTCTCTCAAATAACGAGACCCATCGGTGCTGTCCTTGGAAAAGTTTGCTCCCTTTTCCAGCCTCCATTTGTACGATGTGTTCTATGTCATGGAGAACCTGTCTTTCAAAAAATTCCCAAAGGACGAGGGACGCAGTATGTCTTCAGTTTTTGGCAACTTCACACAAGAACCCTAATGGCCTTGTGGCTTCTGTCTCCCGGGGACGGCACCACGAGGGTGCGTGGTTGTGGCCGTGGCCCTGGAGCGCCCGTGGTGTCAGCTTTTAAGGGAGGGCCCACCCGCATCTGTCTTTGTGGTCTGTTGCCCTGTCTCTGGCTTCCCGGCAGTCACTGGCTGTCACTGGCTCTCCGGGCTCCCTCCCCTCCTCTTCTCTGGAATTTGAGAGGGGCTGCTCCTCCTCCCTAGCTTGCCCTCCCCTCACCCCCATTCCATTAGCACAGCCAACAGGCTCCCCTGGGGCTTTCGAAAAGCTCGCTGGCAATTTGGACATCAGGAGTTGGGAAAATCAAGCTTAATATTTAATGACATTACAAAGTCATCCTGTTCTCTTTTCATCCCAGATAGAATTGAAAAGCAGAGTCCTCACCAGGAGACTCCCCCAAGGAAGTGAGCGACAGTTGGTCTGGGAACTGTGTGAGACAGTGGGTTGGTGGGGAGCACCGGGTTGGGGGTCAGCAAGCTTGAGCTCGGGTTTTGGTGCATAAGGAAGCTAGCTGTTGTCCTTGGGCTGTGCTCAGGCTCTCCTTGTGCTCGATCTTCCTCCTGCACTAACAAAGGGTCGCTCCCGCTGGGGGGGGCCCTAATTTAGGAGCCATGCCCTCTTAAATGCAAGATCCACTTGTGGGGATGTTTATACACCCCACGCAGACTTCAGGAATGGCAAGGGTCCTCTGTGGGGAGGGGTCAGAAGAGTGAGGCAGTGTCCTGGAAACGAGGTGAGGAAGTGCGGACAAAGGCGCCAGCTCCGTTTGCAGGACCTACAAAAGGCTCAGGATGCCTTGTCACTGTGTCTGGGGTCTAGGCTGAAGTCCGGAGGCTTTAGGGACCTAGAGGGGGTGCTGGTGATGTGAGTGAAGCCGGGTGTCTTTTCCTGTGAGTCTTTAGTTTGTGTTCAAGGGAGGCTCTAGGCTTTGTCACCACCACCGGTCTCATGCCTGTCTTGTTGCCTCAGTTTCCCCAGCATCTGCGCGTGCCACCGCAGAGGAAGTATGCAGTAAGAGTCTGTGGCACAAGTCACTTGGGCGAAAGCCTGTTCCCAAGTGTGGGTGTCACTTCCTAGGCCTCCAGGATGGCTTTCTGTGCCCCAGAGTCTGGGCTGGTTGGAGCGAGAAGGCTGGACTGACAGGGAGGCATACGCTGGAGCGGGAGTGATGTCAGGCCTCCAGCTGTATTTCTGGGGCTCGGGGCAGGCAGCCATGTCCACAGGTACGTGTGCAGACCCAACAGGAAACTGAGGCAGAAGCCCTGTTGTAGGGTTCCAGAGCAGTGCAACCCTAGAAACAGATGAGTGCCTCTGAATACCCACAACATAAACCTCATTTCTTACCCTGGAGTCATTCCCTGGAGAAACCTGCCCTGTTATATTTTGACCTAGAGAGTCTTACTTGCTTTATGTAATTATTGGGTTGGCCAAAAAGTCCGTTTAGTTTTTTTTCCATAAAATAAAAGCCACGTGTTTCATTTTCACCAATTACTTTATGGACTTGGATATTTTGAGCATGTTGCCTGTCTCCTGCCATTGGCTTCCAGTGGGCAGAGGCCAGGGTGTTGCTAAGTATCTTCCAAGGCATGAGACAGCCCCACAGTAAAGAATTTATTTGACCAAAACGTCAATAGTACCAAGAAACTTCGCAGACCACTCTGGACATGTTTGATCAGCCGTAGCACCTTCTCCACACACTACACAAATCTATTGTTTGCGTTTCAGTTGTGTTTCTACCTTTCTTGAAATAATGCAGCATCACACACCAGAAATGTTGTGTGTCTTCTTCCACCTTCACTGTTAGAATGGCTGTACAAAAATTCACCAGTTTTGCTAAGCTGCTTTTTTAATGCACGCTGACGTGACAGCTGTCACAGTACAGTCTAACAGAGTTGTTTCGAATGAAGTTAAAGACACCTGAGCACTACGAGAGTCATCGTACGGAAAAAACATAACAGGCTTTTTGGCCAGCCCAGTATTACCAGATCGAATTTTTCTGGGAGACAGCAACTGACGGTAGCATTTGCTGGTTTGATAGAAAGGGGATTTTTGGAAGAGGTTGGAAATAAACAAAGCCAGTGTAATCAGGACCTGGGTATGCAGAGGGATTTAGTGCCATGGGACCTGGGGATTCTAGAATGTGACACCTTATAGGAAATGGCTTCTTAGACGGGAAGCGTGATTGTGGACAATCCTTGAAAATGGACAGTGTGTGTTGTCCGCTTTCTCTTAGGGCCACGTGGTCTTCACGTGCAGAAAGAGCGACACTGGGTCATGATTTTTTGACTATTTTTTCATTAAATATTGTTTTAAGTTATATAATATATATATTTTAATGTATTTTTTTGGTTATGCTATTACAGTTGTCCCATTTTTTTCTCCCCTTTATTCCCTTCCCCTCTGCTCTGCACACCCCTCCCACCCTCACTGCTCTTGCCCCCTTAGTTCATGTCCATGGGTCACATATGTAAGTTCTTTGGCTTCTCCATGTCCCATACTATTCTTAACCTCCCCCTATCTTCTACCTACCATTTATGCTTCTTCTTACCTGTACCTTTTCCCCCTATTCTCTGCCCTCCCTCTTCCCACTGATAACCCTCCATGTGGTCTCTGTTTCTGTGATTCTGTTCCTGTTCTAGTTGTTTGCTTAGTTTGTTTTTGTTTTTGTTTTTTTAGGTTCAGTTGTTGATAGCGGTGAGTTTGTTGTCATTTTACTGTTCATATTTTTGATGTTCTTCTTTTTCTTAGTTAAGTCCCTTTAACATTTCATATAATAAGGGCTTGGTGATGATGAGCTCCTTTAACTTGACCTTATCTGGGAAGCACTTTATTTGCCCTTCCATTCTAAATGATAGCTTTGCTGGATACAGTAATCTTGGAGGTAGGTCCTTGCCTTTCATGACTTTGACTTTCACTCTTTCCACCCCCTTCTTGCCTGTAAGGTGTTTTATGAGAAATCAGCTGACAGTCTTATGGGAACTCCTTTGTAGGTAATTGTCTTCTATTCTCTTGCTGCTTTTAAGATTCTCTCCTTATCTTTAATCTTGGGTAATGTGATTATGATGTACCTTGGTGTGTTCCTCCTTGGGTCCAACTTTTCTGGGACTCTCTGAGCTTCCTGGACTCCCTGGAAGTCTATTTCCTTTGCCAGATTGGGGAAGTTCTCCTTCATTATGTTTTCAAATAAGTTGTCAATTTCTTGCTCTTCCTGCTCTTCCTCTTCTCCTTCTGGCACCCCTATGATTCAGATGTTGAAACGTTTAAAGTTGTCCCAGTGGTTCCTAATCCTCTCCTCATTTTTTGGAATTTTTGTTTCTTCATTCTGTTCTGGTTGAATGTTTATTTCTTCTTTCTGGTCTAAACCATTGATTTGAGTCCCAGCTTCCTTCCCTTCACTGTTGGTTCCCTGTACATTTTCCTTTATTTCACTTTTCATAGCCTTCACTTTTTCCTCTATTTTGTGTCCATACTCAACCATTTCTATGAACATCCTGATTATCAGTGTTTTGAATTGTGCATCTGGTAGGTTGGCTACGTCTTCATTGTTTAGTTGTACTTTTTCTGGAGTTTTGATCTGTTCCTTCATTTGGGCCATATTTTTTTTGTCTCTGCACTTGTTACATAGTAAGGGTTGGAGCATTAGGTATTTGCCAGGGCAGAGCAACCCACGTTGCTGTATGTAGGGGAGGGGTCAGAGAGGGAACAGTGCTGCCTGTTTGGCTCTCTGCCAGCTTTCAGTCACCTCCGCTGCAACCCACAAGCAAATCGGGCCCTTCTGGTATTGATTCCCGGGTGGGTGCATTTGTGTACATTCTAGGACCCTGTGAGTCTCTCCCAACAAACTTTTCTGTGAGGCTAGGAGTTTCTCTTGCTGCTTCAACTCCCACAGATTTTTACAGTCAAAAGTTTTCAGGTTTTAGTTTCCTGCACTGGAACCCTGGGTTGTGCGGTCTGTCTTGCTCCCCAGTTGTTCCTCCAGATTTATCCGCACACAAATGTGGGATCACCCATCTTCCAGCTGCAGCCTTGACCCGAGTTCTCTCTGCCCTGCTGCCCATTTCAACCCCTCCTATCCATCTGGATGAATGTTTCTTCTTTAACTCCTTGGTTGTCGGACTTCCATACAGTTCGATTTTCCGGCAGTTTTGGTTATTTTTTTTGTTTTTAAATTTGTTGTTGTCCTTTCAGTTGTGCAAGGAGGCAAAGTGTACCTACGCCTCCATCTTGGCCGGAAGGGTCCATCAAATATTTTCAAGATCTCATACTAAAGAAACAATGAAAAGTGTTTTCCTTACAAGGCTTTCTATAGTATGATACAAAACCCAGACGCCACAAGAGAAAATATTAATAAATTCAATTACATTGAAATGGATTTAGCTCAACGTGCCGCAGACAAAAGCAAAAGGCAAACATCAGACTGGAAAGATGTTTGCTGCTTTGTCACAGAGGAAGGGCTGGGCTCTCACTAATATATAAAGAGAGCCTACAAATCAATAAGCCGGGACTGTGAGCTCAAGAGAAAAATAAACAGGCAAAGGATATGAATGGAGTCTGCAGAGAAGGGAATAAAAATGCAAATTTGCTCAGTCTAACTAATAAAAAAAGAAAATGAAAACTACGTGGAGATAATCTTTTTCATTTTTCAGGTTGGCAAAGATGAGGAAGTCTGAAGATGCCACGATAGTGAGGGCGGTGTGTGTGGTATTGGTGGTGGTGGTGTAAAGTTGTCATAGCTTCTGTGGGGTAGCAGCGTATTTGGTAACACACTTCTCACTCACGAGTCAAAATTGTGAATGTTACATCCACAAATAACAGGTTTCCCACAGAGACGGAAGTTTCCCAAACAGTATTTCACGGAACAGGTTCTCCTAATCCACCACTGAAGAGCTTTTCAGGGAGGCAGGCCGGAAAACACCGACAGGCGTGTGCATCGCGTAGTGAGGTTGTATCAGAGAGGACAGACCCTGTCCAGGTCTAGCTGATGCGGCGTTTGTTGTCTCTCTTTAGGAAGAAGTTGGCGCTTTCAAACCTCCACCTTCATTTTCTACTCTTGGGAATGCATTTCAGTTGGGAGTGTAAATGCCAGAGCTTCAAGAATGATCCAAAACCCAAGGGGACCTGCCCGGGGACGGGCTCTGCTCTCCGTGGCTGGGACAAGGAGATGGCAGGGCCCTCTCACCCCAACAATCTCCCTGGTGCACGACGAGAGGCCGGAGACTGATCTTCTGGTATTAATTCAGGTCAGTGCAGCACTTGGAGGGGATCTGTTGGAGAAACCCCTCGCAGGACCCATTTGCACCTGGGGCTCTGGACTGCTGGGTACCTGACTCCACCCTCCTCGATGGAACTCTCTGGCAGCACCTCTCCAAAATGTGTGGACAAATCTGTCTCTCCCCATTCTCCTCTTCCCTTCAAGGTGGAACAGGTGACTTCCTCGTTGCCTCTCTGGGAGCCCGATGAGCACTAACGGTCTGCTCATGGCTGAGCAGGCCCCCAACAGGAGCCAGCACGGAGCCTCCGGTCCTCCACAAAGCAGGCAGGTAAGTATGCACAAACAGGGGAATGAACAGTGGGTGGAGCTGGGCTGTGGCTGGGGTCTGGTCTGCAGGGCCAGCCTCCTGCTTCCCCCTCTGCTGCCCCCGCTCTTCTGTGGGGTTCACTGGGGTCCCCTTTTTCAACTGCTGTCCGCAGACCTGATTCAACTAGGGAGGGTCGTGTCTTCCACCCAGGCCAGTGGCGTTCAACCTTGGCTGCCTATCAAAATCCCTGGGAAAAGCTTAAAAACAATGAATGACCGATGCCTGGATCTCACCCTCATAGATTTGCATTTAGCCGAGATGTTCACGTTGCTCCCCAGGTGATTCTAGTGAGTAGCCAAGGTGGAGAGGCACAGACCTGGGATGGCTCCACACCTTGGAGTACTTTTGCGAGTGAGTGGGGCCACTGTTAACTGTTCCTTTGCATAACCTGGGACCGTCCTAGGCAGTCTAGGATGCACAGTCACCTTGCTTTGACCTTGAGAAACCCTTGAGAACAGTCTCCTAAGAGTACAAGTGCATAGTTGTTTTCTGTGTTTATTTTCCACGTGGGTGCAGACATGGGCACCTTCGCAGCACTGCAGAGCAATATAGGAGCGTGGCACGGATCTGGCTTTGAGCTGTTTCCAACAGCCCCCTCCCCCCTCCCAGCAGCTCCCCTTCCCTTTCCCCTTCTGAGAAGTGCATGGGGACACGTGCTGCTGTCATTCCCACCCTTGGATACTCCTCTGGTGGCGCTGGCCCCTCACACCTGTCTTCACCTTCTCTACAGGCCACTGTCCCTCCTGTAGCATCTTGGGCAAGGGGGACAGAGGGCTCTGGATCTGGACCCAGCACACGTGCTGAGCCTGTTTCCTCATCAGTAAAACATGGAGTGCTGATGACCAGCCTCAAGGTCTGTGGTAGGGATTACAGGAGACCCTCTCACTCACACCACTGTGGGGCCCACTGGGCAGCAGAGAGCTGGATAAGCCCCCTCCTCCCCCACCGGGGACACGTGCCTCTTCCATGGGCCCGTGGTTTCTCTGCTAATTGCGTGCCCTTGACAATCTCTTAATCCTCTTAGAAACGACAGATGGTAACTCCTGGACTGTTTAGGCAGGATGGATGACTTTCACAATGACGGGACACTTGGAATAAGTGAGGCCTGTTATAGATATTAACTGTTTTTGCATAGCCTGCACCTCGAGCACTGAAATAAGGAGCAGAGCACATGCCCTCCTGTTCCACAGACAGAAAGACCGAGGTTCCATGTAGTTAAAATCTCCCTGTGGGCACCTCTCTGCAGGCGGGGTAGAGCGTGGCACTTAGGGAGAGTCTTGGTGCCCGGTGCTCTCACTTACGCACTTCACTTCATCGCACTTCAGCATCCCCAGGGGAGTTACTGTCATCTCTGCATCTTGGTTGAGGAAACTGAGACTCAAGGAGGCTGTGTAACTTGCCTGGGATCACACAGCAAGGTCGCCAGCTGGGCTGTGGCTGTCACTCTGCCTGACTTGGAAGTGCAAGTGGAGGGGGCTGTGCCTGTCAGGCCGGGAGCGTGGTGTCCAAGTTTCTGGAAGTGTCAGAGACGCACAGATTGTCAGCACATACCTTCTTATATCTTGATCCCTGTGAGGACTTTTCAAGGAGATCCTGTGGCCGAAACATTGGGTCAGTGGCTTTGCAGGGTGATGAACCGCCTTCGCCCTCACCTTCCAGCCACAGCATCGATTGGCCTGTGCTGTACACTGGGGGGCACTGGGCGTCTGTGCCGTGGTCCCTGCCCTCACGGAGCTTCCAGTCTAGCAGGAAAGGCCATCTACATGGCAGAGTGGGGGGTGTGCCAAGGCAGGGTGGGCAGAGGACAGGGTTTGGAGGCTTGCAGGTCATGGCAGGGTGTATTCAACATTACACAGCAAGTCAGGGAAGGCATCCCGGAGGAGGTGATTTTTGAAAACAGCTTTGGGGAGAGGCAGAGGTGGATGAGGAGGGAAGGAGCAGAGAGAATACGTACAAAAGCATGGAAGCACAGAAAGACAGTGCGTGTTTGAGAAAGGCAAGTCACGGGGTGCAGGGCAGCCGTGAGGCCGTGGGGTAGCTGGGGGCCAGCTTCTCTGCTCCTGGACTCCCTTCGTTCTGACTGTGATGGATGCAGCCACCGTATCTGTTCTTCTGCTGCAATTCGCACTCCGTATGCAAAGCTGGAGCAAGGTCCCATAGCCTCGTCTTCTCAAATTAGGTTAAAGAGGTGAAATGACTTCATTACTGTTGTTTTGCCAGTTGCCACTTCTCAGCATCCCTCCTGCTAGATTACCCAAGGAAGCTGGCTCTCACACCCGCCCACTGGGCTCTGGGATCGTTCCCTCTGCCATTCAGAGCAGACCTCTGAGTCGTCAGGAGACCTCTGCTATATTCTCCTGGTTTCCTCATTAAAATACAAGTTTACATTCATTAAAAAGGCCATGCTTGGAAATATATTTTATTTATATATATTTCTTTGGAAAAACAGGCCATATTTAAATCATTATGCTGTTGTTGCAAACTGAATTTGACTAGCACTCCATGTGTGGTTTGGTTGCAGACGCAGGCTGGCTTGAAAAATCACTGAAAAGGAATTCTTTGTTGATTAATTTGTTTTTCTTTCTCTTGGTTCTGACACTTAGGGGGATATTTAAATCATCTTTCACCACTTTGTGCAAAGCCAGTCTGGGTACCAGAGAGCTGCGTGGGCAGAGTTTGGATATTTTTAACGATGCAGTGGTGGGAGTGGAATGTGAATTCACAGACTCAAACACACCTGGAGTCGGAAGGACTTCAGTGGCTACCAGGTCCAGTGCTTTAGTTGACGGCTGCCGGTAGCTGGCTGCCAGGTCCAGTGCTTTAGTTGACGGCTGCCTTCAGTGGCTACCAGGTCCAGTGCTTTAGTTGACGGCTGCCGGTAGCTGGCTGCCAGGTCCAGTGCTTTAGTTGACGGCTGCCGGTAGCTGGCTGCCAGGTCCAGTGCTTTAGTTGACGGCTGCCTTCAGTGGCTACCAGGTCCAGTGCTTTAGTTGACGGCTGCCGGTAGCTGGCTGCCAGGTCCAGTGCTTTAGTTGACGGCTGCCGGTAGCTGGCTGCCGGTGTTCCTGATAAATGCAGGAAACTCGCTGCCTTAACGCCAGTTAGTGCTGGTGGGTGCGTTTAATGGTATCGCATAGGAAGTGCCACCGCCTCCATGTGTCTCAGTTCCGGCTCCAGGGTGTAGGTGGCATCATAACCCTGGGCCCCTGTATCCAGGAGGCTGTTGATCGTACCGAGAGAACACAGGTTCAGGTGCAGAGGAACGTGGGGGGCCCCAAAGCACCTGACGGTGACTTAGGCGGTCCCTAAGCAACAGCTGTGCCAACACACAGGGTCCAGGGCCCAGGGTCTGCCGCAAGAGCAGTGCGGTTCGTGCGCACGCGTGCAGACCAGGCCATCCTGGAGGCTGTCTCCTCTGCTGTCCTGGCTAAGGCCATTACCAGTTCTCAGAGGGGAGCAGCTGGAGCCTGGCAATCACCGAGGCCCCGTCTAATCCATCCAACAAATATTTACCTGTAAGTTCGAAAGAGTAAATTACAGCAGAGACTTCTCTTCATGGAATGTGGCCTTGGTCATGCTCTTGAGATCTGTTTGCTGTCATCTCAAAGTCAGGAGTGAACGCTGCCCTTGGGAAGCACTCCAGATGCGTTTCTGGACCAGGGAGAATAGAAATTTGGTTGGGGTGTGGGTCCTGGGTCCTGAGCCGGCAGTAAGAGATACAGAGCTGTGTTCTTGTTGGAGTCTCCTGAGGCCTCCGAGGCTGCTTGTAAACTGAGTGGGTATTCAGAGGGCCTGGGCGGGGCCTGGGCTCTGCAGTGTGAGTGCGCTCCCCAGGAGATGTGGGTTTGAGAAAGGCTGCCTTTTCGAGCACTGTCTAGCAAGGCATGGTCATCCTAGGTGTGCTGCACGCCACAGAAGCACTGTGAAAGATGAGAAATGTCGCGCTGATGTGACACGTGTGTACAGGGGCTGGGGAGCTGAGTGGGCTTGCAGAATTCCTCCATCCTGTAAATCGGTCATGTTGCATCCTCCGACCCTCGGCCCCGTCTCTGGTCGACAGAGAGCTGTAGTGTCTGAGAATCCTCTCATGCTGACCGGCAATAACCGCACCACCCCTCCCCACTGTGGCCTGCCCGACGCTTGAGAAATCTTGTCTTGCCCACTGTACCTTGGGAACAAATGCTGGTCCACAGCTGAGAACATTCGTTCTTTGCACTCAACAGCCCCGCTCAGCCACTTTCTGCCTGGTGCAATTGGCTCCCAGCTGTGGGTGGTACCGCGGTGACCCCAGCACAGCTGTCAGGCAGAGCCTTGATTAGTAAGCAGCGTGTCCCTGCAGCCCGGAGATGGTGTGAGCTCAGTGGGCTAAGGTGCTGCCTACGTGGTGCACCTTTCCCACTCACACTCCTTGTGCATCTCAGGTGCAGAAGGCCTGGGCTGAGGTGACAGCTGTAGGTGCTGGCATGTGGGCAGCAGTGGCGGGTGGTGCCACGGGCTCTGTACTTGGCCACTCTGAAGAGCTTGCTTTTTTTCCCCCCTTTGGCTCCCTGGGAACCTGAGCTTGACCTTCCTAGTGAACATTTGAGACTTTCTTGTCTGGTGGCTGTGGCAGTGGTTGGGTATCACAGATTGAATGTCTGTGGCCTCCCCTAATTCATACGTGAAATCCTTACCCCAATGCCATGGTATCAGGGGGTGGGCCCTTCGGGAGGTGATTCAGTCATGAACGTGAAACTCCTGTAACTACGATTAGATCCTTTGTAGAAAAAGACCCCATGCGAGGACACAGACAGAAGACAGCCATCTGTGAACCAGGAAGGGGGCTCTCCCCAGACCCTGAGCCTGCTGGCACCTTGAATTTGGACTTCCCAGCCTTCAGAACCATGAGAAATAAATTTCTTTTGTTATGAGCCACCCAGTCTGTACTATTCGTTGTTGCCGCCCAGGTGGCCTAGACACCTGGTGAGCCTGAGGGAGCGGCTTTGCCCCTCTGAGCCTCAGTGCCCACATCGGCAGGGTGAGCTGGCCCGCCTCACCCCACACTGGTGCGGGGAGGGCCCTATCCCCAAAGAGCGCCGATGAGGCCGGGGTGGTGGGGCCAGGCCTGTGTTCACCTCTGTGTGGCTGACTCTCTGTGCCAGATTATCCCATCTGGGGTCAAAATAACAGTTTCCTTCCCCGTTCTCGGTCTTTGGGGGTATCCTTTGTGTCAGTTACAGAGGGCTCCCTACACACCTGTGGCCCCCTCCCACCCTGCCACCGTGAAATCCTGGGGTCCACTGGCTGCTTGTACCACTGGCTGCTCCCTGGCCTGCTGACTTTGAATGGGCTGGGGTGACCTCTGACCCAGAGTGGGTGGGGCCTAGCTACTCTGGGCAGCTCAGGGGATCCAGTTGTGCTGCGGGGAGGGGTGCATGGCCTTAGGATGCCTCCAGTGCAGCACTTGGATCAGCATCGCTCAACTTTGGCTACACAGGAGTGTGAGCTAGACTTCCCCATCCCTGGGATGCTCCCAACAGGATCAGCCCATCTGGTGGAGACAAATATTTAAAAGCCCCCAGAGGATTCCCACGCACAGCCAGGGCTGGGAATTCTGTTTCTGGGCTGCCCAGTCAGTGCACTGTAAACATCGAGAACCTCAGCTGGCTCCAGACTTCCTTTCTGGGTGGCTGACAAGAGTCCCTGCATCTTAATGGGACTAATCAGGCGTGGGTGTGGGGGTGTAAATCCAGCCCCTCCTCCTGGGCTTTGGAACTGAGAGCCGGTGCTGTCCAGAGCGTGGGGGTAGAAAGGGAAAGACTGTAGGCTGAAAATGTGACCTGACATCTCAGGAACTTGTTCTGATACACTGGGTTCTAGGTGGAGATTAAAGGGCCTAGAAGGGATTCTTCTACCCAATGTGGGTTATTCTTTTTTTAAATCCTCACCCGAGGAGATGCTTGTTGATTTTTGAGGGTGAGGAGAGAGAGAGAGAGAGAGAAAGAAAGAGAGAAAGAGAAACATCGATGTAAGCGAGAAACAGATCAGTTGTCTTTCGTACACGCCCCAACCAGGGATCAAACCTGCAACCAAGGTATGTGTCCTGACTGGGCATTGAACCCTCAGCCTTTTGGTGTACGGGATGGTGCACCAACCCACTGAACCACCCAGCCCAGGGCCCCATGTGGGTCATTCTTGCCCAGGATAACCTTGCTCTCCTAGCTAAGCAGCAGTCATCTACTGGGCTCTTGGGCAGGGCAGTGAAGAGGTATGAGGAGCAGGAGAGGCAGAGGAGGGAGGGCAGGGAGGGAGGAGCATGGAGCGGTGTGTGAGGGGTGTTCCTAGGGCTCATTATCCCTAGCGCTTTGGGCAAGGGGTTGCATTTCCATTTTTGCTAAGAGGAATGTCTGATCAGGTGTATTGTTACCAGGACCAACTACATAATTTGGGGGCCCAATGCAACATGAAAGTGGGGACGCCTCTATTAAAAGTTACTGAGAATTGTAAGATGGTGACAGCAGAGCTTAAGCCAAGTGCAGGACCCTGTGTGACTGCACAGGTCAGTCCCATGCCCACGAAGCCAGCCCTGCCTGTGACTTTGGAGTTTCACAGGCCCCCATGACCTGGGGGAGAGGGAGCAACCTAGTGGAAGCTTCTCTCCCAGTGGAACCACTGGCCAGGGTTTTGCCTGAGGAGTGTAACATCCCATCGGGTGGGCAGGGTGGGCAGTGGACTCTATCAGACCTTGTCCCGGGGGTCATTCTTTGGGAAGAGGCTCCGATCAGTATGGGGATCTCATCTAGAGTGGGCAGGGGGATGATAAGCACCAGGCAGGCCGTAGGTCCAGGGCCCACAGGCTGAGCTTCAGAGCAGGCTTCTATCTCTGCGGGAAATGGTGTAAAAGGCAGGAAAAATGAGGTGGAAGTGAAGGTAAGAGGCCTGGGCATGACCCGTGAGAGGGGAGCAGGTGGTGACTTGACCCATGCCATGTGACTAGGAGCTGAAAGGACAGCTGTGTAAGTCAGAGCGAGACTGGATGTAGATCTGGGGAACATCAGCAGAGACAGCTGCGGGGGGCGATGCGACCCAAACCAAGTGTGTGATCCCCAAATGAGGATCTACCAACTGCTCCCGCCCCCATCACCCACCAGCAAGATCACTGTCCCCCTCCCACAGGGCACGGAGCAAGAAAGACCTGGTTCTCAGCGCTCTGCCTGACGGACGCACTGGGCGCTCAGGGACCACCAGGAGGGAAGGGCGGCATCGAGGCACAGGGGAACTAAGGGCAGGAAGTGAACGTGAACTGAAGTCCCAAGGCAGTCATTGCCCTGTTGATCTCTCCAGTAGTCACACCGCTGCTGAGCTTGTCAGGACCCCTCTGAGTCCCCCCGGGTCCAGCAGCCAGACCCTGCGCCTTTCTCCTGGGAGAGCTGCCCTGGGGCTGGCAGGGCGGGGAGCTGGGGCTCCTGGGATTTGTCCGCCCTCACTCCCCCACCCCCACCCCCACTCAGGGTAGCCCTTAATCAAGGACTGGTCCTCCCAGATGGGGTATCTCTGAGGCTTGTCCTCTACCAGGGCTCTGCAGAGCCACTGAGGATCTTACTACAATGAAGATCCTGATTTGGTAGATCTAGGGCGGGTCTCAAAATTCGGCATTTCTAACAGACTCCGGGTGAGGTTGGTGCTGTAGGTCTGTGGGCCGTGCCGCATGTAGCGGCTTCCTCACTTGGTCTTTCTTCCTTAGCCCCCTTTCCCTCTAACCGATTTTCCTGGGGACATTCCTGCAGAGTCCGTTTGATCCAAATCCTCATGTCAGGGTCTGCTTGGGACCTGTCCTAAGACACTCACGGATCCCATGAGGTGGGTAATGCCATCCCCAGTTTACAGATGAGAAACAGAAGCTCACAAAGGGGAGTCACTGGCTCAAGGTCGCACAGCCAGCGAGTGGCAGAGAGGGGCCTCCATGCTGGTCTGCTGGCCACCCAAACCCAGTCTTGCTGCACATTGAGTGGTCCTCTGCTGGTGCCCGGCATCTGTTTCATTGTGTTCTGTCCTTCCCAGGCTTCAGGTTTGGAAAGCAGCTGGCTGTGGGTGCAGACTACCCTGCCCTCCCCTTCTCAAAGCTTTTAGACCCGGAACCTTGTCTGGGGAGTAAAATGCACAAATCTAATTGTAACCCCAGCCCCAGGGTTCCAGCCCTCCACCTGACACATCCAAGCCCATCTCAGGCCCGTTTCCCTTTTATTTGGGCTGTAAGAGAGTTAAGGGTTAGGGTTCTATGGACACCATTAAATAAGGCAGAATGTCAGAATCAGTCAAAAGCTCTTCTGTCCCTTTTCCACGTGGAGACAGAGCCGAGGTCATGCGATGTGCTGGAGGAACGTTGCTTTCAAAGAGCTCCCGCAACCCTGCCACCCAGAGGCTGGGGGACAGCCTGGGGCTGCGTGACATCCTGTCACCCCTGAAACAGCTCTTTTCCATTCCCTGATGAGATAACTTTGGCAGATGAAACTTCCCTGACCTGCTTATAATTATAAATGTCACCCCAATCGCCTTCATAGCTGTTACTGCCTCAAAGATACAAAGAAAGGGAACAAATGTTTAGTTTCTGATTTGGAGTAAAACACCCCTCTCCCCCCTATTTCCTAAAAGCTCCTTTGAACTCTACACACTGGAAAGCAGAACACGTGTGCTGTGTTCGGCCTCCCCTCCTAGCCCAACTTTAGCACCAGATCTCTTGAAGCTGGTTTCTCAGCAGGGGTCCTTCGGTGGAGTGATGGGTGCTTTGGAGTTGATTCCATTGTTCAGACAAACTGAACGTGTATTTCTGGGGAAATACCGAGCACATTGGCAACAGGTGCCGTGGAAGGGGGCGGGGACCCTGGGACGGGGGAGGTGTGGGAGGGGGCAGTTGTCCTCCACTGCTGCCTGGGGGCCGCCCCTTCCTTTGCACGGAGAGCCACACTGCACAGGAGTGTGCTTGAACCCCTCTGTCTAAGAGTCACCTCGAAATCATCTCTGTACAGGAGGAGCAGGGACTCTGGGAGGAAATGGCTTTTGCTCAAACCTCAGGTCTGCGAGCTGTTTCCTCGAGCAAGACCCCTCCCCTCCCCGAGTCCTGTTTCCTCACCTGCCATGGACTCACACAGTTAAAGGAGGAAATCAGATCACCCTGGACAGATGAGCAAGTCCTGAGTAGTTGCATGTGCTCTTGCCGTCGGTGTGTGACTGTTAGCCTCTAGTCTCCAGGTCAGGGGAGGCCTTGGGGAGGGGGAGGGGGCACAGTTAGGTCAGCGTGGTGAGTCCGAGCTACCCGGCGAGTGAAGGGTTTGGGTCTGTTCTCTACAAAGCACATTGTCCACTTGTATTTTTAGTATACTTGTGACTTAAGGTGACAAACACCGCCCTGGATTACACGGCGGCTCTGGCTGTGGATTCACCCCTGCCCCAACCCATCCCTGACGTGCTAGCAGGAAAAGGGGGAGGTTGATGGATCTTAGAACTGCTCTCAGCCACCGACGCAAAACCTCTGAGATGCAATCCTGACTAGAAGTAGAAGGAGGTTGAGTCCCAACCTGGGATGATATAGCACCTTGGAGTAGGGACAAGAGGTGGAAGCAGGTGCGGGTCCTCTCACCATCCTCCCAGAGACCTACCTGAGGTACTTGTGTTCCCATCCCTGCAACTTTAGGCTCTGCTGGACCTCAGGTCCTGCTTCCCAGGGGCACAGTATGAGCTCCACTAAAGTTATGGCTTTGCCTGGTTACGTTTGTCTCCTCATGCAGGTGGGAGACCAGCGGTCAGAGAAAGCGGCTGTCATACAGGCAGGGTTATGAGTGGCGATCACGGGGTGGTAGGGTGCTTGCTACATAGTGGAGGCAGGAAAGAGTGTGTCGAGAATCCGGAGGGTACACTGGGGTCCCTCTTGGTGCTTGCAAACCTGGACATAACCATGAACGAGCAATGATAGGCATGGTACCAGAGCATGGGCCCCGGGACTCAGACCCTTAGGAATGGAGGGGTGGCAGGAGCCTAGACCAGTAGAAGAGCTGGCTGAGGGCACCCCAGAAAGACGGGTAGTGGGATGTTTCCTAGGGCTGCTCTAACAAACGGCCACAGACTGGGTGGCTTAAACAATAGAAATGGACTGTCTCACAGTCCTGAAGGCTAGAAATCCAAGGTCAATGTGTTGGCAGGGTGGGTTTCTTCCAAGGTCTTGTGCATGGCTGTCTGCATCCCATGGTCTTTCCTCCATTGTCTCTCTGTGTCCGAATTCCTCTTCTTACAAAGTCACCAGTCGTAGCGGATTAGGGCCCATCCTAATGACCTCATTTTACCTGAATTGCCTCTTTTAAAGACCCGGCTGCAAAACAGTCACATTGGGAGGCACTGGAGGTCAAGACTTCAACACATGCATTATTTGGAAACACAGTTTAGCCCCTAACAAGGGGATTCACGGTGCCTGTTAATTATAACCTCAGAACTAACTGTCCCAGCAGGATCTGTAGCTTTTCCCACTAATCCTTCTGTTGTGAGTTTGTGTATTTATTTATAAAAGAAACCGTGGCTGGTCACCACCTTAAAAATCAGCAACTGGACAGAATGAAGTCGAGCGGAGCAGGCTTGGAGCTGAGTGGGGCAGGGGCACTGCAGCAGCTGCCCTCAGAGCCCTGCCATGTCCCATGTCCCATGGTGCTCCTTGTTCTCTTGCATGCAGATGGCTTCCCACTGCAGCACCTGTGACTGTCCTTCCCAGGGCTTCCTCTGGTGTCTCAGCTTGTGCTCGGGACACGAAGGAAGTGCTGGGAGTTGATGCACCCAGGGTCGGCCCTTAACTATCGAAGGATGAGTTGAAGGATTGATAAACTCCCTTCTCCATCCTCATCAGGGATGGAGTTGGGGGACTCCAGGGCATGCTCTACACTGCCCCTCAGAGGTCATTAGTGGGATCGGTGGCCTCATAGTCACCTATTCTGTATTTGGCTTGCTCAGTCCACTTCCTGTTTCACTTCCCTCTTGTCCTCTGAGTGCTTCTTGGGATCGTGTCCCAAATAAACTAAGCGAAGACAGGAAGAAGCTGGGAACCCCTTTTGAGTGACCACTGAGGGCTAGGATTTGTGCCAGACTGTTCACATGCTCATCTTTTGAAATTCTGGGAGGCTGACTTTATCATTTTGATTTTACCAATGAGGAAACTAAAGCCAAACAACCTGCTGAGGGCCCAGCACCCCACCATTCAGTGGTGGAGCCAGGACTTATTTCTGATGAAGGGACAACCCCAGTTCCCAAAGGATAGGTGGCAGAATGTGTTGGGACAAGCCTCAGACGAGGAGTCAGGAGCTCTGGGGTCAAGTTCCAGGTTTCCCCTCTTGGGGCCTCAGTCTCCCTATCTGTGCAATGTAAGGAGAGGGTTAGAACATCTCTGGAAGCTGCTCTGGGATGAGGATCCATCGGTGACTGTGCTGCTGGGACCCATCCTGCCCGTATCTCCCACACCACAGCCAGGGCTCAAGCGTGACCTCTTCTAGACAAGGTCTTAGAGGCTGTTCGGGAGGGTTTACCTCTCAATTGGCCTCTCTCTGAAGTTCATGGACTCTCAGATAGTTAAGGGTTAGATGGGTTATCTCCCTGTGATGAGACAGAAAATATAATTCTCCAAATGTCATTGGATTCTCTAGGAAAATCCAATGTCTTGCCTGCCCTGAAGTGTCATGGAGGGAAGTCATTGGAATTCATTGATGAACTGTACTCTTCCCTGTGTATTTCCCATGCATGTCCTAGAGCTCTCTCTGTGAGACGGCGTCTGTACATTGGATGAAGGGAATGAAGCAGGTGGAAGGGGAGATGGCCGCGGATTGATGGTCGCCTAATAGAGTACGCACAGATGGCAGCTCTTGGTGGGTGGGAAGCTGACATGTGCATGCTACTCACCAGGGCCATACCAAACATGAAGCACATGATTTGAATGAATCACATTATTTCTGTGCTAATTCCAAGAGTTATTTCCATTTCTGCGATGAAGAAATTTAGGTTCAGAGAGGCTGAGCAGTCAGAACAAGGCTACACAGCCCACTGGTGGCAGAGTGGGAAGTTAGAGCCAAGTTCAGTCCGGAAGAGCAAAGGCTTTGCAGCAGGAGGGCCACTTGGATTTGAATTCTTTCACCAGCTGACCTGTCATCATGTTGTCCTCCGCAGGTCACTTGGCTTCTTTGAGTCTCAGTTCCTTCATCTCAGCAGTGAGAATGGCACCCTCAGTGGGACCCTGGGTGAGAAGCTGTTCACACAGTTTTAGGCATGTGGAAGGTGCTCAGTGTATCTCTGTGACACTCTGCTGCCTTTTAGAGCCCCCCCTCCCTGGAATCTCTCTGCTCTCAACCTTCTCACCCCACTCTTCTGCCCCCCAGTAAGGTGATTCTGGCTGCCTGGTGTTTCCCTGTGGGCCATGCACACCTGGAAGCAAGACCTTTGCCTGATCTCTGCTGGTCAGCCTCCTGCCTCTTTGACATTTCCTGTTAGAGAAGGGTGTACAAGCAGCTCCCTGCACTGCGTTCTGGTTTTTCTTTAGGACATGCTTACAGTTTTTCCACCTTAAGGGCATCTTTGGACTGTTCTGGAATGATCAATGGTGTCTGCTTGTCTTGGCACTTGAGGATCTGGTAACTATTCACTCCCACCCAGGTTACTCATCCCCAATGCTCCCCACATGCAACCCCCACTCTCTCTCTGCTGAAGTCATTTCCCGGACCACACCATAGTCCCTGATGTCTTGAAAACCTGGGCTCTAGTTAACCATCCCCTCTTCCACCTGCCATGGTGCTTAAGACCCACCATTAGAAAGCCACTTGTTTGGTTAAAGGTAAGGTATCTTCTGCTGAAATGCAGCTATCTATAGAATGTGCAAACCACCTGGCTGGCGTGGCTCAGTGGATTGAGCGCCGGCCTGCGAACCAAAGGGTCCCTGGTTCGATTCCCGGTCAGGGCACATGCCTGGGTTGGGGGGTCAGGTCCCCAGTTGGGGGATGCACCGGAGGCAACCACACATTGATGTTTCACTCCCTTTCTTTCTCCCTCCATTTTTCTAAAAATAAATAAATAAAATCTTTTAATAAAAAAAAAAGAATGTGCAAACCAGGTTCTATCAACCAACCTCCCCTTAGCAAGGGGTGCCTTCAGGCAATGGGCCACAGAACGGGTAAGGGGCCCGGCAGTTCTGTGGTTTTCCCTCGTGAGTGAGGCCGTCTCAGCCGCCTTCAGAGCCTTGCCCCCCACCTTTCCCTAACGTTGCCACCGATCTGGGGACTCAGAACAGTGTCAGATACCATATGCATGGAGGGTACAGTTAAAGAGGGGGATCAAAGCAAACATATTGAAATGGTACCCTCTCTATCTTGACGTTATTATTCTTTGTGCGGAAGAAAGAAGATCTAGGTGTAACACACAAGTGGCTGTGTGCAAATCCCGCAGCCAAATTCAAGTTGGCAGGGTCAGCGTATTCACGTCATGGTGTCTGTTTATGTCATTTCACTTAGATCTAACTAACCCTTTCTGTGGGCTGAAGAAGATTCCCTTTCATGGTTTTATCACAACTTATATAAGTAAATTGTGTATTACACACAAATACATACATTTCCTCCCGGAATCTCACGATTACAAATCATGTAGCAGTGTGTTTCTGAGTACACGGGGAGATATTTTTGAATGAGAAATTTCTAGAAATGAAATAGAGGGTCAAGGACAATGCTCTTCAATAGATAATAGATAATTGCCTTTCAAAAAGGTTGTATCAGTTTCTTCTATGAATGGATGAGGGAGCAGTTTTCCCACTCAGCAGCCTATTTTTAGTCCAGTAGGGAGTATACTGCTTTGATATATATTCTATCATAAAGAGACTTGACCAAAAAGAATCTTTTATATAAATTTATAGGCCATTTCTTTCTTTTTGTGTGTGAATTGCCTACTTAAAACTGGACTCATTTTCAATTGAACACCTATATTTTCATTGTTTATTTGTAGGCACTTTCAACATATTATGTACGTTTATCCTTTTTCAGATGTATATTTTGTAAATATTATCCCTTACGCTGGCACTTGTTTTAATGTGGAGAAGCTTTAAATTTGTGTGGAGTCAGATTTGTCACTTCCCTTCAATGGCTCCTGGGTTTTTTGTAACTTTTTTTTCCCAAGGGAAAGGCATTTATTTACTTATTGACTTATTATTTTTTTATTGTATTTTTTCTGTTACCAGTTATTCCTTCTACAATCTTCCACCTCCCCTCACCCCTCTCCCCCTGCAACGTTTTGTAAAAGGTCTTCCTTATGTCTAAATCATAATAATTCTCTTATATTTCCTTCTAGTAGTTTCACATTTTTTATTTTACATTGAAAATTTCCATCCACTGACATTTTTCTTATGTGTGGAGTGAAATGGGAATCTACGTTTGCATATGTATGTACCCTACCTATGAGCCATCTTTCTATCATCAGTCTTTCCAACAGATAGCCAATTTTTCCAACATCCTTTGTTAAATAGTCTATCTATTCCCCATTGATTTCAAAAGCTACTTTTCACTCAACTAAATTATCATATGTAATTGGTGATCTCTATACTCCATTCTGTTACACTGATCTATGCCTATTTTTTTGCTGGTGCCCCCCCCCCCTCTCTCTTTCCCCCCCTTTCTCCCTCCCTCCCCCCCTTAAAGATGAGGGAGGAACAATGAAGAGTCTGTGAATATGTTTTTCACAATCACGCATGTAAATGGGTAGAGAGGCACATGCCAACACACCACAAACAGACCTGGGGTGACCAGCAGTCTCCTCTGTAAATCCTAGGCTCCCATTTCAGCTCATTGCTCTGCCTTCTTGAATCCCCGCCTTGGCCCCCTGGGTCCCTGGGTCTTAGGTGTCCCTCTAGGGGACATTTCAGATTTTGCTGTGCTCTGACCAAACCTGGACTAGATTCTTTGGATTATTTTAGACTAATAGACATTTCAGCATTCGGAATTTGTCCTCAAGTTGCCTTCAGTGGTCCTTTACGTGTTTTCACTGTCCTTGCACATTTGTTTCCCAAGTGACCTTCATCATCAACTCGTTAAATTAAAATAACTATTAGGACTCTGATTGAAATAGCATTACATTAATGAGTTCATTTGGGGGAGAGTAAAAAAACATACAATGTGGGTCTCCACATGCAGGAATATCATTCTGGGTCTTTTGCACATGCCTTTTAGTATATTTTCTTAGAAAGTGCTTGCATTTTTCTTATGAAATGTATTTTTAGATGAGTTATAATTGCTGTGGATATTTTGAATCTGGTTCTGCTTTCCACTATATACTTTTTACTGTATTTCACAACAGATTTCTGCTTATATAGAGTTAAGTTATCACATTTAAAAATATTTACCCCCAGAATGCAGGTCCTTCCCTGTGGAGACTGTGGGGAGAGGACAGCTGGGGTGGGGGAGCAGCCATGCTGGGAGAGCCCCAGTGAGTTCCTGCTCTTCTACCTTCGAGGGCAGGCTCAGTGACGGAGTGAGCCTCCTTCCAGGATGAATTTTTACGTTGCTTGGGCCCTAGACAGTGCTAAGTCAGCACATCAGCTTGCTCAGTGACCTTAGAGTCTGCAGGCACCTGTGAGATTTGTACCTGCCTTTCCCAGGCCTCCCCTCTGTGCTCAGAGATGGGGTCTCCAGGGTCTTACAGGTGGGCCAGAGTCACTAGGTCTATGTGCACCTCACAACTCAACATTTAATGTGTGTTACGTAGTCTATCTCGGAGCAGGGGTGTCCAACCTGCAGCCCGCGGGCTGCATGGGGCCCAGGATGGCCAAGAATGAGCCCAACACAAAATCCTAACTTTACTTAAAACATTATGAGATTTTTTTGGTGATGATGTGTTGCACTGTATCTAATGTATGGCCCAAGACAACTCTTCTTCCAGTGTGGCCCCAAGATGCCAAAAGGTTGGACACTGTCATGGCAGGAGATTTTAGATATTTCCTATCACATCAGCTATTTTCAGGAGTTCTGGAATAGAGAATTTTCCAGCTGATTATATCCCATGTTGCTGATTCTCTGTGGAAATCGGTGCAAAATCGCACTGACATGGGTGAGACGAGACCGTCAGTGGCAGGGGAGGCCCCGGGGTCGGTGCTTTGCAAGCCCCTGTATCTGCCGTCCTGGCTCTGGGGCAGGTGCGTTACCCAGTGGGACTGAAGTCACGCACAGAGCCTTCACATTTAATGTGGGAAACCGTCTAACGACTCACACAGTCTGGTTTAATGGGATGTATGATGAGTGACACGCGGTTGTTTGTCAACTAAAAATATCTTGAAGACCTTGGAGCACACCAAGGGAGACCTCTGTCATGTTGCATCTCGCAAACAGCTGCGCCCTGCCCCGGGCCCACATGACTGCTGACGCCGATGCGGGGGGGTGGTGGTGGGGGGCTGGCAGTGTTGATGCTGCTGTGTTAATTTTCTCCATAAATCAACACATGAACTTGACAACCCTTAAAAATCTTTATCATCCTGCATTTATTCGTATCCTGAAGGAGCCTCATCTGACTTCAATCCGAAGAAACTCATCTTCCTTAAACAAATATTTATTGAGTGTTGATAGGTGTAGGGTCCAGGACTCATCTTCAGAGAGCTCACAGTGTAATGGGGAAATAGACATATAAGAAAAAATTACATTTTGGTGTGATCAGGGCAGTGATGGAGTTAGGCACTGAGGTAGTGTTGCCTCGAAGATTCCTTTATTCATTCAACGAAGGCTAAGATGTGCTAAGATAGAGGTGTGGCCTGAGCAGATACAGGACAGGAAGCCTACTTCTGGGAGCTCAGTCTAGGAGCAGGAAACAGAGGTAGCAACAGATTATAAGTAAATACAAGCCATGGTGATCTGTGGGTAGGGTGGGGCAGGCCAGAGCGGGAGGGGGTCATGTCATGTAGGGGAATCAGGAGACTTCGTTAGTGAAGTGGTGCTTTAAGTGAAGCCTGAAAGATGGGCAAGAATTTATATGCAGGGCAGGCGGGGAGGAACATTCAGTGGTAGGAATGGCATGTGCAAAGGCCTTTGTTTGGGGGTGGGATGGGAGAGAACAGGATGTTTAGGACCAGGAAGTAGTGTAGCGTGGACTGAGCATGGTGTGGGGGGGGCTTGGTGAGAGCGGAGGCCAGAGAATCACGTGGACCTCACATCCTGGGTGGTCGTCTTAAAAGCCCAGCCAAGGAGCCGAATGTTTTCCCAGAACCTCACTCACAGGCAAGTCCCAGCTTTGCTGTTTCTCAGCTCTCTCGCTGTAGAAATGTCAGGCCTAGCTGTTGACATGCTATCAAGCAGCAGAAAGTCTCAGGCTTGGGGATGCTATGCACATGAAACAGTAAGCTTTGAATTAAGTTTGGTTGCCTGTTCATGAGTTTTTTGGCCTAGTTATCTGTTGACGTTTTTGGTCGTATTTTAGCATAGGCAATACCTACTATTGAGAATGGCCAAGGGAGGCCCTGAATGGAAATGTGTGGTTACCCAAAGGAGACTCCTTGCTGCCTTCAGCTATGGTCGGCTCTGGGAGGTAGGCCGCTCATGTGCACTAGCGCCTCTTCCCGTTAAATTCATCATTCTGATAAAGAGGTGAGGAAACAGAGCCCCCCAGAGGTTCCCTTCCAGAATTTACGGAAAGTGGAGGGAGAGAGAATCAGGGTGGTGTTTACATGTGATCATACTTCAACGTGACAACATCCTTTCCAAGTCGATGGGTCACCGATACCATCTCATAGATGAGGACGTGGAGGGTTAGGACAGCGAAGCATCAGACTCTAGGTTCTTGCTGCTACGGTCGCTGGTCAGCAGCATCAGCAT
This sequence comes from Macrotus californicus, assembly GCA_007922815.1. Taxonomy (NCBI): domain Eukaryota; kingdom Metazoa; phylum Chordata; class Mammalia; order Chiroptera; family Phyllostomidae; genus Macrotus; species Macrotus californicus. Next base: position 213,998 of record VMDR010000203.1, on the reverse strand, counting down.
CACATGGGGCTTGTGAAGGCAGAATCCCAGGCCCCACCTTAGAACTAGAGAATCACCCTGCGTATTCATGGGACACACCCTCCCCTCCCCACAGCTGTTTCCATGATGAGTAAAGTAGAAGAGGCATCCGGTCCCCTGAAAAGCAGGGTCAAACTTCTTTTCTCTCCAAGATCCCATGTTGTGTCTCTGCTTCGGGCTACTGGGTTTATTCCTAAACGTCCCGAGCAGTTTTGGCCAGGTATAGTGAGTGGGTGCGTATTTTTCCTTCTGATGTGAGTTCTGGGTGTAATATGCTCATGTGCTTTGTCACTGATCAGAATGGAAAATAGTGCATAAGGCTCCCCAACTTGTAAGTCTGTGAGAAAGTATTCATGGAAAACAGACTAGAAAATTCTTCATCTGAACACATTTTTAGGTGGTCTCTTATTACAGAAATTTCTGACGTTAAAAGGAAACCCGATCATACCAAGCCTGTTTACTGGTCAATGTTTGCTGGCATTGCAAAAAGTGTTTTCTTCTTCAACCACTGGGTGTGCTTAGTCATTCATGAATCCATTTATTCCACAAACGTTTGTTGCCTTTGCTTTGTCCTGGGAACACAGACATGGTCACTGTCATCAGGGAGTTCATGGTCTTCAAGAGGAGACAAATAAAACCCTAGTTGCAACCCAAATTAATATGTGGATAGATTACCACCCTCCCGTCGCACAAAGTTTTCTGCTGGTCCCAGTTTCAAGTTTTTGTAGTGCACAGTCCATGTGTCACGTGATTAAGTCATTTTTTGTCCGACGCATACTCTCACCTTAGTTATATTCTAGTCATCAGCGAAGCGCTTGGGGAGAGGGGAGTGGCACAGAGGAAGTGGTCGCCCTGTGGGCAGGGGGACAATTCACGGAGACAATAACCTTCATTCACTCATCTGACATACCTTTACTGACCTAACGCATGCCAGGCGCAGGGCTGGGGGGTTGGGGACTGGGGGTCAGGAATCAACAAGATATCCTTGGTTGCTGCCCTTTGCCTATAAGGGAAGATGCTGGTAAATCGACTAATTTCACTTGTGACAAGTGTTTGGGGAGATGGAGATTTCCGTGAGAGCACGTGATGGGAGGGAGGTGGCCAAGCCTGAAGCATCAAGAAACGCTTCTCTGGCAACTGAAAATTTGTGACCCTTGACTCACCATCCGCCCACCCCACCCCAGCCACCAGCACCGTAGAGATCACCAGTCTAGTCTCCGTGTCTATGAAACTGTTTTTTCTTAGATTCCACATATAAGTATACAGGGTAATACTTTCTCTGTCTGGCTTCTGTTGGTTGGCATAATGCCCTCCAGATTTATCCATGTTGTCACAGGTGGCGACACTTCCTCCTTTTTTGTGGTTGAATAATATTCCATCGTGTGTGTATGTCACATTTTCTCTGTCCCTTCCTTCGCAGGTCAAAGGGCACACATTTTCAGTTATGAAAAGAATCGGTTCTGAGCATCTAACGTGAGACACGGTGACGACAGTTAATAATATTGTGTACTTAAACGTCGCCGAGAGCATGTATTAACTGTTAGCACACACGCACACAGTTAACTGTGTGGGGTGATGTATGTGTTAATAGTCTCAACCTTGGTTATCATTCTACATGTATACGTGTATTAAACCGTAACTTTATACAATTATATATGAATTATCCCTTCGTAAAGTTCAACAGGAAGAGCTGCTTCTTTGAGGCTGTGACCTAGGAGCATCAGCCTGAGGAGCACCAGAGGGGAGCACTCCAGGGAGCGGACTAGCAAGGGCAAAGCCCAGGACACAGTGCCACTCGGTTTGCTCCTCTGAGTGAAAGCCCCATGGGCCTGGGGGGACGCGGGCCGTCTCGGCAGTCAGACGTCATCCTCGCTCAGTGTTTGTGGGCAGAAGTGACAAAATACAGCGAGGCCTGGCCTGGGAGGACACTTAACCAGCTGTTCAGCCACAGAGACTGACCGCAATGTCCCCATCTGCCCTGTGGTGACTCCTGCCCTCCTGCTTATGGTCAAGACGTGGTGGATGGGAAGGAGCTCGGAAAAGTGGTGCAGACGCTACCGTGTTGTGACGAAGTCCCCACCGCCCTCACCGCAGAGACACATCTGTGGGGGTGAAGGGAGGTAAAGCGGGGGTGCTTCCGGCTTCCATGAGGAGGGGTAGTGGGCAATTAAAGAGCCGGGAGTTTTCCTTCGGAAGCACACAATAGCGCTGGGGGAAGCGGCTGGGCCGGCCGTCCCCAGCTGCGCATAAACGCCCCACCGGAAGCTGCAGACAGAGAGCTGATTATGACAGTGACACGGGGCTGTGAGTGCTAAGCTGCCAGACGCCGGAACAAGTGGGAATGAAAGAGGGATGGGCGAGTTGCCAGGAAAAAGCCTCTTTGCACCGCTTAGAAATTCTCTGGGCAGCACAGTAGTGATGGCACACGGATGGGGTGAGGGTCAGGGCTGGGGACAGGGGTGTCTCTGCCATGGATCCAGACAGCCTCCGGCCCTGTGGGGACTTGAGGCTGTAGTTACAGTGCTTCCAGGCCAGGGCACAGGTGGGAGCCAGTGAATCAACTGAACTTTGGAATCAGCAGTTGAGGTATGTTGACATTTTAACTCCCAGTGCTTCAGAATATGACCTCATCTGGAAATAGTGTCTTTTCAAAGGTAATCAAATTAAAGTGAGGTCCTTAGGGTGGGCCCTCATCTAATGTGACTGGTGTCCCCATGAAAAGGGGAAATTTGGACACAAGGACAGACACCCGCAGAGGGTAGGCAGTGTGAAGACACATGGGGAGAAGACAGCTGTGAGGCTGGAGGGTGCAACCGTAAGCCAAGGGACGCCAGGACAGCCGACAGACACGGGGAGTGAGGGGAGACGAGAAGGGATTCTCCCGTAGCGTCGTCAGAGGGAGCAGGGCCACCAAACCCTGGTTTTGGATTGATAGCCTCCAGAACTATGAGATCATGAATTTCTCTTGTTTAAAGCTGCCCAGGTTTCGGTTCTTTGTTAGAGCAGCCCCAGGAAGTGAACACAAGGAGCTTACAGTGAGGTGCATGTAGCCTCTCAGACCTCTCCAACAAGAACAAGGCATTATATATATAATGTAATGTATATAATAATATATATTACTTTATTTTATTTTTGTATCCTCACCTGAGGACCCTTTTTCATTGCTTTTAGAGAGAGAAGGAGTGGGGGTGAGGAGAGGTACATCGATGTGAGAGAGAAACATTGATTGGTTGCCTTCTCCTATGTTTTGGGTTCGTGGTCAGGGATCAAACCCGAAACCTTTCAGTCTACAGCGGGGATGTCAAACTCATTTTCACTGGGGGCCACATCAGCCTCCTGGTTGCCTTCAAAGGGCCGAATGTAACTTCAGGACTGTATGAATGTAACTACTCCTTAACAGTTAAGGGAGAGCTCAGCACCACTATTGGGTAGAACCAAGGTGCCAGGCCGGATAGAACAAGGCGGAGGGCCAGATTTGGCCGACGGGCCTTGTGTTTGCCACCTGTGCTCTACAGGATGACACACCAACCAACTGAGCCACACCAGCCAGGGCGGCATAATATTTTTGATACAGATACAGGGGCCCTGTCCGTTCATTCGAGTACACCGTGTGTGCCCATTCTGTCCAGGTCCTGTAAAAAGGGAAGCTTCCCAGTGGTGACTCAAAGCAGACGCTTCACACAAAAAGCAGACCCAGACTAAATGTCAGCTGTGCTAATCACAAACTGAGTGGTCCAGGGCACGCGGTGTTCTCAAGTTGCAGTTTTCTTATCTGTAAGAGGAGGATGAGAGCATCCCTCTGCTGGGATGTTGTGGGCATTGGTTGAGAACATGCATGTGAAGTGCTCAGCACCAGTCCACTGGTCAGCCGGAGGAAGTGCTGAAAACAGCTGTGATTGGTGAGGAGGAATATTATCCTCTCCAACAGTTGTCGTCTTCAGCTGCAGGCGTGTAACGGCTGGGTGGTCACAGGTTGTGGGGGAAGATGCCCAAGGCTCTAAAGTTGAGCTGCCATGGCTGAAGCCTTGGGCAGCGGAGAGAGCTTGTCGTGGACACTGTCCCATCTCTCTCTCACCTGACCCAAAGGTCTGGCTGTTTTTGCTGACTCCAGGCTTTTCCTGACCTCTACAGGCTGGACTCTGCCTGCTCTATGCTGAGGATCTTTTTCTCCTAATTCTTTTTCCCTTTTTCTCCATAGAATCTCTCAGTCCTTCCTTATACTTCATCTAGAAGGGACGCCTCAGCTAGGAGAGCAATCTGATTTTAAAAACTTATGCAAAAATGTGAATAAATGATTGTTCATAACATTCCCTGGAGGTTTACCGTTTTAACAAATAGAGTTGGTTAACTTCAAAGAAACCTGATGGGGTGGAAGTGGGACATAGTTCTGTGGTCTGGATTTGGGGGGCAGTTCCTGCTCTCGACTGAGTGTTTGTGTCTCCCCCTCAAATTCGTACGTGGAAATCAGATCCCCAGTCTCATGGCAGTAGGAGGTGGGGCCTTTGGGAGGTGATTAAGAGGCCTCATTAGGGGAGCGATGCCCTTAAAGAAGACATCCCACAGAGCTTCCTCGCCCCTTCGGCCAGGTGAGGACACTACAGACCAGGAGGTGGGCTCTCACCAGACGCCTAACTTGCCGGCACCTTGCTCTTGGACTTCCAGCCTTCAGAATTGTGAGAAATAGATTTCCATTGTTTATAAGACACACAGCCTTTGGTATTTTGTTACAGCAGCCTGAACGGACTAAGATAGTGCTCCTTTCTCCTAAAGGGGCCCCAGAAGAAAAGAAGATAACATGTCAGCAATGTAACACTCTATTTTTGAACAGCTGCCGCTGTGGTGTTTCTCATGCCAAGCCCCTGGCTTGGCCTAGCTTCCCATCTTCTTTATAGGGTAAAAAGGTGGTTTGAATTAACCAAAGCAACTTGGCTGGCCTGCTCACTGTTCCCAGAACTTGACTTACTCATTCCCATTGCCGTGGCCCTGTGCCCTATGCCTTTTCTTTCTCCTGGTGTTACCATTTTAACTTTAACTAGGTCAGCCCCAGACAGGACCCATGACTGGAAAATATGGGAAACTATTTCAGTTATTGTCTCAAACCAGCAATAAAAATTCCGCCAGAGGCTAGCTCTGGATTTGGCTCTGCTGTTCCCAGATCTTCTGACTTTGCAACTACTATTCCCTCCACCTGAAATGTTTTTTTTTTTTTTTTTATTACTTTGACTTCCTGGTCAATTCCTACTTATTTACAGGTGAGCCTACTCACCTGTAACCTCCTCTCTGAAGCCTTCCGTGCTGTATCCCTACCGAGGTGTTTGCCACATTGCATTGTTCATAGACCTCTTTCTCCCTGTAGAGGTTCTTGGGAAAAAGGACTAATGTCATTCAAAGGCCCTGGCATGTGGTTGGGATCAATAATTGACATACAAATGAGTGGATAAATGGATGAGAAGAGGTGGGAAGGGATGGATAGATGGATGAATGAAGGCGTGGGTTAGTTTCAGCATCTCTGGCCTATGCTTTATTTGGGGATGGAATTCACCTACAAGTTTGTATTACCTTTTAATATTCAACACCTGTTGATACAGGGCTGCTCATAGCAGCAGGAATGGCACAGACAGATGATAGATAGATGGAGTAGATGAGAGAGAGAGAGAGAGAGAGAGATCTATTAAGGTGTAAGTAACTGAGACTCCATGAACTTCTCCGATGCACTTCATGAGTAGAACTTATTAAGTACGAAGAAGATCAGCTGGTGGACTGTGTGGGCAATACCTTTGAGGACTGCATTTAGGGAGCAATGCTTCTCTCAGGTTCTGATCTCGCTCACCTGCTCCCACTTCCTGCTCTGGGTCCTGACTGCCCCCGCCTTGAGTTCCTGGCTGGATCTGACTGTTTTTCTGATTCAGCCTGGCTTAGTGTCTGCCAGGCCTCCGGCTCTGCAGGTGCTTGGCCAGAGGAATAGAGGGCCCAGAGGAAAGTCACGCAGGATTCAGCGCCAGGGGACCTGCCCTGGCTCCTGGCTGGGGTATTTGAGATTTGCCGTCCCGTTGCTGCTAAGCGCACGCCGGCTTTTGGGCTGGCACGCCTGCTTGGCCTTTATGCGTTCGCTGTTCTTTCTCTCTTCCGGGTGAGGTGTGATTGAGGCTGGAGAGGAAGGCGGGATGTGCTCCATCGTCTGGAAGGAGAGCTGACCAGCAACAGGTTTTTAGGAAACCCACGGTTCTTCCAGGAGAGGGCTCTGTGGAGCCAGGGGTCCTGAAGATCCATTTGACATAAAACATATGTCTGCCTTTGTCTGAAGGGCAAGGGGGGTGGTCTTTGCCCCAAGGGATAAATGTATTTATTTAGAGGCAACTCCCCCCCACCCCCATGTATAAAAGGCATCAAAAGAAAACCTCAGGCTAGATTAATCAGACTCCCCCCAAACCTGGGAGATACATACATATTTTAAATCCTCACCAGAGGGTATGTTTTTACTGATTTGAGGGAGAGAGGGGAAAGGAGACCTGGGATTGAACCCGCAGCCTAGGTAGGTACCCTGACCAGGAACTGAACCCGCAGCCTTTTGGTGCACAGGATGATCGCTCCCACTGCCCGAGTCACCCAGCCAGGGAAAACCTGGGATATTTGTATTAATAATAGAGAGACTGAGATAACTTTTTAGACATAAAAATACTTAACACTTGACCACCTTTGGCCAGGCCACCAGTTTACCTCCTGGGGTCTTAGTTTTGTTTTCTTCTTATACAATTATGTGAAAATCATACTGCCATACTGACTTCACGGAGCTATGTGAGTCACACAAGTTCAGATAAATTGTAAAATGTTAAACAAATGCCAAGGTTTGATGGTCATTATTACGAACATAGTGCCAACCATCCATCTCAGAGCAGAGGAGTCTGCAAAGTGACTGGGAGAATTAATGGGACCAGTGACATTTATCCCCCGACATCCGTCTCTGTTCAGCTGTCGGTGTCTCTGCGTCTGGGATGGGATGCTGGAGGGGTGGGCAGGCAGTAGAGTTGAAATTACTTTCTCTTCCTGGTGTTAGCATTTCTGGTGGAGGTATCATGGGGACTGCTAAGGGTCACTGGCAGAAGTGGAAGCTCACAAGTCTTGTGAGGACAGAATTACTAGCATTCAAGACCCTCTGGTGCCTGCCCAGTGCTCCCCACCCTCCCCTCCCCACCATTGCCTTCACACTTTCGTCTTCTCTAGGCTTACTTTTTCGCTACATCGAGGTAAGTCCTCATCCTTCCTGGAACCTGTTTAGTCTGGTCCCTTCTCCACATCTAGGCTCATACCTTCCCTTTTTCAGGGAGTGAGCAGTTTTGCCAAGATTTTCTAAGATTTTATCACAGCCAGAGGGCCCAGGAATGCCTAAATCCTGACCTTTACCCCTTCTCCCTTCTGTGATGTCCAGGAGGAAAATCTGTTCCCAGGACAATGCATGAAAGAGAAGCACAGTTGTTAGATTGTGTATGAGGGCTTAACCCCAAGAACAAACATGGGGTTCTGGTGCTAGACACCGTGAAGGACCTCCTTTTGATAATCTCAGTGGGCTCTAGGGTCATGCTCCACCCACGTGCCTTAAGACCAGACCCAGCCTCAGCAGGGCCACCTTGCTGAGGGAAAGGACTACACTCAGAGGCCCCCACTGAGAAGGTCTGAGAGCGTTAGCGCCCCAGAGAAGGCCCCATTTCTGGCGTTGAGCTGTCCCAGGCTGTCCATCCTTGGCTTGTTGGTCTGGGGTGGCACCTGAGGCTGGTGCCCTGAAGGAAGTGGGAGAATGGGCAGAAAGGACAAAAAACCAAGGCCCTGCCTGTGTGCCCTGCTGCAGGTCTTGCAGCTCTGGCACTGGGGGAGACAGAGGCAGAATGGATGAGGCCATGTTCGCAGGGGTTCGATGCCACTGCCAGCCCAGAAAGACTTTCTCCTAGTTCCTAACCCTTTTAGGGTACCAGACTAAGTTTTGTATTTAAAACAAGATATCGCAAATCACTCATGTAAAAAGAAACGACTGACAGATACACCGAACATGATAGAAACTCAGAAAAATAAGATAGTTTCGTTTTCCTGACATGTCGCTACTGTTTTTCTCTTATAATCTTCAGCTGTGAACTGTCAGCTCCTCTTCATGTGACAAAGACTTTATAATAATTTCCCACAGAGAGAGGATAATTTCATCTTTCCTCTGGCATGAGTGATTGAAATGTATTTATGATGAATGCCTTAGAACGTTTTTGTTTTTTTTTCCCAGCTTTGCCACTCTTTTTTGGTAATAGTACGTACTATTTAGGGGTGCTGTCAACTTTGGGAAAGCACCCATCAAGTGTTTACCCATGGCATCTCGTACTGATTCGGAGCGTTCCGATTGTCTTTCATGCAGTTGCTCATCTTTTAAAAAAATACTTATTTTTACTGAGATATAATTCAGATATCGTAAAATCCATCCCTTTCAAGTATATAATTGACACCCTGGGCAACCATCACTACTGACTAATTCCAGAACGTCTTTCTTGCCCTCCAGAGAAGCTGTGTGGATTAGGAATCAGTTCCCGTTCCTCCGTCCCCCAGCCCCCAGCAGCCACCGGTCTGCTCTGTGCCCCTGTGGACTTGCCCATCCCGAGCATTTCATGTACATGGAGTCATATAGCCTGTGGCCTTTTGTGTCTGGCTTTTCCCACCCGGCACTAATGAAGTCCAGGTTCCCCCGTGGTGTAGCGGGTAGCGGTGCTTTCCTCCTTTATGTGGCCGGATACTTCCCCAGTGTACGGACATCCACGGTCTCTTCATCTGTTCATAAGCTGATGGACATTTGTATTGTTTCCCTGTTTTGGCTATTATGAGTAATGCTGCCCCGAGTATTCCTGTAAAATTTTTTCCCCACACATGTTTTCATCTGTCTTGGGTAGATACGTAGGAGTGTCACAGGTGGTCCACATGGCGTAACTCTGTATTTAAACTTTTGATCATGAGACTTTCTTAAACATGATGGGCAATGAAACCCCTCTTCTGGAAGACAGGTTAAGGTTGGGGTAGGTGGGGGAGGGGCGGGCGGAGCACCCAGCTGAGGCCTTCCGGTGTCTCTCTCCTTTGCCTAGAGCTATGGAGGGACATATCAGGAAAATAAACACATTTATGGGTTGCATTTTTAAAAGGTAGAAAATGAAAGTGATTGTATTTAGTCTTGTAAGGGAAACTGCATGTTTGCCATTTTAGTTAACTAATGGTAGTGCTGCGGAGGGCGCTGTGGGCCCGGCTGCACGGTTGTCCTCCCCCCTCCACCCCTGACTAGCTGTGGGCTTCCACCAAGGTATTTAACCCCTCAGGGCTTGGCGTCAGCACCCACACAGCAGGGAGATACTAACTTGAGCACCTTCCTTGCAGAGTTCTGGTCCTCACATGACCAGGCATGTAGCCCATGGACAGGGTAGCAATTTTACTGGCCTTTGGTAGAAATGGAAGCATGTCATGAGGATGGCTGCAGACCTTTGGCCACTAAACCGCTAATTTTTGGGGCATGTTTGAGAAATAGCCGGCAAGAAATGGCACATGAATATGTGAGCCTAATTCAATGAGCAGCCCTGACATCAGTGCAGAGCCCGGCCAGAGTCGGCCGACAGCAAACATGGCCTGACACGAACCTCCACAAATACTTGAAGATTCTTGATTGATTTGCCCATGGAATGCAGCATGTGGGGGTGTGAGGGCCTTCCCTGGGGCTTCAGCTGTGAAATCTTCCCCTGCGTCTGGAGGCCTCACCGGCCCCTCTCAGGCCGCCTGTCTCCTGGAGCTGCCCTGAGAGCCGGGGTCTGCCTGGGCGGACTGCACTCAGAGAAGAGAAATGGGGCCAGCTGCCCGTGCCCCACTGCTGTTGCCAAAAAAACGTCTACCGATTTTTACCTGAGACAAAAATTCCATTTTTTCCTTCCTAGTAAGTAGAATATATGAAACATTTGGAGGTCAGAAGTAGCAAAGCCCTAGGGAATCTGTGTTATCCATCTCCTCCTTTCTCTCTTCTTCCCCTCTCTTCCTTCCTTCCATCTTTTATCATTTCTCCATATTATCTAGGCCTTTTCTATTTGCTATTTATTCATTCAGTTATTTAACCCCCCGCCCCCTCAGTATTTGCCAACACTTACTCTGTGTCGGGTTCCGTTCGGGGAGATGGAATAAGAGGTAAATAGGCAACACCCAGGAGGACATGTAATTGCGACACAACGTGAGATGTGCGGAGACGCAATTCTGAAAAACGCAGTGGGGAAGTCTAAAAATGAGGTGGCCTTGGGTTTGAGTTATAGGTAGAGGTTTAACAATAGAAAAGGCGGAGGAGGGGGTGCCAGGTGGTGGCAAGTGGTGGGGGGACTTGGTTTTCAGAGACCTGGAGGCATCCTCAGGGCAGAGGGTGTGAGGCAGGGATTCCTGGGAGGTGAGACTAGACCAGGGTCTTGACTTCTGTCTGGATTTGATACTATAGTCTTGATAAACTAGAGACATAGTTTGAGCAGGTCAGTGACTGCATTTTCAAAAGGCCACTCTGATGGGGGGTAATAGAGGACCAGTTGATGCCGGCGGGGGAGGGAAGGGACTGGGATAACGGTTAAAAAACCCGTTCAGTCATTCAGCCTCTAATCAATAGGCATTTCACTTATGCATCACGAGCCTTTGTAGATAATCTGGGCCATGATCCAGGTTTGATGTCACGTGAAACCCGTGGGAATGTACCTCTACTTTACTTTACTTTATTTATTTGTTTATGCCGCCTGGTGGGCTTTATTTTATCATATTTTCTTTCTAGTACAATCAAGGACCTGGGTGGTTCGTATTTTTCTCTAGGGCCCTCCCCACTGCCACCCCGCACTTGCCCCTGCCCCGTGCACATCCAAACACTTGAAATGCAAATCAGAGACAGCTCATTAAAATGTGACTTGATTGTGTGTGGCTTCAAACACAGAAAAGATCACACCAGGTTTTATATGAGCCCTACAATCAAATTGTAGCTCTTCCGTGTGGCCAATAGGTCTGTGAGGCCAATGCCCCCTGTCCTCCCCTCTTTTTCCATTAGTTGGAAAGGAAGGGCTGCTGTAAGTGCGGGGTGGGGGGGGGATTGGCCCAGTGTGGGGGGCAGGCAAGGTGGGGGAGCACGGGCAGAAATCAGCCTCTGAGGCTGAAGCACATCATTTTCCAAGTGGGTCAGTGGACCTGGCCCTCCCTGGGTCATCGGGTGTGCTTGCACCCTAGAAGCGTGGCCCTGGGAGCATTCGCGTGGTGTGTCCACAGCCAGATCCAGTATCTTGCAAGAGCAGCCACCATCTTTTGTCCAGATTACACATGGCACTCAGGAGGGGAAAGTCCACTGCCAGGGCGAGCCGCCAAGGCGGACCTGCTCGAGACGCTCCGAGTGCTCAGAGCCCCTCAGCTGTAGGGAGAGATAAATGTGCATCGTTGGTCATGGAGGGAAACAAATCTTCCAAGGGCGCTGATCGATTCCTTTCTGCATTCCGGACGGTTTGCGTGGCCTTCCAAGAATTCAGTATCGGCAACAGGCCTGGCAGGAACTTAGCTGCCTCCTGAGTTCCGGAAGGGTGCAGGGCCATCCACACTGCGTTCAGGTCTCTGCAGTTGCATGAGCTTAGTTCCTCCAGGTGAGCGCTGCATTTCAGCAGCGATATTAGCTGATTTTGTTGCAAGCCTAATAGGGGACCATCATTGTTCTAATCACGTTACGTGCCCTAGGAGACGGATGGTGATACTGTCCTCATTTCACGCATAGGAGACGTGACCGACAATAGCTCACACTTACAGAGCTGTTTGTGTGTACCAGGCACTTTCAACTCTCCATGCACCAGGTTCTTCACATTACCTTTAATCTTCCACGATGTAGGCACTATTATTGTTTACATTTTTGTTTATGAGAAAACTCAAGTTCAAACAGGTCAAGTAGCTTATTCAAGATTATGGAGATGATGTACAACAGGCTTGGATGGTCCCCGAGCCAGGATCAGCTCAGTTTTAACCATTGGGCTCTCCTGCCTCTCCGGATGTATATTAATAGAATAATTTGGTAATTTGTGGGCTTAGATGTGGTGCTGAATTTTCCCCCTTCAAAACATAGATGAATTGCCTAAAATGATTATTATGCTATGTTCATAATTTATTTCCGTTTCCGAGGGCAGTCTGCAGAAACTTAAAATATACCAGGCTGAACACTAAATGAGATTTCTACAACCTTTTTGTGGGGTGTAATCTGCAACATCTATTAAAACAAATAACACACTTGTCTTTTTTATTCACCGCTTTGGGAAATTCTCCCACAGAAACGAAAGCACCAGGGAGATTAGGTATATGATTCAGGAAGTTTTCGCAGCATCGTTTTTAATGACAAAAACTAGGGAGAGCCTGACAGCCCAGCAGTGGGGCGGAGAAAAGAGGGCAAACTGTGGTTTGTCCACACACTGGAAGGTTGGGCAGCTAAGACCCGGGTGCAGTTAGGTAACAGGAGCAAGGGGCTGAAACACGTGCACAGGAAACTCTCATTTTTAAAAAATCATCAAGGGGTCCAGCCCGTTAACGTTCATTACGTGGGAGGTGAAGGTAATGCCAGGAGCCGAGTGAAGTTGGGGAGCCCTTCCTGTGTTGTTTCACAGGACGCGGTGGACACATAGTCCTTTTAAAAACGACTCTGGCCCTGGCCGGGCAGCTCAGTTGGCTGGAGCATCTTCCCCATATGCCAAGGTCACAGGTTTTCTCCCCAGGCAGGGCACATCCAAAAGTCAGCCAACGAACACATCAGTAAGTGGAACAACAAGTTGATCTCTTTCTCTCTCAAATCAATAAAAAAGAACAACTTTAAAAAATTGAGGTATAATGTACATAGTGAATGCTCAGTTCAGTGTGGGGTGCACAGTAGTGTGTTAACTATGCAGTCCGGGCAGTTTTGACGAGCACTTACATCCATGTAACCCACACCCCTGTCAGGGTGCAGAGCCCTTCCGTCACCCCGGACACCTGCTTTGTGTCCCTCTGTCACTTCCTGTTACCCACCTCGACCAGAGGCAACTACTGTTCTGACTTCTGTCCCCGCGGGGGAGCTTTCCCTGTTCCAGAACCTGATGTGAGTGGACTGTGGGTGTGCTCGTTCCCGTGTGTCTTCCTTTCCTCCACACGGTGTTTCTGGGATGGCTTCACTTTGCTGTCCGTAGTGCGCTCCTTTTGGTCTTGCTGTGTAGCGTTCCACGGTGTGGATGTGACAGTTTGCTCACCCGTTCTGCTGCTGATTGACGTTTGGGTTGGCTCTTATGAGTAAGCTGAATGAACATTCTTTTACAAGTTTCTCTTTTTGGACGTACATTTTCATTTCTCTTGGATAAGTACCTAGAAGTAGAATTGCTGGGGCAGAGGGTAGACATGTGCTCAACTGTATAAGAAACTGACCAAGAGCTTCCAATCATTTAACACTCCCCCCAGCAACGTGTGAGGGTTCAGATGGCGTGTATTGCAGGATATCCTTACAATTTCAATGTACGTTTTCCTAATGACTCATGATCTTGAGCACTTTTTCACATCTCACTTCAAGGCAGACCCGGCTGTGTGTAACCTGGCGTCAGTGCCGCACTTTCTTGATTTCTGTAGCTTTATGGTAAGTTTTGAGATCAGTAGTTTGTCCTTCAGGTTTTTTCTTTTCAAAGTTGTTTTGTTCTGGCTGTCGTTGAACTTTTGGTTACAGTTCTTGCTAAACGGTGCTTTTAAAATTACAATGTCCAGTTGCTTGTTGCTGGAGAATGGAAATACAGCCGGTTATTGTGGGTAGAGCCTGTGTCTCCTTGCAGCCTTGCTAAGCTCCCTTTTTGGTTCCATTATTATTTTTCTTGTAGCTTCCTTAGGATTTTCTCTGTATACGATTGCTTACATTACCTGCAAATAAAGGGTTTCACTTCCTCTTTTCCAGTCTGTATACCCTTTTATTCTTTCCTGGTCAGGACATCCAATGCAACGTTGAGGTGGTGAGAGGAGGCATCTTCGCCATGTTCTCTGTCACGGGGAGAAAGTCTTGGGTCTTCCAACACCAGGGTTGCCATTAGCTGCAGGCTCAGGGTTGGTGCCCTTTGTCAGGTGGAGGAAGGCTCATTCCAGTTCGCTGAGCGTTTTTATCATGCGGAAGTGCTGGATTTTGTCGGATGCTTTTCCTGCATCTATTGAGGGGTTCATAGGCTGTCTCTCCTTAATCTGTGAATATGCCGACTTACATTGATTGATCTTTGAATGTTGCACTAATCTTGGAAGCTGGAATGCACCCTACTTTGTCCCGATGTCGTATTTTATTTGCACACACACGTTCAGTTTGCTAACATTTCGTTAAGGACGTCAGCGTCTGTGTCCATGGGTGTCGTTCTGTCATTTTCTTTCTTGTGATGCCCCCGGTGTGGTTTCAGTATCATAGCCGTGTCCGTCTTGTAAAGTGAGTTTGGCAGTGTTTTATCTCGGTTCGCTGGAAGAATTCATGTAGGGTGAGCATTTGTTTTTTCTTGAAGATTTTATGTAATTCAGCAGTGAAGCGCGGGCCTGGAGTTTTCTTTGTGGGAAGGTTTTCAATCATAAATTCGATTTTTAAAATAGAATTAAGGCTATTTATATTTTCTGTTTCTTGTGTCAGTTTTGGTAGTTTGTGTCTTTCAAGGAATTTGTCAGCTGCACTAAATTATCATATTTAGTGGCATAAAATTGTTTGGAATGTCCCCTCACTGTCCTTTTACTGTTGTGATGCAGTCCGTGGTGCCCGCTATTTCATTTCTGACATTGATACGTGTCTGTTGTTGCATGGTAATGTTTTTCATTTTCATCTTGTCGTCTGTCTTCCTCCTTACAGTTAAAGTGAATCTGCTGTAAACTTTATATAACTGGGTTTTGCCTTAAAAATCTCATCTGCCTTTGCATTTGACCCGATTAATTTTATGGTTGTGTTTAAGCTCGCCGCCTCTCCACTCGTTTTCTGTTTACCTCCTTTGTTCTTTTTCTCCTTTCCTGCTCCCTGTTGGGTTAATCAGGTATTTTTTGATATTACATTTAAACTTTTGTTTTGGGTTTTTATCTATGCCTGTTCGCTAATGTTACCTCCCTTACAGATAATCACTTACCGATTTAAGACCTGGTAGTAGCAGACACACTTCCACACGTCCCTCCTGCCCTTCTTTCCCTGCTCTCTGCTGTTGTTTCCACACATCTGCTTTCGCAAATGTTTTATTCCCGGAAATACACTGTTGTTGGTTTTTTAAAACAATCAATTGACTTTTCGATAAATTCAGAGACGAGAAAAAAGCCTTTCATATCCAACCACGTGGTTTCTATTTCTGGTGATCATAATTCCTCAAGGTAACTCTGAGTTTTCATCTGGTCTCATTTTCTTCAGCTTGAATAACTTGCTAAAGAAAAGTAGAAATCAGAGTTCAAGTCAGTTGGTGGCAGAGTTTCTTAATGTTGTGTACTTAAAAATGTTTACTTCATTTTGAAAGATACTTTCGCTGGATTTGGAATTGCAGCTGACAGGTTTGCTTACTTATTTTTCCTACTTTAAAGATGCTTTATTATTTGGTGGTTTGCATTGTTCCTGCTGAGGGGTTGATGACAAGTCCTGTCATTTCCTCTGTAGTGTGTCCCCCCACCCTGAGGCTCCTTTGAAGATTTTTCTCTTTATTTTTCTAGCCGATTGTGATGTGTGTAGATGTGGTTTCCATGAACTTTATCCTGCTCTTTCGTGGAGCATCTCCCATCCTTGGACAGCCGTTTTTCACTAATTTGGACATCTTTGGCATTACTGGTTTTCTGGTTTTCTTTTTTCCAACCTAGTCTCTCTCTTTTCTTTCAGCCTTCTCATTATTTATCCCATAGGCCACCGATGCTTCGTTCATTTAAAAAAATTAATAGACTTTATTTTTGGGGGTCAGTTTTAGATTTAAAGAAACATTGAGTGGAAAGTACAGAGTTTTGTTCCGCTTTACCCACACCTTGCAGCCTCTGCTGTTTTTAACATCTTGCATTAGAACAGGACACTTGTTACGGCTGGTGAACTACATCGATGTGTTAATAGCACCCAAAGGTTGTAGTTTACATTAGGTTTCACTCCTTCTGTTGTACATTCTGTGGGTTTTGACAAACGTAAAACACGTGTCCACCATTATAGTATCATACGGGACAGTGTCACCCTCTCCCAGATGCACTGTGTTCTACCTAACCCCCTGGCAAACACTCTTTGTCACGTCTCCCTAGTTTTGCCTTTTTCAGAATGTCATATAGTTGGAATCATACAGTGTGGAGACTTTTCAGATCTTTCACTCAGCAAGTATGCATTTAGTTTCCTCCTTGTCTTTTCATGGCGGGTCGTATGGTAAAAATATGTTTGATTCTGGTAGAAACTGCCAAACTGTCTTCCAGAGCAGCCATATCGTTTTGCATTCCCACCGGCAATGAATGAGAGATCTTCCTGCTCCAGAGCCTTGTCACCGTTTAGTGTGGTCAGTGTTTTGGATTTTGCCATCCTAATAGGTATATTATGGTACCTGCTTGTCATTTTACCTTGCAATTCCCTAATGACATGTGATGTTGAACATCTTTTTCTGTCTGTTTGTTGGCCATTTGCATTTCTTCTTTGGTGAGCTATCTTTTCAGATCTTTTGCCCATTTTTAAGTTGGGTTGTTTGTTTCCATACTGTTGAGTTTTAAGAGTTCTTTGTATATTTTGGATATCAGTCCTTCATTAGATATGGTTTGCAGTGATTTTCTCTGGTATTTGTTTCATCAGGAGCCCGCGGGAAATGTGGGCCAACTGAAGTGTACCTCTGTGTTATCTCTGACCACTGAGCCACATCTCCATCAGGAGACCCTGGCCTGGTGGATGGTGGCGGTCATTATAGAGGATTAGAGGTCAAGTTTGAAACCCTAGCCATCATATACAATCTCCTCTGACCCACAGACTTGGCCAAAAACTCCAGGAGGTCAGGGCCTGATAAAGAGGACCCAGGAGAGGTAAGGGGCAAAGTGGGAGCCAGTGGTGGGGGCCCAAGGCCCTGCTGAGCAGGCGGCTGGACCTCTGATATCCGTCCCTAGTAGTCCGACACTGCCGTGGGACACCGTCCCAGAAAGGCACACACTGCAGGCTTTCTGCTTGGGGTTCTGCTTGGTGATAGGATGAGACGCACATGGACACCGAACTCTCTCCCACTCTCGTCTAGGAAATCAAACGTATTCAAGACCAGTCTTCCTGGGGCAGGCCGTGGGGACACCAGAGGCTTCTCTCCTGCGTGGAGTCCCACTGAGTCCCCAGCTTCACCCCGAGAGAGGTCTCTGTGTTCATGGCTGGGCTGGTGGAAAGGGTCTCCCCAGAGTCAGGAAAGCCTTCGCCTGGCTCCTGAGTCACATCTGGCGGGGCTGCCAGTGGGAGTCTTGGGACTGCATTGGGCGGCTTTGAGCTTGAGCCTCCCAAGTTTCTGGGCCCCTGCCCCTCAAATTGAAAGAAGATTTTCTTTGACCAGGAACATCCTTGATGACTGATTACCTTGCCTTCCCTCTCAGACACAGCTCTGTAGCTTCCGGTAAATTATTTTTGGGAAGCAAAAAGCAGGCAGATGGAGTCCACCAAGTTGATCACTGGGAATGGTTTCTTCAGATTTCTTAAGATTAGGTGGTTCAACTAGGACTGGCTCTTGGAGGTCTCTGGGTCCTGGCTTTGAAAGGTGGTGGTAAACGCAGGCCTTGCAGGTGGGCCTCTAGGTTCAGCAGATCCCTTTCCTTCACAACAGACTGTCTCTTGGTAAAGTTTAAAACAAACAAAACAAAAAACGGGCCTCTTTGAAATCAGTGGCTCTATGGGAGAGACGGGTGCAGAGATGAAGAGCAGCAGCAGCTGAGTGACTTCAGCTGCAGAAACGGGACAGGAGAGCCGCAGTTAGAGACTGTTACCATGCACCCGCACTGCAGCAGGCAGTGGTGGGTTGTGCCAGGGGAGAAATTTTAAATCGGGCTTTTAGGGACATCCAAACGAGAGGCTCACCATGACGTTTGGTTTGCTTGGAGATTCTGCTGTGGTGCTTTGGTAAGCGTTCAAGAGAAAGCAACATTTGGATGACCACATTCCCAAATCATGAGTAAGAAGATTCAGCTGTCTAAATAAAGGGGTGTTTACTGGCCTATTTACCGGCCTCCAGATGTAATTAAGTGGCCAAGTCAGTAATTTTCTAAATGCGGACATCTCAGGCGTGACTGCCACCTTCATCCCCCAATCAGAACGCACCACAAGAAGGAAGACAACAAACAACACAACAGAAGTGTTTTTAAATGCACCTCGAAGAGTTTGGCCTTGAACTCTGTGTGTTTCATTACAGTCCGTAGTGAGGCTAGAAATTAGGCTGAGAAAGTCACCCATTTCATTTTACTAGGTTGGCTGAAAGCTGACGGAATCTTGGCAAAGGCTGCAGGTGGTGCTCACTCATGAAGTGAGGTGGGAATGTCCTAGGTAAACAGCTGGAGAGTCATCGTTCAGAAGTCGAGGGACCAGGACTGCCCTTGGACTCTCTGGGTCTTGGGCCTGCATTATACCAGGCTTTGCTGCCAGTAGCAAGGGCTCATGCCACGCAGACATGTGGTGGCTATCGCTCTTCCTATAGCCACCGCCGCCAGCAGCCACAGTGCTGCAGAGGACTGTGTGCACACTCCCTTGTTGTTCAGGGCCAGGGAATGGGGAGATGGAGCGTAAGTAATGGGCCTCCCATCCTGTGACTGTGGCTCTGAGATAACTCTAGAAGCAGCAGAACATGGTGAGAGGCATGGTGAGAGTCCGCTGGGCTCAAAGAGGCTTGGCATGGACTCATCCCCAGGCTGGCCTCCCCCGAAGAACCGACCAACTGGTGGGTTTGATTTCAGCAGGAGGCGAAAGGAAAGGCCAGGCTGTTCACTGGGCGAGTCTCATGAAAGGAGTTGGATATTGGCAGAAATCTCACATTCTGACTGCAGGACTGAGCTATTTCTGTTGAAACCATTTGAATGACTTTTCCCCCCCTTCCTCCACCATGTAGGACAGGCACACTTCCAGGCCTGCCTCCGCACCCAGCCAGCCTCCAAAAGCTGCCCGGTGCTCTCTCTGCCTAAACTGTAAGGGGCCCGGCTGAATAAATGCCCCAGCAGAGCTCTGTGAACACTCAAGTTTAATATGCACTTGACCTCTTTGTCTTTCAGAAATGAAATTTATTGAATTTGGATTCCAGCGCCCCTGGGCCCCCACTAACATCTAATTAACCAGACCACAGTTTGACTTCAAAAGTGCAGGAGAAAATGAGGAGCTGTATTATGATGTTCTCTCTGCAGGAACCTCAAAGGAGGGGCTGGGGAGCTGAGCCAGGGTCTTTTGAAGTGTCGGAGTTGGTGGTCTGCGGTTTTGCCAGAATGCAAGATAAGCAGGTCAGCCCTCCTTTGTGGCTGTCTTTTCTTCCCTATAAAGAGCGATTATCTTTCCTTTTGTTGTCATTGACCCTTCTTGGAGTGAATTTTCCAGGCTCTGAATCTGAGCTGCTTTGATGCATCAACAGATACGAGTGTAGCCAAATGTAGGCCCCCCACCCCCAAATAGTCGTAAATCCCTGCCATGGAAACCACTCCTTTATCATCGGGGAACCACATCTAGGAAACCGTGAAAATATATCCTCAGAGACAGGGTAATGCATTAATCCACACGAAGCAGAACCATGGCCTATTGGAGTAGAGTTTGAGAACTGTGGATTTAGTTCAATTCCTATTTTCAGGCTGCAAAGCTAGAAAAATAAGGAAAGGGAGGCAAAAATGGACATTTGTGTGAAGCAACTACAGATCATGGTGGAAGCCATGTTGGCCATTCTCCTGCTTCCAGGGATGCGGACGGGGGAGGTTGCTGAGCATGGGTCAGCCTTGGAGATGGGGTAGTCCCTGGAATGGAGCAGAAGGGCCTCCATGGAAGCAGTGCTGGGCAAACACTGCAGGGCCCACCTCAGTGGGGGATGGCTAGTTGTCCATGTGCAGTGACTTGACCAAGTTGGTTGATTTAAGTCATGCTGCTTTCCACGGAGGCCCCATCTGGCAGGTGCAGTAAGGCAGGAGCAAGGGTGGGAGCAGGTGGTAAGACCTTGGTGGTTCTGGAGATTAAAATGAGATTCTATCCATAAGTCACTTAACCCAGTGGCTAGTGTTCAGTATGGGCTTAATAAGTGGTTTCATTCCTTAATGTTATTATTATCAGATAATGTGAATGAGAGGCAAGGGCACATCTCAGAGCCTGGGTGAGAAGACTGAGAGAGGGAGGGATGGAGATAGCATAGGACAGGGCAGAGATCAAGGAGTCAGAGGAAGTAGAGGTGACTCCTGAGTGAACTGCAAGGCACAGGCTGTCCTGGGAGGGAAGAGGAGGGAAGAAGTGTAGGGACAGGTAGCCTTTAGTTTGCCTCCAACAAGCTCCACATGGTCAGGACCTTGTCCCACTTGTTCATGGGTGTAGCCAGGGCATATAGCACGGTTCTTGGCAAATAATAGGAGCTTGTAGCAAACACTGATGCCCTGCCCTGATCTCCTAACCCTTAACACCTTAAGGTCATTTGACCAACTTTCCGACTGCCGGTTTCTACATTTCTTTGCCTGAGGACTTGCTTCTGTTGCTGAAGCAAACCTGCTTTGCCTCACTGAATGGAAGACCAGAGCTGGGGAAAGTAACAATGCTGGAAAAGCATGGACCAATCAGCCAGGGATGGCATGCGTAAATACCCCAGCTCCCTCCCCGAACTCATGAGCTAGTTGCTGCATAATGAATAAATGCATGAGCTGGACCCAGCCAGTGTCACTGCCGCTTTGCTTTACCACCTGTCACGGCGTTCCTGAAGTGCCCTGCACACAGGCAGCCATCGGCATCCATGTACTCAGAAACAACCCCTGCCCCCCAGTGTCCCAGAAACTCCGGGCTTGGTTCCCAGCCTCTGCCCCTTGTTTTTGTGTTACTTCTTCTTTTTCTGGTGTGGTCAAGGGGGAAAGGAGAGCTCTTCTGCTGTCCAGCCCCCGTCCTTGGCCACTCGACCTGGGGATCTGTGTGGTACCACGACTTTCCCTTCACTATTTTCTTCAGAGCCTGCCCCCCACCCTCTCTCTCTCATCCTTAATGATTCTTTAATGGAATCAGTCAAGAAACACATCAGATATTTGTAGCTTTATCTCCAGGAAAGGCTGAGAAGATGGGGTAACGGTGCCTGTCACACAAAACAAGAAGAGCTATGTGCAGAGATGACCAAAATAGAGAGAATCTGGGTATCCAGGGAGCCCAAGCCTCCAGGGGCCCTGCCTTGGTGAGATTTGTTAAACAATCTCCAGGTCTTGTACAATCAGATGACAATATTAATTTGCAAATTGGAAGGGCGATGGCGACACACTGTAATTTATGTCTTCAGTAAGTGGCTCACGCCAAGCGTCAGAATGGACCCACTGCCATTCAATCTCGCCCCTGGTTTCCACATTTTGGCATTTATATTGGGGACGTGAGTGACAAAATAGAGCACGAGACAGGCCAGGTTGTTGTCAGCTTCATTCTCAGATTGCCGGTCTTGCTGGGTCTTGGATAAGATAATTACTCCACTTTGTGTCTGCTTCTCGTTTCTCGTGGCAGATTGGGCAATGGTGGGGCTGTCTCTGGAGCATACGTCCTCAATGCATTTGCAGAAGGAAGGAACAGGTAGTTTCCCAGTTAGGCAGAGAACATTCTGGAACCTCTGGGCTGCCAAAAACCTCTGAAGTCTTCTTATTCACCTCGTAATCATAGATTGAATTGCCTCCCCGCATCACCATATAATAATCCCTCTTCTGTTAGAGGGAGCATATACTCTATTGTTCAGACTCAAACCCTTCTAGGGGTGTTGGGAGGATGAATGGGGTCACCATGACTGTCCTGCGATGACAGGTATACTTTTGGCGTATGGGGGCATGTGGGCATGTTATCTCCTGTGCCTGTGCAGCCCGTGATGGGGAACTTCTGTAAACTGACAAAGTGTGCGTGTCAAAAATCTGTTTCCAAAACCCTCCTATTGAATGGGAAAATAGACACTTCCCTAAAATTAAGAAGACAAGAATATCTATTTTTACCATTCTTTTGCAAGATTATATTGGCAGTCTTCCAGCATAGCGAGAGAAGAGTAAGATAGGGGTTGTACAGATTGGGAAGAAACAAAACTGCCATTCCTCGTGGACAGTTGTGGTCATCTATGAGGGGTGTCCGACCCATGACCTGCGGGCCACGCGTGGCCCAGGCTGGCTATGAATGTGGCCCGACACCAAACCGTAAATTTACTTAAAACCTTTTTTTTTTGGCTCATCAGTTTTTGTTAGTGTTTGTGTGTTTAATGTGTGGCCGAGGGATGCCAAAAGTTTGGACATGCCTGAGAGAAAACCTAAGAAACTCTAAAGATCATAATTAGAATTAATAAGAGAGTTCATTAAGCATACTGCAAATAAGATTAATATACAAAACTCAGTTGTATTCTGTACATCAGCAACAAGCCATTCAAAATACCATTTACAATAGCAGCACAGAAGTAACATGCCTAGGAATAAATAAAATGAAAGCTGTGTACGATGTCCATGAAAGGAAATTGTAACACCTAAAGAAAACCCAAATAAACAGAGATATACCATGTCCATGGATATGGAGATTCTATCCTGAAAAGATCTTGGTTTTTCCCATATTAGTTTATAAATTCAATACAATTTCTGTCAAAGCACTAACAAGGCATTTATGGAACTTTCTAGGCTTATTCTGATTTCGATGTAGAATAATCAAAGCTGAGAATAGCTAGAGCACCTTGGGAGAAGAATAAGGTGCAGATTCGCTGTGTCAGGCGCCAAGACTTGTTTTAAAACTATAGCAATTAAGAAGGCGGACTACTCATTTAGTGTAAGGTCAGGAAGCTTCACCCATGTTGTCTCATATTGCAGAATTTCCTTCTTTGTTTTCAGGCTGAGTAATGTCTCTGTGATGTATAAACCACATTTTTTTTTAACCATTCATCAGCTGCTGGACATTTAGGATGTTTCCACATCTTGGCTATTATGAATAGTGCTATTTCAGTCAAGCAAGATGAATAAGCTCTAGAGATCGGCTGTACAACATTGTACCTTTAGTCAAAAGTAATGTATTGTGCACTTAAAGTTTCGTCAAGAGGGCAGATCTCACACGGTCAACGACACCGTCCCTGAAGGAAGGGGGCGGGGCAGGGAGCCCAAGATTTAATCTTGTTTCTTTCAGAGCCTTGGGCAGTGAGAGGGTTTGTTTTTCTCTGCCATTATTACAGTTCTTTCCTTTTTTCTCCAGTGTAAATGAGATCTTTTTCTTCTCTTTTGAACTTTTACACTTTGTTGGAAGGCATTGTCCTTGTGACTAGCTTTTTCAAGTCTAAAAATTGTCCTGGGTGTCACGTACTAGAAATAACTCCTGTTCACAGTATGAGCTGTAGTGGGTGTCCAACCTTCGGGCGTCTCTGGGCCATACTAGAAGAAGAAGAGTTGTCTTGGGCCGCATATTACATACACAAACACTAACAAAAACAGACAAATCTCACAATGTTTTAAGTAAATTTACAATTTTGTGTTGGGCCACCTTCATAGCCATCCTGGGCTGCATGCTTCCCCTGGGGCCGTGGGTTGGACACCCCTGCGTATAAAAGATCCAGTTATCTTTATAAAAGTGATCAACACAGGATGATGATGATGATGATAGTAATAGTAATAGTAATAATAATAATAATAATGCCACAAGGAAGCACTTGTAGCAGCAGAAAACCAAGGCTTTTCTTTATCATTTTACATATTTTTACCTTATTCAGTTTTCACAACAACACTGCACACATTGTCTCTACTTTATGGACCAGGGGACTCGAGAAGTGGAAAGTTAAATGAATTGCTCAAGGTCACACCATAAGTGGCAGAGTTGACGCTCTTAAGCACATGCCAGGTTTAATGTGGAGTTTATAACCTACTTTGAAAACATCATGCCCCACGCATTTGACCTTGTAAAGCAGTCACCGGGAACCCAGGTGCTAACAGGCTCTCGGACTGGGGGACTGGCAGTGTGAGCGTGAACGGGTGTGCACCTGGCTGGCACACCACGTGAACTCTGCCATGTTCCAATGAATGCCTGTGCCAGCGATGTACTTAAGCGACCCCCGGTCTTGGATATTTAGCTTGTTTTTGAATTTTGTTATTGTTAGAAAAACACTGCATGGAAACTCTTTGTGCCCGAAGCTTTGTCTGTGTCTGATCATGTCCTAGGAAGGAGTCCAGGTTTTTAGTGCTTTTAAGTCTCTCCCAAGTTGAGCTCCAGCCAGCCAGGCAGGTGGATGTTACGGAGACTCAGGGAGGGGGCCAATGTGGGTGGCCAGAGGTTAAGTCTCTGTCAGGTGCTGGGCCTCGACTCCCTGGTTGTTACTTTCAGTTCTCCTGTGGGAAGGGCCCTTTCCGCTCATCCGGTCTTTTGGGCTTCCTGGGCAGGCCCCACACAGAGGACAATAGCTGACTTCACCACGTAACTTGCCATCCGGGCCGGAGCACCCCGGGCCACCGAGAGCTTCGCAGCAGTTTAGAAGGCCCTGTCTGGGGTGTCACTGAGTGACGGTTGGAAGGGAGTTCACCTAGACCTGCGCCTGCCAACATTTGTTGGCGTGAAACTTTCTTCGTATTAAGAAATAATCTCGAAAAACCCCTTAGGGATTGTTAAATTACTTTTTGAAACAGTATTTTCGTCTATAAAAGCTAAAACCATGATTTTCAGTACAAAATCATACTAATTCGGTACATTATTAAAATTGGATTTTAAAACCTTTTAAAATAAAATTGTAAATACTATCAAAACAGGCACATTTTGATCTTGCTCCATATTATAAGTGACAAATGATGCCTCATAACATAGGAAGAAGCATCATTTGTTGGCAACTAAATTAAAACGGACATTTGACATCACGTTTGGGTTTGGGACCCAATGTGTATTTAAGGGGACCCAAAATGTGACTGTGTATTACAGCACAAGAAACAGAAACACATGATTTCATGACCTGACATTTGGCATCCCTGAAATTTCTCTTACCACAAAACTGTTAGTTTTTAAAAGTAAACTTACTGTTTGGTTTCCAAGTGGCATGAGAGAGGATTTCAGGCCACTTTCTGCAAGCCTGTCAACACCAGTAACACCCCGTGGGCTGCAGGTGGCTTTGTTCCTAATAAATATAAAAAGTCAGAACAGTTATTCTCTTTTCTCTTTAGAAAATGACTTTGGAAGTTGTGGAGACATCTTAATGTGCTTCTGGAAACTTTTGTTCAGATGAGTGCAGTCTCTAGATCTGCTTGAAATGGTCTGGAGGTGAATTCTCAGAATTGTTATCACTCCATGCTCCTCTTGTATTTCCATGTCCCTTGGTGACAGGTTTGGGCCTTGAGTCCCATGTCCAGCTGACCTCTGCTGACCCTTGTCCAGCTCTGGAAGGCTCTTGAACCATTCTGCTTTAAAGAAAAAAAAATCCATTTTCACGGATAATTTTGTTTATTGTTTCTTAAACAATACCACTGAAACAGGCAGTGTTACCACTGTAATGGCAGAAAACCCTGGGATGCTTTTGTGAGCCCTGGGGAAAGCGTGTTGAATCCCAGATTCAAAGATGGTCATTTGGACACATGTTCCCTTGAGCCCTTTGCTGGACTGTCTGCTTTACTTTGGACACGGGACGCCATGGACAGAGGTCTGACTTGTTTCAAGGTCCCCATTCAGAAACTTTGCTGAAATGGGAGGTTGCAGGGATTTGGGGGTGTAGTATGGGACGGGGGTCAGGAACCTAGGTCTGTTCCAGTGCAGCCTCTCTCTCTCGTTCTCTCTGTCCACCTCAGTTTCCTCATCTGCAAAACAAAGGCAGAGAATTATTTGACCTTGAGTCATGGTGCAGGATTTGGATTCTTTCTTAAGCACAAAATGCCTTTTCTGCCCATCTCATGGGAGAATAATTGTAGGCAGCAATTAGTTCCCTTGACAAAAATGTCCTGGAGACACTTCTGTGGGGGCAGCACACTTTGCTGGAGCAGGGTGAGAGAGACACTCAGCCACCATTTCCACTCTCATTCTCCCTGACAAATGAACAGTGGACTACTCTCGGGTTGTGATTTTCGGGGCACTAAGGGCTCCAGAAAGTTAGTTCTCTTTACCTCCCTGCTGGCCTGAAGTTTTTGGGACCCTCCTTCCTTACTATGGAGAGGAGAGAGAGACAGAGAGCCTTGATTCTTTTTGTTAGTGGTGAATTGATGGAGGGAGCAAGAATCAAAATGCAGCAGAAATTCTGGGCTTTACTTCCTTAGGAACCAGAGCTGGGTCAGCCCTCTGGGAAGAAGGATTTATCCTGGAATCTTCTCAATTGGTTTCACACCCGCAACTCCTGTTCTGGCCTCTAGAGGGCGGGGGACCCAAACTCCAGGGCTCTGGACCAGAATCCTGAGGATTTGTGGGAGTTCTGGAATTCTTGAATGTCTCCGCTGGAGGTGGGCCCCAGGAACCAGGATTGAGTCTCTTACCTGAGTTCATAGCTGGGGAAATCAAAGCCTAGAGAAGGGAACTCGCTCAGAGTCACGGAGAGGCTTAGAGGCGAGTCAGGAAATTTCAGCCCCCATCAGCTGGCCCCTGGTTCAGGCCTTTGCAAGCCCTGGGTGACAGGGAGACGGGGTCACTGGTGAGGGATCTCCTTCGCCTGTCCACCGTCTCCCTCAGTCACATTGCTCATCCTGAAGTGTTTTTGCCTTTGTGTCTGGGGTAGGAGCTAGCAACCTTGAGATGGAGGCCCTTAGGTCTGCAAGAAAGTTATGGCAATCTTTCAGCTCAAGCTCATTGATGTTGAAAATCCTGGGGAGCCAGGGCGGGGGAGGGAGGTGCAAGGCCTTCTGCTACAGAAGAGTTTTGCTGGTCAGAGGACTGGCTCGGGGAAGGCTCCCCAGGAGGAGGTACTGGAGCCTGAATCAAATGCGGAGCCCGAGTCAGGGAAAGGCATGTGGAGCAGAGGGAACAGCAGGGGCTGAGGTGGGGGCTGTTTGGTGCAGGTAGGTGGTAGAAGTGGTGGTAGGTGGGGGAGCAGATATGGGAAGGTGGCTTCCCATGATGGGTGCTGCACCCTATGGCAAAGACGGGTGTTTTTCCCTATAGGCCACCAGGAACCACAGAACATGTGGCTTATAAAGAGTAACTCCCTGTGAGCTGCGCCCAAGGGAAGGTCCCTGCTGGCATTCAGCAATCCATGGGTTAACAGTGTGAAGGCTGTGTGCCCACCCTCACCACCTTCTCCACCACACGTAGGGCCATAATTCTCCCTAATAAAATAATATGAAGCTCAATTATGCTCCTGTTCCCATGTTCCTGGACTTCATTAAGCACAAAGGGATTAAACACTTGTATAAATTAATCAATGTACCATAATCCTAAAAATTAGAAGATGAGTCCTTGAGGAAGAAATGTAATACGGGCTTTTTAATTAGCAGGGCCCCCGAGATTCATGGCTCTGCCCTGCAAGTCCCATGTTTATGAATTGCTTGGTGGTTGGAAGGGGAAGGCCCCGCGGACTCCCGGCCTGTTGAAAGGCAGTGCTAGAAGCACTGATTCCCAGGGCTCATGCCCTCCTCAGAGCCAGAGCTGGATGGCAGAGCTGGCCTGGCTTTTCTTTCTTCCTTTTGTACCCCAAACAAGAGCTAACTTTTAAAAAGAAACTCAGAAAAAGGATCCACAGGGGGAATGAAGCTACTTTTATCCTCTTTCCTGAGCCTGTGGGATTCAGAGTGTGGGTTTTGGGGACACGCGGGTTTGGGTTTGAATCCAAGCCCTGCTGCTTCCCAGCTCTGGGCGGGTCACCTGACCTCTTAAAGCCTCAGATTCCTCCGTTCCCTCCTGTGCCCTAGGTCTTTGTGAGAAGTGCCTCCTGACTGCACACAGGACCTAGAGGCTCCCCAGCCATCTCCCTTCCCCCTGTCTGATGCTATGGGGCAGATACATCTCTTCTACTGTGGCCAAGTCAATCGGGGCTCGACTTCACATTTCGGTGCGCCTGAGCTTGACCATCTTTTTCTTTCCGGACCCTTCTCTCCTTAATTTACTCTCTCCTTCCCGACAGCCTCGAGCCATGCCAAGTCCTGCCATCCAAACAAAACCAAACATAATTCTTTCTTGACCCCACTTCCTCCTCTCGCTGCTACTTGTTGCCTCTCTCGCCCCATCGGCAACGTGCATGGCCTCCCCTACTCACAGCTCAATCCGTGCCCCCCACACGACGCTTGCATTCTCCTGGTTGAGACCTCCAGTGAGTCTGTATCTTACTGACCTCTTTGCAGCAATGGACTCAGGGAACGCTTCCTCCCCCCCAGAATCCCCTCCGGTTTCCTCCTGGCTTTTCAGAAACTCCTTCTCAGATTCTTTTTCCCCTTGTTTCTTAGGGGTGTTGGTGATTTCAGGTCAGTTCTCTACGCTTTCCCTGGGCACGCTCGCCCACTTCAAAGCCTTTCTACCACCTGCATGCACGCCTCCCACGGGCCTCTGGCTCGGTGCTCTCTGCTCCAGAGCCCAAGCCAAGGCTCATTGGCCTTTCTATTCAGTGCTGTGACACCTTACAGACCCCTCACACTCAGTGTGTCCGTGACGAAACCCAGCCCCTTCGCCTCCCAAGAGTGTTTCTTCTTTAGAACCTCCGTCTAGATAGTGGCACCAATATCTACCTGAGGACCTAGAATCCCGCTCTTCCTCCACAAGGGCAAGGATTGGGTGTCCTGGTCCCCACGACAGCCCCAGGCCTCACAGAATCTGGGGCAGGGCAGACCCTTGAAGTGACTTCAGGGAGGGGGTTGGCCCCGTTTACATCCTTTCCCACGAGGATCTGTTGGCTTGGTCAGTGCATGAGCGTTTGTCTGCCTGGTGCCATCTTCCCTACTGGCTTCACCCAGCACTGCGGCTGACCCTGACCCTGATCCAGGTGATAGTCCCTGGGCGTGCCTCTCTGGGGAAGACTTTACTTCCAGGCACGTGCCCTCCATCCTGTGGCCTGTTGCCATATCTCTGATTTAGCAAAGGGCCTCTAGCCCAGGAACCAGAGAGGCTCATGGAGTCCGCCTCCCCAGGAGACTCCGGTGTCTGTCGGGACTTGCAGGATCCAAGCTGTGCTGTCTGATGTCGGCCCCAGGGGAAGACAGGGTTCTCGGGTGACCACGGCCATTGCTGCTCCAGTCTTGTAGCCACCTTAGCCCCACTCTCCCACCTGGAGGGGCTTCCTCAGAGTCCGAGGCTGGGGGGTGGCTGTGCCAGTCCCTCTCTGTGATCAGTCCCTGCTGGAGAAGCATCTGTTCTGTTCTCCGAGAAGCTCCCGGCAGTTCCGTCACAAGCACCTGCACATGGCCACTCCTGGCCCTCTGTGGCCATCTGTTTTCACCCTGGCTCACGTGCCCCGCGTGTTTTGGAAAACAGACGCACTGACAACAGCAGTGCTGCCAAAACACACACCCCCTCCCCCTTATGGGAGTGCCCCTCGTGCCCTGGAGGGCCAGTGCTGCTGCTGGATGGGGCCAAGGACTCGGCGAGCCGGCCGGCCAGGGGTCTCTCTGACGAGCGGCTTCATCAACCTGGGACTCGAGATAGAATGTAGGGAATTCCGTCTGGCTCCTGCATCCCGTTGTGGGGAGCCCCCTTTTTTTTGATTCGTCCTCTGATCCTTGAGGAAGTGCGGCCTGTGTTCTCTTGTGCGTGGAAACCTGACCTGGAGAGGCTGACCTCCCTGCCCACTTGAAGAGGTGGATGCCCTTAAAACCATTCTTGTCCCCCTTCACCAAAGTCTGTCAGCAGCATGCCCTGAGCCCTGTCACTGCTTCCAACCTGGCAGCTGGGTGGTAGAGTCTCCCTTGTCTCTGCACAAGAACCATGTCCCCGGCAGCTCTCATTGCTGCAGGGCCTTCCTCCCGCTGAAGTTTGGTGGGTCTCTCCATAACTTTCCAGATGGCCCTAGTTCTTTTTGCGGGCCTTCAGGGACAATGGGTAGGGGACCCTCCCCATTCTTTCCCAGACCAGGGCTGGCTCCAGGAATGAGAAAGGCAGGTCTCTGGAATGCAGAGAGTTGGAACGCAGGGGACAACCTGGGGACATGCGTGTGGGATGCCTGAACACATGTCCTACAGTACCAGCTTCCTGCTGCTACCACTGCACACTCGAGTGCATGCAGGCACATGCACACACGTGCTTACGTGCGGGGGTGGAGGAATGAGAAACGTCTCCCAGTTTGTACTCCCCTCGCACCGCAGGAGAGCTAAGCCACCATTGCCAAGTGCTGGTGATCTGCATACAATTAACCATGTGACTGTCACCCAGCCTGTCCTGGGTTTGCACCAGTCTGCAGAGCCTTCATAGATATTTTTAAATAAAGAGAATAAAGCCAGCTTGCTTTTCCCTAGCGGTTCACCTCAAGTTCCTGCACCTGGACAGCTTTTCAGTGTCACAGCAGCTGATGAAGAAGTGACCCTTAGCTCTGATGGAAAGAGGGACCCCGGACCAATACCCCTGAGTGGTCAGTCCCTGACCATGTCTTCTGCCATCAGTGTCCTTGACTGAAATGCAGAAGAAAGAGGCCTGGGGAGAGGGGCATCTCCCAGCATTAGCAGAAAGGCTATCTTGGGATGCTGGTGGTGGCACAAAGGGTCAGCTGGGTCACTGAAGTTTATCCAAGGGGTTCTTCCCCACGGCTGGTACGCAGTCCTTGTCCTCTGTCAGCTCTTCCCACCCCAGGGTGCTCGCAGGCACGGAGTCAGTTCCTCACTGTGACTGGCCCACGATTTTCTGACGCTGGGTCTCAGGGCTTTCCTCCTATTTCCTTCTTGCAGAAAGCACCCAGACTTTACCTAACACCGTAGCAAAGGATTATTTCTGAGGAATTTCTCCAAATCCGGGCTCCATATAGATCAGATGGTTCCTGAATTATGTAGCCCCTACATGCCCACTAGGGAATGTGTTCCAAGATACCAAGGAAGAGCTGGTTATCCCAGGTCTGGGTGCGGCATCGCACAGAGAGTGCATTTTGACAGAGGTGAGGCCTTGCTTCGAGGGAGGGGAGGGGTGGACAGGTGTTCATCAGAGCGGCCTTAACTCCAGATTTCTAGGACAGGGAGTCCTGGACAGCTTTGCCTGGTGTAGTGGAAGTCACCAAAAATTGCTATCTGGGGATATGAAGTGAGGGCATTTTCCCAGTTCATGGGTGGTTGCTATGGGGTCCAAGGTGCTAAGAACCCACAGAAGAAGGTCAGATATCCGGCTGGGACCTCTGCGGGTGACCATGGACCATGGTTGTGGGAAGTACATGTACCAGCTCCCCTCTCCCATTGCTCCTGCTGATGCCCTTGAGCCTTGACAGAGGATGTGGGTTGCTATGGTGATGGGAGGGGAGTTAAACTGGGAGGAAACCTGGGGGGATGGTTGATTCCAATAGAGAGGTAGCATTTTGACACAATGTAACCGTTGCCCCAGTTTTCCGGAGCTGGGCTTCATTCGGGCAGCACTTGCTTATCCCTGCTTGACAGGTGGGCAGCGCAGGACTAGAAAGGCTTCCACCTGCTGAAAGCCAGGCATGTCTGTGTTTCATTACATTACCCCAGTGGTCTCAGGGGCCGCTGATGCTGGTGGGAGGGTAATATTGGGCCTGGCCCCAGAGTCTTGGAGGTGTGGCCCATGTGAGTGTGGAAGGCTTAATTTGCTGAGGACAGAGGGAGCTGGATGTGGCCTGCTCTATCCCATGGGCCTCTCTCAGCCAACTGTTTGCTTTCAATGGGATAAGAGAGGCCAGGCCACCTTCAAGGGCGGGACTTCTGTTTTGTGCACAAACAACCTCCTGGCCCACACTGTGGAGACCTTGGCCTTTACCAGTGCCTTTCCCTTGGAGGGGCAGGAGTTGGGGAAACGCTTGGGTATCTCCTAGATGCTGAAGACCAAGGTCAGCAGTGTGAAAGCTGTTGATACCTATTTGAATACTGGCAAGGAGGGGAGTGACACAGAAAGCATATTCTTCCTCATCCCCAAGCTCAATGCCTTGCTTTTAAATAGTCATCATTTGAATGCCTCAGTCTTCCCTTTTTCCCTTCCTCCCTTCCTCTCCTCTTTCTTCTCTTTCCCTTCCCCCAAAACATTCTGAGCACCTACTAAGGGCAAGGCTCCCTGACAAGTCTTGAGGATGCAAGGACCAGTATGTCTTGGGCCGACAGGAAGGAGTGTGTAACCTAGAGTGGCTGGTGGTGGGGGCAGGGGGAGGGGTGTGGGGAGGTGGTTGGGGCATCCAGGCTTCTGAACCGATGGTGAATTCCGAGGAGACCGTGTGCTGTGTGAGTGCAGGGAGGGCACCGAGAGCTGGGTCTAGGGGAGTTAACGCAGCTGCTCAAGGAGGTGACCCTCGAGCTGCATCGCAAAGGAAGAGATTTCTTTTATTTAAAAAAAAACCCTAATCCTTCCCCAAGGACATTCTTTTTTCACTGCTTTTAGAGAGAGAGAGGAAGGATGAAAGAGAAACATCAGTGCCAGAGAAAAGCCCAGGCCCAGGATCGAACCTGCACCCTTTTGGTTACGGGATGATGTTCCAAACAACCGGCCAGGGAAAAGGATGAGCCTTCTAGGCAGAGAGTGGGTAGGCACCTGGCAGCAGGTCTAGCATATGCAAAGGCTGGGGGCAGACTGGACAAATCTGATCTTTTTTTGTGTGTTAGTCACGGAGGCTGGTCCTGATGACATAGCTGGGGCACCCCTGTCATCTTGCTTCTCCTGCTCCGAGGTATTTCCCTTATGTTGCAGCTTGAACCTGCTCCCCAGAGCCCTGCCTTCTGTTGTGGGTCCCCCTCCATCCAGGAAAACGCCCTGCATTTCAGGCCTGGTGAGTGGCCTGCTCCTCCATCTCTAGTTTAGGGCTTGTCTTCAAAGTCCAGAGTCGAGGTGAGTCCTGGAGCCTGTAGGGAACAATGTCGAGGGGGAGCAAACACTCCCACCCACAGGTCGGGTGGCTGGGGTGCCCGACCAAGCCGAGTGGAGGGGCAAAGGCTTTCAGATTTTTCTCCAAGTTCTTTTTACTTCTCTAGGAGCTGAAATCTGAGTGTGGGTGGGCCCGCCCCGCCCGGTGGGTCCGCCCCACCCTCCCTTCCTAGCTAGTCCTAGAGGCCTCCTAAGAAGGTGGCCTCTCGGACCTTGGAGACATAAGCCCTGGAGCAGAGGTCAAGGTGGGGAAGCAGGCAGAGCACGTTTGCTGGACTCTGTGAGTGGGTCCAGTCCAGAATTCAGGACTTTTGTGGTTGGTTTCAGACACGAGAAGTCTGGTTAGGGCCTGTTTGAAATGTCAGAGGGTGAGATACGATCGAGAGGAATCAAGAGAAGACTGCTTTCCTTGACAAGGTTTCCAGCAACTTCTCTCCCCTCCTCTCTCCCCTTCCCTCAAGTGGACGATCGTGGAGGTGGGTTAGAGGCCAGGTGGGCCTAACGGGAAGCACTTGGGAAGTAATAATGTTGGTGCTTCTGACACTCCCTGCAGACTTCTTTCCTGGGGTCAGGTTTGAGCCAGAGACTTAGTAATCTGGTCCCTGTGGTGTGGGTCACAACAGTCAGTGCAGTGCTGGAATAGCCTCTGTCTCGCTCCGTACCCTCCCAGGACCCCTGGAACAGGGGGCACAGGGCATGGGTCCTGGCCACTGTCAGTCTCCACTGTCCTCCCGTGGTAATGCTGGCACCGGACTTCCTGCCCACCATGGCTTCCTGCTTCTGCCGGGGAGTGCTCACCCCTCTGCTGCAGGGACAGGCCACTCTGGGGGCTACTGTGCCCGTCTGCCCTCCTGTGCCTGTGCACCAGCTGTTCCTCCTGCCAGGACGGCCTGTCCCCTCACCACCTGCTGTGCGCCCTCTCTGACGGACCCGTCCATGCTAACTCAGGTGTTGTCTTCACAAGAAGCCTTTTTGTCCGTCCTGGCTACCCTCCACCCAGCCCCTGCCCTGAGTAGTCCTGTCTGTTTCTACTGCTGGACCTTGGGCTCCAGGAAGGTAGGAATAACATCCCATCACCCAGCCCCCTGCCTGTGTGATGAGCAAGTGAGTGGGAGGGTGAAGAAATGCCAGTGTGGCTGAAGGCCAGGGTGTGGGCTTGTCCTTACTGTACAGGCTTTGGGGTCTTCCTCCCCTGGAGAGCAGGCGGGTCTTTTCAAGTGGCTCCCCCAGGTGTCCTACTCAGCTGTTCTTGGATCTGAGGGGCAAAAAGCTCTGTTTTCACCCCCCGAATGGATGAGGGCTGGTGGGGGAGGCCTCCTCTGACAACGTCCCTGTAGGTTGCTGCTCTAGGAGCAATGAGGCGCATGTAATAGATGAATAGTGTCCCCCAGGGTTCATGTTCACCCAGCCTCAGAATATGGCCTTGATTGGAAATAGGAACTTTGCAAATATAACCGGTTAAGGATCTTGGGACGAATCATCCTGGATTTTGGGTGGGTGCTAATGCCAATCCCTGCTGTTCTCCTAAGACGAGAGGACCCACAGAGGCACGGGAGGGAGGCCCTGTGAGGATGGAGGCAGAGTGAGACACTTACAAGCCAAGGAACGCCAAGGATTGCCAGGAGCCCCCAGACGCTAGGAGAGAGGCACGGAAGGGGTCCTTCCTCAGAGTTTCCAGTGGAAACCAATTCTGCCAACACCTTGACTTTGGACTTTGGCCTCCAGAACCATGAGAGAACGCTTTGATGTTTCAAGCCACTGAGTTAGCGGAGTGGTAATTCGTTACGGCAGCCCCAGGAAATTCGTGCAGGTTGTGGGGCCTGTGGCCCTGCTTCTCCTCTTCCCCATGGTCCCAAAGCTTCCCCACCCAACACCTTCTCTGATAAATGAGTGCTACAGAAGGGCGATGTCACACACGTGAAAAGACTGTGACAGGTGTGGGCATTAGAAGGACGGAGACTCCCAGCTCAGGGCGTCAGGATCCTTCCCCACTCCGCACTGAATACACTGATAGATCTTGACCTCCACTCTGCCTGCTGGCCTGGATCTTTTCTTTCTTTAAAATTTGATCCAATAGGGAAAGAGGCAGCCAGGAAACAGACGGGAGGCTGTTGGCAAGGCCCGGTGGTCTGGGAATGTCCTTGGTGGAGGAGCCTGGGCTTTGATCACCTTTCTTATGACTGCTCGGCCCAAGGATGAGCCTTGTGTCATTCAGCCTTCACTGTGTAACTAGCCACCCCCAAACCTGGGGCCTTAACAAAGCAATACTTATTTATTGTGTGATTCTGCAGGTCAGCACTTTGGGGTCCATCTGGCAGTTCTGGTCTTGGCTGGGTTCACTCACCTGTCTGTGGTCAGGTGCCAGGATGGCTGGAGGCTGACCGGTCCACAATGGCCTCATTTTGTGGTGGTTGGATGGCCATGGATTAGGGCCATGGGGGTGACTGAGATCTGTGTCTCTGACCCCACGGCAGGGCAGTGGGGCTGCCATGGGACTGTGGCACGTTCCAAGGGAGAGAAAGGGCAGAAACCGAAAGCTTCCCAAGGCCCAGGCCCAGCATGTCACTTGCCCCGTGTTCTGCTGCCCAGACCAAGTCACGAGATCAGCCCAGATCCAAAGGGTGGGGAAACAGACACTGTCTCAGGACACGAGGACCCAGAGAGTCGCTCTGCAAAGGTCGTGACCGCAGCAGGGCTGGAGAACCAGAGGGGCTGCAGCTAGCGGCTGCCCAAGCCTGCCCTCTGCTTGGCCGGGGCAGAGACGATCCCCCGGACGAGTTCTCTGCCACCTTTGCTGTCCTCACCGCTCAGGCAGCACTGTGCAGTGAGGGGTGGGGACAGAATCCAGCTTTTAGCACCCTGTCCATCTAGAGTGGGCCTGTCCTTTGTCACTCCAGAGACTTTCATCCATCAAACCTGTATTTCAGCTCCCGGGCCAAGGCCAGGCATGAGACCCACACAGGGAGGCAGGAAATCCTTGCGGTTAAGAGCTTGGGCTTTGGAGGCGGACCCGTCTGGCTTTGAATCTTACAGGCTTGGGGGCCAGTCACTGCCCTTTCCTGAGCCTGTTTATCAATGAGGTGCGGATAGCATCTGTCTTATGGGGGAGCTGGGGGGCCCGAGTCCTAATGTACCCACAGTGCTCAGCGTAGCCCCTGGTCCGCAGTGGAAGTCCACTGAATTGTGGCTCTTACTGTGAAAACAGATGAGGGCTGAGCGAATGCAGAGCTGAATGAATGTCTGGGTGACTTTCAGCCAAACGTGCATAATTAATGCTGACTCCCTCCCCATCCTCGCCCAAATAAAACTGACAAAAGGTCTAAAGAAACCCATCAGCCGCTGACTTTCTTCCCTAACAGGAAAACTCACAGCCAGGGCCCGGGCCCAGGGGTGGATTATGAACACCCCGTCCCGTTTCTGGGCTCTGAAGACAGGCTCCCCTCGCCGCACCCACCGACTCTTCTTCCGAGCGAGGAAACCGAGACATACCCGCACCACTGGCTGACGAGAGGCGGCTTCCCAAACTGTCGCCTGGCCGGTCTGTCTCCACACCTGCAAACACTCTGCAGTTTTTCCTCTCCAAATCCAGTCCTTGCTCTGCACACCTCCAGCCTCCAGAGTGGAGTGGAGTCCGTGGGGAAGGCAAGGAGAGAGCTGAGAGATTAGATGCTCGAGGCCCCTCTTGGAGGCTGGAGCTGTTTTTAGCTCTGTCTCTCCGGCAGGCGGCAGGCGGCAGGCGGCCTGGCCTTGGGGTCTGGGCCCGGCCCGGTAATTTAATAACAGCAGAAGACTGTCAGGGCCCGGAAAGCCCTGGGAGAGGGGAGGAACGGCTCGCTCTGAGTGCTGCTGGGTTGGAGGTGCTGTCTTATTTTTAGTGGAAGGGAACAACATTCGAAACTGCGTGCCCGCTTGAGCATTAAGAGAACGTGGGGGGATGATACCGTGATGGGGGGCGGTGGAGGGATCCTGAAGCTCCCAGGAGAAGAAAGAGCTCCCAGGTGTTCTGAAGTGGCATTTGTAATTGGGGTCGCTCCCAGGGGCCTTGGAGGAGCAGGAATCAGCGAAGAACTAGTCCGTGTGCAGTGGGTTAGTTTTGCTTTCTAAGCAAGAGGGTCAGTTTCTAGAGGCAAGTGGGCGGCAGGCTGATACAATCTGTTGGCAAAAATAACTCTGGATTTGGATCTAACAAAGACTGTTAAAAGAGGCTCCAGACTTGTTTTCCAGCCTTGGGGGTGTGGGGTGGTTTTAAACGAAGGGCAGATGTAGCCTGAGGCTCAAATCTGCCTGCCCTCCCCCCCCTCCCCTGTGCAGCTGTAAACGTATTAAACGCAGGACTTTTGTGGTGAGAAAGAAACTGGCCTGCCAAGGCAGCTTCCACGAGCCCAGACAGGGAGGGGTTCTGGGGACACGTGGAGAAAGTGGGATCTCTCTGTGTAAGCAGCACCAGGGAGAGGACAAGGTGGCGGTGGTGGTGGGGTCCCGGGTAGGTGCAGGGGCAGGAAGAAGGGGCCGCAGGGAGATCAGGAGGAGGGCTCCCAGCTGGTGCTAGTCTTAGGTCCTGGGTCAGGTCAGCCCCCCGCCAGGTCAGCTCTTGCCCCATAACTTTGGCTATCCACACAGGATGCTTTGTGACTTCATGTGAAAGGGGACCGAAGCCGGAGTCCTGGCTTTCTTCTCCCAGGGAGCACAGCACCTGGTACCTGGGAGGGACTCAGCCTGTCACGCTGGTGGACTAAATAAAAAGCATGTGCCCTTTGCAGCAAGAACTCTTCACCTTTAAGCATTCACAGGAGTGGGGGCTTACGCATTTCGGGCATGAGTACCTGAGAGACTTCTGCCTGAGTTAGCACCTTATGATGCCTGTGACCATCTGGGCAGCTCGCCTCACCTGTCGGCACCTTGTAAGAGGTGAGAACCAGACTAGGCATTAGGACTGGGGTGTGTGGGGGCTGGGGGTCAGTGAAGGGCTCTGGTACTCCTCAGGAACTGGAGTCTGGGCAGGGAAACTGAGGCAGGCCCCCGGCTACAAAAATGGCATAAACAAGAGGGCTGGATCTAGGGGCAGCCCAGGGCTACTGAGGTGGGCTCTGATCAGGCCAAGTCGGAGGCCTGGAAGCCAAGAGGAGAAGGGTCCAGAGAGACCTTCACTCAGTTTTGGAGGGTGGGTGGTGTTTGAAAGTGGTTTTCCGCTCTGGCTTCCATCTTCCAACATTCCTCTCTCTCCCCGCTCCAATACCGCCTCTGCTCCAGTCTTCCCGGCTGCAATGTATTGTCCACACAGCCACCAGAGTGGTCTGCGCCAATCATGGATCTGACCAGGCCACTCTCTCCCTTGCATCCCTCCCATGGCTCCCAGTGACTTCCGGGATGGAGTCCGAACTGTACGGTGTATACAAAGTCTTCTGCAGCCTTTCCTGTGCTTTGTCCTTCCCGGCTCCTTCCATCCTGGGGTGTGATGCACCTAGCGTGGGCTTCCCTGAGTGGACCACTCTCTGCCTGGCGTGTTTGCATTTGGTTCCAGTCTCTGCCAGCACCCTGCCCGTATTCCGTCTGTCTACCCCCAAGGGCCCTACCTCTTTGATGGACAGTTTCATGTCTCAGAAGAGCCTCCGCCCGAGGACTTTCTCTGGTCTCAGGAGGATGCCCTGCCTGCCCACTGAGGAGGGTAGCCGTGGCAGTGGGGTGGGGTGAAGGCCTCAGGTGCACCTGCAGTCCCTGAGGAGCAGGAGTTAGAGACTAAATGTCCAGCTTCAGGGGCCTCCTGGGGGCAATTTTGAGGTGTGCTCTACCATCTCTCAGAGGGTCCCCAGGGGGTTGTGTCCTGCTTGTCCCCACAGTGGCCCACATGTTCATGTATTCATTGCTTTCTTCTCTTCCCTGTTGCTATGGGCTAAGTGCTTTTATCACCACCCCCCCTCAAATTCAGACGTGGAAGCCCCACCCTCTAAAGTGATGGGATTAGGAGGTGGGCCTTTGGGAGGTAGTCAGGTCTCGAGGGTGGAGCCGTCAAGATGGGACTGGTGCCTTTCTAAGAGTCCTGAGAGAGCTTGCATCCCCTCCTGCCCTGTAAGTGTGTAAAAACTGGGCATTCTGTAGCCTGGGGTGGGGTTCTCACCCGACTGCATTGAAACCCTGATCTTGGATTTCTAGCCTCCAGATGGTGAGAAAGCAATTTCTGTTATGTCCACACAGCCTGAGCTGGCCAAGATGTCTCTTCCTTCTCTGCTCCCTCATCAGCTTCTGGGATCACCCCCCGCCACCCCATATAGTCCTTCATGCCCAAGTTCTGATCTCACGGTCTCCTTTGAGAGGGACCCAAGCCATGACTGTTTGGCACCTGCTCTTCTTTCTGTCTGGAGTGCTAACTTCTCCTTGTTTACTGGTTGTCAGCTCAGGCGTTCCTGATAGGCTTCCCTGGAATGAGCCGCCCTGTTCTGTGCTTCCAAGGCATGCGGCCCTGTCCTCTGGCCGACTTGCTGGTTGTCATAATCCACCAGCTTCTGCGTGTGGCCAAGGGCGTGGGGCCCTCTGTACTGGGACCGTGCATTCACGTCCAGGTGTCCTGTGGTTGGCACAGCACCTGGCGCATGGGAGGGGTTCAACAGACTCGTGTTCCGGTTGTGGGCATGATGAACGCTTGCCTGTGTTAGCAGTCGGGGCTCGGAAACAGCAGTGAATAGTGTTTCCTGTGTCTCACAGATTCTTCCTCTCTCGGCCAACACTTATAAAGAACTTTTTGAACCATATCTTACATTTGCGTAGTGTGAGGGCTTTTCAAAGCCCTTGTGTGTGAAGCTGGGTCTCACCTAAGCTCTGCAGTGAACAGACAGCACTGCCCCATTTTACAGGTAAGATCGCTGAGGCCTGGAGGCTAGTGGACCGGCCCCAGGCAGTCACTGTGAAGGTGGAGATTGCAGTCCAGAGAGATTAAATAGATGGCCTGGGCACACAGCTCACAGCCAGCAGGAGAGAGCCACCCGGATCCTGGCCTGTCTCTAGAGTGCACATTCTCTCCCCTGACCAACTGCCTAGAGTGGGTGCCCACTGTTGTCGGGCTCTGTGTGTGGGGGCCCAACCCCCCACCCTTCATTTCGTTCTCACAACGGTCCTCTAAACTAGTGAGTGCAGTTCCGTGGGTCAGATGAGGAGACTGAGGTTCTGAGAGGTTCCAGGGGCAGACCCAAGCTCCGCCCCCCATCGGTCTGACTCCACATCCAGCACTGTTTCTCCCTTTTTTCTAAACATTCCTGTATTTTATGTCCCAAAGCAGACAGCGCAGGCAGAGAGAGGAGTATTCCAGGAATGTGTCTGGTGAAGAATTTAGTGGTAGGCACCGATCAGAGACCCTGGGCGTTTGTGTCTGAGGGGCTCAGGGTTCCGAGCAGAGATGCAGTGGGTGGGCTGGACTAGCAGTGCTGAGGCAGCGGTCTGCTCTTGACCAGAGCCCCAGGAATATTTATGCCTCAGGATTAAGAGGGCTTTGCTGGCAGAATGAGGAGGAGGAAGGGAGAGGAAGGAGATAAGGAGGAGATTGTTAGGGTCTCTCCCTTCCCTCGCCAGCCAGCACCTCAAGATTTTCTAGCACGTAAGTATCTTTACTCCCATTTAAAGAGGCAGGAGATCAGGTGGAGAAGGCCAGGCATTTGCCAGATTGAGAAAGGCTTTTCATCATTTAAAGCTCAGCTGGCCTTGGCATTTCCCTTCTGCCCTCCGCGCACACCACATCCCACCAAAAGGCATCCACTCCACCTGTTCGACAAAGCCTGTGCCTTGGCCCCTTTCCACATCACTCACCTGAGCACCTGGAGGAGCCTCCTTGCTGTCTCTCTGCTTCCAGCTCGGCCCCAAATTGTCCCTCCCACACTGGTCCGAGCAACCCCTTCACAGATGCAAACAAACCTGGCCATGTCATCCTCCTGCTTAAGCCCTTTCATGGCTTCCTGCCACAATAGTGTGCAGTTACATGTACAGGCATGTGCTGGCAAACCCACCGATAAAGAAGTGTCCTGATTTATAGCGCTTGCTGATTGCTGAGGTGTAAAGACTCCCACTGTTCGAAGCTATGACATCCGCTGGCAGCACTTTGAATATGTAACAATGGCTGTCCTCGAGGGGTTGCATCACTGCACAGCACTGGCGGAGTGTCTGGCACCACTGGTTTCTCCAAATCCTACCCACTGCCCGGCCCCACTGCCCGACCTCGCCTGGTCCAGAGTGCCTTCCCAGTCTGCCTCTGCAGCTGCGCAGTAGTGGGAAGTGCTCCTGCCGATACCCGATCTGCCTCGTCTTCCTCGCAGGGTCCCGAGTTGCTCCCCTAGGTGAGGGTGGGCCATTTTAGGGCCCAGCCACTATCTTCTCGGTGTTCTTAATGCTTGTCGGTAATCATGCCGTTCCAGTGAGTACTGATTGAGCAACAACCGTGCAGCCAGTCTTGGTGAAACCGCTGTGGAGGAAACAGGCAGTGCCAGCCTGGAGTCTTGCCCTTGGGGACCCGGGAGCTGGCTCTGGGGTTCACGGGCGCCAGGAGGTGGAAGCCACAGGTCAGCAGCTCCAGCACGTCCTCTGTCTGCACTTGAGTCTCCTTCCCGTTACTCTTCTCAGTGGGTGGAGGCCGTTTATCTTGATTAGATGCCCATGAATAGGACAGCATAAAGGACTGAAGGGGAACTTTCAAGGACAGGAGGTGCTGTTTTGGCTGAGACTTCAGTTCTGTAGAGAAGGAAAGGGAGAACCACGGTGGCTTTTCATGCCCAGTAACCCGGGGGGTGCCCCCTAAAACCTGTTTGGAACCTGCCATCCCCACTCGGAAACGTCACCACCTCCTGCTTCCCACCATGAAAAGACTGGGCTTGGCGTTAAAGAATCCTTAACATTAAAGCAAAAATGAAATGGTTTTCCCTCCTAAATGATTGGCAAAATCTAAAAGAGCAATAAAACCCAGTGCTGTCAAGGATGCTGCAAAATGGCATTCTCTATGCTATCTGTGGGAGAGTGAATCGATCCAGACTTTGTTTTGGATAGTACTTTGGCATTGCCTAGGTAAAAGAAACATTTACATTTGAGGAATCTTATGTGAATATAAAGTTTATGTGGATGCCAGCATGAGTGCATGAAAGACGTGGATATTATTTTTGTGTAAGAGTGAAAAAATTGGAAATCAACTAAAACTTCATCAGTGGGGATTGATTGACAAGAGCAATATACTTGTAAAATGCAACAACGCGTTCCATTTTAAAAGGTGTGCTAGAGCCCTGGCCGGTGTGGCTCGGTTGGTTGGGCGTCGACCCACAAACCAAGAGGTTGTGGGTTTGATTCCTGGTCGGGACACACACCTGGGCTATGGGTTTGGTCCTGAGTCGGGGTGGATGCAAGAGGCCACTGATCGATATTTCTCTCCCTCTCTTTCTCCCTCCCTTTCCCCCTCTGTGGACTCAATAAAACGTGGTAGATCTGCAGGTGGTGATTTGGACAACGGTCTGTGGTGTGTGGCTAAGTGGAGGTTCAAGCAAGTTGCGGATTGTTGCTGCTGTCCCACTAGAGCGGGGCCCGTGTCTCTTGTACACAGCTGTCCCCAGCACCTGGGACAGAACCTGGCCCCAGGAAGCACGTTATAAATGTGGCTATTATTATGATTCTCAGCAGGCCATAAAGAGAGGATGGAAGAATCCTGCTTGGTAAAATCCTATGTAGAAGCCCAGTAAGAATGTGAAAACGTTCTCGGAAACACTAACAGAGCACCCCCCCCCCCCAGGTTTGGAGTAGAATTGACAGGGAGGGAGTGAAACGCTCAAATATCGTCCCTGTGTTTCTGCATTGTTTGGATTTGGTAGGAGTCTGTGTTGTTCTGTGATTGAATAACAATGGAAAGAATTGGGGAAAGTATCCCTTCCCAACCTCTCTACTCCAGTCACCCCCCTCTCATAGGGGGTGGAGACATCACACGTGGTAATGAGGGGGGTGCGCTTATGGAGGCGGCTCACGGAAGTTAGCTGTGTTCCACCCTCCCATGGAGTTTTGTCACAGACTGACTCCCCCACTTACCTTTTCTTTGTCCAGGGCCTTAGCTTGAGTCCATCAGGGAATCATTAGTTCCTGAAACATGACCAGGGATGAAACCCTCAGGAAGATCCAGCCCATTTCTGTCATTTTGTGGCAATCGGGGCTCAGAGAGGTTAAGTGATTTGCCCAAAGTCACACAGCTTCCAAGTGGTAAAGATACGTGCACTGAGCTCCAGAGTGATGTGCTTTTGTTTTGTTGCACTGCCTGTCAGGAACTCAAGGTTTCTCCTTCCCAAGAGGACTCTGAGGCAGAGATGCCTTACCCCAAGGGGTAAGGGTCTCCAGTAGGGCCTTTTTACAATCCGTCAGAGGCCACCCTGTCTATGCCCTCCTCCCTCTGGCCCTGAGAAAGGAAGGAGCTGTGCAGGAGAAGTACCCCCATGTTGGTATGGGCCCAGGGCTCTTCCTTCCTGGCTGGTCCTTTCCAGTCACACACCTGAGCCTGCCTCCTCACCAAGGGCCTTCCTTGGTTATCATAAGCCCTAGAGGCAGCCAGATCTGGGTTCACATTTCTGCTCTAATTAGCTGTGGGCCTTGAGTTACTTGGTGGCAAAATGGGGGCAGTGAGACCTACCTGTCAGGTACATGTTGAGGATTAGGTGAGGTAAGTTCCACACCTTGCACCCCAGCTTGTGTGGGGTCTGGCTCACCACGGGCAAGCTGGTGAGATGACAGGCAAATTGGAATCTGCTGGATCAGAAAGGCACTTTCCCCCTGGCCCTGGAAGCTACCTGTAACAAATGGTGTGTGGCTCCTGGGCGTGGGGCTAAGACAAGAAGTCGACATTTCTGACTACGATGTCAACGTTGGTGTAGCTGCCTTTGGACCATCTGGAGGTCCCTAAAGATACATTGGAGCAGGGTAGTAGAGTGATTGACAGTGTGACCTTAGTAGCCTTGCAGGCCTGGGTTTCAGTCCCACATGCACCCTTTATCAGCCACATGGCCTTGGGTAAGTCCCTGGAATTCATGAGCTCCATTTCCTCATCTGTACATTCAGGCTGCTAGTAGCATCTACCGTATTGTGAATAGTGAAGGAAATAAAGGCT
Organism: Macrotus californicus; assembly: GCA_007922815.1. Lineage (NCBI taxonomy): Eukaryota > Metazoa > Chordata > Mammalia > Chiroptera > Phyllostomidae > Macrotus > Macrotus californicus. Next base: position 169,821 of record VMDR010000203.1, on the reverse strand, counting down.
TTTAAGCACTTAGCCCGATGCCTGTGTGTGGTAAACACCAGGAGCTGCCAGCTTGTTTCACGTTTTATCTGTGTTACTGTTTTTAGTATTACCGCGTGGTAGCTCTTTGTGCTGTTCATCAAACATCTTCTGTTTGCCTCGGGGAAGACGGCAGGGTTGTACTTCTCTGACCCACTAAAGTTAGGCTTGGCCTCTGACCTGCTTGGGGCCAGTAAAATGTAAGGAGAAGTATGTGTCACTCTGGAGAGAAGTTTTAAGGGCCAGAGTGTGATTTGCTACCTTCACTTCTGCTGTGATGACTGGAAACGCTGCCCTGAACATATAGGCAAGTGACAAAAACCCCTTTGTGGGGCTAAGTCACTGAGAGTGCGGGTTGGTTGTTATTGCAGCGTAACTTGGCTTCTCCTGACCGATACGCATGGGCCAGCCTGGCATGGCAAGATCGCAGGCGGGGGTGGGGGTGGGGGGTGGATAAGCGGCCTCTGCTTTGTCACGTGGAGAGGGAGAAGAGTCAGAGGAGTTCATGCAGTCCCTCGCACAGCAGGTTTTCATCGGATGGAGTGATGAAAGCCAGTGGGCCCTGCTCCCCCGCCTCCCACTGGAAGAGTTGGGCTGTGCGTGGGAGGCTGCGCAGATCTGGACCAGACTGCAGCTGTGCATCTGCTCTTGGAACCTCTGCCTGCACTTCTCCCATCTGTGTCTCTGCAAAGAGCGGCTGTTCCTGCTCTTGCCATGTGAACTTCCCAGCGACTTCCAAGGGCTGCTGCTCTCAAGGATTTTACGACTGCACTCCCTGGAGGCAGCCCTGGTGAACACCCTCTGTGCTTGCCCTCTGCCCCATCCACCAGGCCACCAGAGAAGGGCCCTGGACTGGAACACCAGCCCCTGGGGACCCTCTGGGCACCCCTGCTGGGGATCATAGAAGATTGACAACCCAGGTCCTCCTGGGCAGGCTGGTGTTTCGACTTGCACTCATTTCTATTAAAGTATAAATGACAGATGTGAAGTCACTCAACCCCGGACTGGAGTACCCACTATTTCAGCAGAGGTGAGCGACTAGGTACAAACGCCTAAAAGCCAGGAGATGGAGCCTAAGGGATGGCAAAAAGGGACCTCGAAGGGGAAGACTGGGGGTGGGCAATGAGTCATGCTTCTCTGGAAGGTGATGCAGGGGCTTTGAGGTCAGGTGGCCTGGGTTCACAACCTGCGCCAGCCTCGTGGTCGCTGTGTGATCTTCCCGGGAAAGGGGATCGCTCTGAAGCCACAAGAGCACAGCGGACGCCATCGTGAGTCATGTGGATGTTTGTGCTGGATTGTAAATGGAGCACTCAGAAGGCACCCCATTCCCCGATCCGAGCGCCTCCTCCCGTGCCTCCTAAAATACATTATCACCAACACTAACAGCCACCTTTTCTTTGTTTCACTGTGTGGATGGGATTGAATAGAGCTCAGTTAAACAAACACTTACTGAGCCCCTGCCGCGTGCAGGCCTGGCCTGGCACTGTAGACGGAGAGATGAGAACACGACGCTGCTGGTGGTCACTGGTGAGACAGCGTCGGGGGCTCATGGTTAGGGCTCAGGGAACTGGTCTAGGAAAGCTGTTTCCTCTCTCTGGGGCTCAGGCTCCAGATGTAACCTGGGGAGAGAGAGACCCATGACATTCTGTCACTTTCTGGGGGGACTAAATGAAAGGGTGTGTGTGAAAACCATTTGCAAATAACCAAGCTCTATACAAGCGTGAGGTGTTTTAATTATTATCAAGTCAAATGGGGTCCCCTCGGAGGTCATCCTGGTGGTGTCCATGTGTCCCCATGAGGGCTGGCTGAAGTTTTCTGTGGAACGACTTGGTTGGAGACATCCAGTTGGACTTGGTCTCTCTCTCTGGGGGCCTGGGCAGCTGTGCAAGTACATTTCCTTCGAAGAGAACGGGCTCTTGCTTCTGTCCATCAGTGGGCTCTCAACCGACAGCCGGCACCCTGCATCCCATTCTGGGGAACCGGATCCTGCTTGAAGGAATGCTGACCATCTGGCCTGGATGGCCCCGTGCCAGAGGACTGTCTCCAGTGTTGAAACAGCAGAGACTCAGAGAGGGGATGGGGGACGCACTTTAACATCCACGAGGGAGGCAGTGCTGAGGGCTGGGTACCATCGACCCCAGTATCAGCCTGCCCCTGGAGAATCAGGAAGTATTCTTATTTTTAAAGTGTCCCTGACCCTTACGGTTTTTGAGCCTAGATGCTTCTAAGTGAGCTTCCTGGTTATATGTCTTCTTTGAGTTTTTTATTTTTAAGTTTTTAGAAACCATTGTTATGGCCCGAGCTTCCGAGATGACCCGATTAACTTCCAGCCACAAGCTTCCGGGCAGAGTGGGGTCGGCTTTTCCCCTGCGGGCCCAGGACTTGCACGTTGGCTGGGGTGGCGTGGTGGGTGTGCTAGGGGTGGATTTTCTTTCTGGGAAGATGGGAAGGCAGCAAGCGTGGCGAGGAGAGCCAACCCCATGAGCCAGTTACTTTCACAAAACTCGGTCATTGGAGCTACTTAGAATTAGGCATGGGGCCAGGTAGTGTGGGGACAGAGTCATTGTGTTAGATGGTCACCAAAGAGATGGGGAAAGGGGCAAACAGCCAGTGGCATGGGAGCAGAGAGGGAAGGTCCCCAGACCTGCTGGGGTGTGGTTGGCATGCGGGTCTGTAAAAATAGTTTGGAGTCCCCAGGAATGAAAAGGCTCAGAGACATTCACGCAGAGGGTCATGTGGTTTAAGTCGGAGGGGTGAGAAGTTCTGCTGTGTATTGGAGATGCTCGTGGTAAAGGGTGTGGGGTGGGGCCCAGACTTTGAACCTCCTGTGATGAGAAGCTCACTGCCTCTGGGCCGTTCCACCTTCAGCTCTGACCCATAAAACATCCTTTCCCAGAGCAAGCCAGTGCCTGTCGTTGGCTTGGAGGTGCCTGGAGGACATACCTATGCCGTGCTTGGTCCTTCCAGCTCATTTTTGTCCTCGAGAGCATGACGGACACTTGGTTTTTGGACCAGCATAGTAACTTCCTTTTACCAGGACCATTTCAAAGATCAGGCTCATGCCCAGAACCTCTGCTACTTCCCATTAATGACCCAGGTTGGCCTACTGTGGGAAACGTCATCTGAATTCATCTCTGCAGTCTGCCTGGTGGCTAAGATCTGGGGCTTGGGGTTCAACAGCCCTGATTTTGGGTCCCGTCTTAGCCATTTGGTAGCTTCCTGACCTTGAGCAAGTGCCTTTCCTCTCCAAGTTCAGCTTCCTCAGCTGGCCACAGGGGCTTTCTGTCAGTGCCAGTAACACACCCTGATCACTCCACTCTGGTTGAGAAGCCTCCCTCTCTTTCCCCTGGCACTTGAGATGGAGTTCTGGAAGGTTCTAGGGGCAGTGCTGTCACTAGGAAGACCCCATAGCCTCTAGCCCCCCTCAATCACCAATTCCCCTAGGAGCCGCTTTCTGTGTCCTTTGATGAAAACAAGGCTCATGAGGAAGATGGGCTCCTGTTTCTGTGGGTGTGTCTGTTCAAGGGCCACTTCTCTGCCCGGTTCCTGTTGGTGGGGGCTGCATGTGCAATGTGTGTTTTCATTTTTGGCTGGTCTGGTTTGTCTTTAGACACAGTATTTTGACAGTGCATTCTCTACAGAAGCAAGACAGAGAGTGCCTTGGGAGGCCCTGGGGGTTTGCTGTCCCTGAGCCTTTCACCCTGTGATCCCCTAAATCTTGAATATCCCCTGGAGTCAGCCTGCCTGGCTGTGGGCCTGACCAGGAATCTAGAGCTACCCAGCTTCAGACAAGGGAGGCGCCTTGGGGGACACTCAGCCACACCTTTCCTGCCATAGATGGGGAGATGGAGCCCCAGAGTGGGTTGAGGCTTGTCTAAAGTCACAGGGCAAATGGGTGACAGAGCTCGGTGGCCAACTCTCCTCCCTCAGCTCCATGTCCTACTCTTAGCTGGGGCCCTGGGGTCCTGAGAAGCAGCCAGTATGCTGCAGGCACTGTTCACTGGGGTGATCGGTTAATGCAGCTGCCCTTCCTTCCTTCCTCTGCAGTGGATGTGACTGAGGCTCTTCCCAGACCCTGTTCTGAGGGGCAGGTGCCCCCACCTGCATGCCGCTTTGAGTGTTGGATGCTAATGACTCACAGCTGCCCGCATCTGGGCAGACTTGCCCCCAGCCCCACCTGCCCTGCCCTGGTTGCCCACTCCACTGATTAACAAGGGCAGGTCTCCTTCTGCCAGGTGGGACCAACTTCTAGAGCATTTCATGCTCTGGAGCTCCCTGTGGGGTCAGGATAGTCTGTGCTTGAGGTGACATACTCCTTGGCCTCATCCCCTGCCCCATCCTGAGAAGCCCCCCCCCCCCCCCCTGACTCAGTGTACTGGAATCCTGCCACAGACTCTGCTTCTTGGGGACGCCCCAAAAGTCACTTTTCCTTCTGCCTCTTAAGTTTTTCTTCTTCCTCCTTTTTCATGCTAGGAGATCAGGAGAGTGTCATTTCATGGAGCCAAGTCTGGAGAGTTTCCATGGGAGGAGTGGCCAGCAGCCTCAGACGAGGAGAGAAGTCACAGAATCAGGACTGGAGAGTGCTCGTGGCCTTGGCATTTAGATGCTTTATTGGTGCCCTCCTGTCTAATTGAATATCAAGGTACAGTTAAACTTCACCTTCCTTCTTTATTGCTGGGTCTGTAAATCTTATAAAAGCAATCTTTAATGGTAGGAAAATGCCAGGCGAGTCAATTGTCCTGTCCCAGTTGTAGCTTCCCCACCTGCAAATTAAGGTTTTTGAGTTAGATGATCTGCCTAAAATTTTATGGTTCTAGGAACATGTGCTTCTGTGACCTTCTGCAAAATCCGAATAGCCCCATGCACCAAGCTTCTGATGTGTGCCCTAGTGCAGTGCTGAGCAGAGGGGGTGAGGCATCTGCCTCAATCCTCACACCCACCTCATGACATAGGAAGTATCTTACCCCCCTTTTTTGGTCTCACCAGTCTGCCTGTATGGCCAAGCCTCCTGGGTTCACGTCCAGCCTGGACCACGGCTCTTCAATCAGCTGGCTTCAGTCTCGGCGTCCTCTAACCACCAAACCCCTGTTGAGTCAGCTCAGGCTGCCATTACAAAGCACCAGAGACTGGGGCTTATAAACGACAGAAATTCATTTCTCCCAGTTCAGGAGGCTGGAAGTCTGAGATTAGGGTGTCGGCCTGATTGGGTTCTGGAGAAGGCTCTCTTCCTGGCTTGCAGATGGCCACTTCCTTGCTGGGTCCTCACATGGTGGGGGTCAGGGGAGAGAGAGAAGGAGGGAGAGAATGCAAACTCTCTGACAGCTTTTCATAAGGACACTAATCCCATCACGAGGGCCCCACCCTCATGACCTCATCTAAACTAATTACCTCCCAAAGACCCCATTTTCAAGTACCATTACACTGAGGGTAGGGTTTCCACATATGAATTTTGCGGGGGGGGGCACAATTCAGTCCATAACAACCCCTGACCAAGGGAGCATGAAGTAATTGCAAAGGGGCTCAGCCCAGCGTGGGAACTGTGAAAGGTATAGAACTTGCCTGAGGTTATCCTCACCAAAGGGTGAGGGAGCTGGGGTATTTGTCCGCCACATCGTGTCAGCCATGGGTCAAGAGCTGCTCCGGGAGGTACTGCTGGCTCCCTGGCACTTCTGGTTTGCCCTGGGAGCTGAGTGTGCTCCTGTGACCAGAACAGAGCCTCAGGCAGAGCTGCAGGTGCTTGTAGTTGAAGCTATTGGGTGGCCTGCTCAGGTGTGCTAAACGCGGAACATGGGCAGGTGGCTGTGGGCGTCTGCTAGTGGGTCTGAGGGCTGCCAACTTTCAAATCGAGGCAGAGGAGGGGTTCCGTGGAAACGTCAGAAGGGGCAGTTTGGTGGAGCTGTGGGTGCAAAAGTTGCTCATGGACGGGTGGTAGGAACAGAGCTGGAGTGAAGAAGGTGGGGGCGTGGGGTCGGGAGAGAGGGCTCTCACTTTGAGATGGCTGACTCAGGAGCATGACTTGGCGGTGACGGGAACACTCAGGGGTGTGGGGGCGGTGGGTGAGGCAGGTGGCTGGCCCAGAGGGAGGACGGACGTGTGAAGATGTGAACACAGACCAGAGGCTGGAGGGCGTGGGGCCCAGACACAAGTGGAATGACTGGCCTTTGGGAAGGAGAGAGCCTCTTCTGTGCTGTGAGAAAGGAAGAAGGGTCATTGGGAGCATCGGAAGGTAGATTTGGTAAGAACCAATGAAGGAGCTTGGCTGACATCTATTGTTTTGGGGAAATAGAGGTAAGGTCAAGGCAAAGGAGTGAAGGGAGAGCGATGGAGGGGCACTGGCAGTGTTGCCCTGTTTTCTGAGGGGGGGGTTGGGAGTGGCGTGACTTTATTTCCATTTACACAGAAATACTCATAGTTACCAAAATGATTGCATTTTCTTTCACTGAAAATAAATACACATTGAGTGCTTCCTCGCACTTAGTGAGTTTCTCATGGTCTTTGAAATCACTTACGGGTTTTGCTTGTCAGCATCGTCTACCTACTGAATGTAAAATGTACTAGCATTTTTGAAGGGAGCTTTGGAATCATTAGTAAAACTAACGGTGCACGTTGAGTTTAACCCGGCAATTTCATGAAATTTGACAACTTTTTTGTGTTTGAATGGCTGACGGAGAAGACGCTCGAGAGAGATTAAGAGCCAGAAAAAAGGGTTCCTTTGGTGGCAGGAAGGGGTAAACAGCTAACACTGGGTGCTTACCGTGATCCAGGACTGTCTGCTAAGGGTTTTAGTTGTTTCCTCGCACAACTTTATGAGGGGGTTACTATTACCCTGGATTTACAAATGAGGGGTTGCAGGCACAGAACAATGTGAAGTGGCTTGCCGTATGCTGTACCAATGGTAATGAAAGCAGTAGAAGTAGAAATTCTCTAGGTGGGCTTTCTCGGGAGCATGCCCCCACCTTTCTTCCCTCTCAGGCGTGTATCTCCTGAACTTTAGGGGTTCCCATGAGACTTACAGCCAGGGGAGCAGTGGGCAGCAGCACCTTGTCCTAGGCTCACCGGAACCTGTTTCCCAGGCCCCCTTTTCTCTGACCCTCCAGTGAGCTGACAGCAGCCCCGCCTTGGCTCACTTCTGTTGCTGTGCCTGTTACTTCTCTGTGAATCCACGCAGCCCAGCGTGGCTCACTTCTTTCCTATAACATTTCTAGCGAGCCAAAGCAGAGCCCCGCCGAGGCTCTCTCCTGTTGCTTCCGGTACCCTAAGCCTGTCCTTTGTTTCACTGTCTTCAGCTTTAATGAACATACTCTCAAAATAAAAAAAAAAAAGAAAAAGAAATTCTCCTAATTCCAGTGCTTAGTGACGTCATACCCACATTTCTTCACGTCTCCTTGTCACCTGACACTCATCTTGATGTAGTTCCTCTCTTTTCTAAAATCTTTTTTGCCCAGCTTTACTGAGAGATAATTGACATGATGGATAAGTTGAAGGTATACAATGCGGTGACTGATGCACCTGTGTTTCAGAATGGTCACCACAATAAGGTTAGTTAACACCTCCTTCCCCTCACGTGATCGCCGTTTCTTTTTCTGTGGTGAGAACACTTGAGATCTCCTCTCCTAGCTCCCTTCAAGTTTACAACCCAACGTCATTAAGTATACTGGTCGTGCCGTACGTTAGGCCCCCAGAACTGACTCATCTATACAGACTGAAAGTCTGCACCCTTAGACCAGCGTCTCCCATCTCCCCGACGCCTCTAGCCCCTGGCAACCACCCCCATTCCCCTCTCTCTCTTTCTGTGAGTTCTAAGTCTTTAGATTCCATGTGTAAGTGCAGTCACATAGTACTTGGCCTTTTCTGTCCAACTGATTTCACTGTTGCCCCATTTCTTTGGTGTTGGTTCGCTGTCAAAACTGAAACCCAGAAGGACCCACAACAACGTCAGAAGCTCGGGTGGAGGGCTGATATATTTCTTTGCAAAGCCCACGTCAGATAAAAAAGCCCCATTTCCCACCAACAGATAATTACACGTTTATGGAGCTGAGCACCAAATTACAGTGATGAAAGGGAGAACTCCTCAGACTGCAGGAAGTGACTTAGAATGACAAATATCTCCTCTTTTCCTCTCCTTCAGTCTCACAGGAGAAAAAAAAAGGCAAGACAGGCCGCATGTATCATGGAATACGCTTTACGTGCTCCTCAGCTGTAGTTTTCAAAAATGGCATCCTGAACAAGGGCATTAATTTGAGTTGGAAGCCTTTTTGAACTAAGATGATGAGTCCAGGAACATATAAAATTGTACATTTTTGTTGCCTTTGATTGAAGACGGATCCTTGGGCTGTCCAATGTGCCAGGAGAAAACTTTATTTTCCCAAGAAGAAGTAAAGGTGCCCAAACAGTCTGAGAGTCAGCATTACGAGCTGCAGACGCTGTGACACAGAATCTGGGGCGCGATCGTAACTTTTCCGAGTCCCCAGCTTATCTCCTGAGCCTGCCATCCTGCGTGCTTCTACCTGGTTTATGGTTTTAATATTTTTCTGCGGGTTTGCCCAAATCACATGATGATGAACCCCTTCTTGAAGAGGATCCAGCTGAGGAGTGAAAAACTGCGTTGGCCTTAAACTTCGTGGTGGGTTCTTCGGGCTGAAACTGAGGGCTTGGACCCCTTGCCTTTTGTTAGGTAGAGACAGAGAGAGGCCAGTCCGTTTGGTCATGAACAACAGTTGTGACTTTGTAAACGGTCCCTGTGCATCAGGGAGAACTCTAAACTCTGTGCACTGTGTTCTGGAAGGAGGGATACCAACCCCGCCAAAGGTGTTAGTCACACGGGCTTGGCGAGTAGCTCCACAATCATGCGTGGGCATCTCACCCGCCATTGCTGGGGGTTTGCATGGCACTGTGGGCCTGGGTTCTTTGTTTTTAAAAGATTTTATTTATTTATTTTTAGAGAGAGAGGGGGAGGGAGGAGGAAAGAGAGAGAAACATCAGTTGGCTGCCTCTCACCCACCCCCAACCAGGGACCTGGCCCACAAGCCAGGCTTGTGCCCTGACTGGGAATCGAACCTTTCGGTTCACAGGCTGGTGCTCAATCCACGGAGCCACAGCAGCCGTGGCAGGACTGGATTCTTAAAGAGTCCTTGAGAGTCCTGCCCCATTTATTTCTGGAGTAAAATCCCAGGTTGGTAAACTGGGACCAAGAAGGGAGCCCACCAGATGCGGAAGAGTCGCGTGGTGTGGTGGAGACAGTCTCGTGGCCAAGAGCAGGGGTTTTCCTCGTCCAGTTCCGACTTTGATCCCGTGTGGACTGACGCAGTGTCCTTGTCTGAAGAAGGAGAAAACCAAGGTTCAGGATGGGAATTCCCCGAAGGTCCCTCCTAGCTCAGATGTGTTAGGGTCCCCCAACCCTGGGTCTGATCCCTGTTCCTCCCTGCCATCAGCTTTGCCATCTTGGAATCTTCAGAAAGCTGGCAGGGTGTCTTCATGGAAAACCCATCTGCACACTTCAGTGAGGTCCCCAGACAAGGCAAGAGGAGTCAGAGGACAGAGGGAAATGGGGACCCTGCTACATTTTTAGTTACAGTTGGTGGTTCAGGTTAGAGAGGGACCTTTTCCTTTACAAAGGCAACTGATTTGTCATGAAGAAAATGTACAGGTCAGTTTTTAGGCACATCCTACCAGTGGCTAATGTTCCAGGTCTGGGGTGGGGTGGGAGGGTGGGCTGGGGGACATCCTTCTACCCCTACAGGCCTCTGCTTTCTGGAATTGCACCGTGGTAGTGCTGTGTTAATGTGGCAAAGCAGTTGTCAAGGAATTATTAAAAATTAGCAATGGGCTACAGAATACAAGGTGACAGATTGGTTCCCAGGGTGCTGGGGGAAAGAATAATTTACAGCCCCCAACTGCAGTCTCAGGTTGTTTGCTCTTTGTTTCTGGAAGCAGAATAACAACATTTGCAGCGCGTGTTGGATGTATTAACCTCTTGTTAATTTTGGAAGCTGCCGGCAGCCCCTCTGTCTCCCTTTCTCAGCTTCCGGGAGGAGGCAGACTCAAGGAGCGGGGATCAGCACTGTTCCAGCACATGAATTCACTCCAGGGTCCCCAGAGGGGTCCTGCCTTATTATCCTCTAACCTGGAACCCCCACGAGAGCAGGGACTGTGTCTGTTTTGTGTTTCTGATGCCTGGCATGTAGTAGGTGCTCAGTAAATACGTGTTGCATGTGCAGGTCCTGGGAGCAACATTAGCATGAAGGGTAGACCAGACTAGGAAGAGATGAGGGGGTGTGGGACAGGGGGTTTGACATCCTCTCATCTCTGATAGCGGACTCCCTCCCAGAGGCAGAGAGGAGTGGAGTCTGTCTTTGGAGCTCTGCTTCCCCCTCCTCTTCCTCGTCTGTCCCCAGTGCCGGAGGCTGGATGACTAAGTAGCAGGACCAGCAGAAATGCACTTTTTCTGCAGGTCCCGCATGGATGAAATTCACTAGCAAGGGTCACTCTCCCTTGGACCTTCCAGAATCAGCTCCTGGACTGGACTTCCTCAAGGTCAACTCAAGGGCACTTGGAGGGAGAGGAGCCACCAGGCCCCGGCCTGGCCATGGCTTCCCAGGAAGGCAGAGAGTGTCTGTGGCTCTGTCGTGTGGATGAGAAGTAACGTGTGTTTCTGTGCTCACATCCTCACACGGACATTATTCAGCTTTTACTAATTGGCTTAACAATTTTCTCAGTAGTTAATATTCATCTGTCAAAGATGGGAGCATAAATAAATAACTCCGGCTCAAGCACACCTTATTAGGCCATACATCATGTTAGAAAGTTCGCATTCTTTAACCAGGAAGATGAAATTAGAAACATCTTGAAGAAGCCTTCTTGTTATCAATCATGTCATCTCGAACATGCTCCTGAGCTTGCTGCTGGCATTAAGAATAGATGTTTTATTCAAAAGAATGTATTTAAAGAAAATGACAGCACTTTCTGATTTCAGCTTTTCAAAAACAGGAAATCTTTCAAGTCCTCGGGCCGACGAGCACTCCAGAGCCCTGGCAGAGGCTGGGCGTGGCGGCTCCAGCCTTCTCTGTGAAGCTGGGAATTTTCTGACCCTTCAGCAAGGGGGGCGGGGGCAGAAAGGCAAGCTGCTCCTGCTTTAGCAGACTGTCCTGGGTCTTGTGTGACGTTGAAAACAATCACTTGTGCTCTTTGGGTTTCAGTCTCTTCATTTGTAAGATGAGGAGGTTGTTAAGATTGGTGTGTTACTCTCAGCTTTGGCTGCTGTAACGAATTACCATAGACGGGACTTAACTAACAAACACTGACTTTTCCCAGTTCTGGAGCCAGGAAGCCTGAATCAAAGTCCCGCCAGATTCAGTATGTGGTTGAACTCTTTTTACTTTGTGGATGGCTGTCTTCCTGTGGCCCCTCCTCTGGTGGAGAGCAGAGAGTAAGACCCCAAGTCTCCCCCTATTTTTATAAGGGCAGTCATCCCTGAATTCATGAGGGCCCCGCCCTCATGCCTTCATCTAACCCCATTACCTTCCCAAAGCCCCAATTCCAGGCACTCGGCATTGGGGGTGAGGACTTCCTTATCTGTGGCTTACTGCCTGCTATTCCCAGGTGAGGACACAGGACTAGACATTCTCCAGTGCCCCTCCAGCTCTGACCTGCTTGACCCCCGGAGAGTTGAGATGGGGGTTTCCATGGCTCGGGCCAGAGGGGATACTGCTGGAGGGAGTCAGATACCTGACGAAGTGCTGCAGGGCCTCAGCAGGGGGAGCACCTGGCTGGCAGGTGCTGGGGGAAGACAGGAGGGTGGGCCCTGGAAGAGGGGAAGGGCTTAGGCACATGCAGAGGTGTGACTGGAGGTGGCCCAATGGACAGAACGTGTGGTGCCCTTTGAGGAATGGTGGACAGAAGTGGGGGGACGCCTGAAAATGGCTGGTTGGAGCCCAGCTGCAAGGGCCTCAAGGGTCAGGCTTAGGGCTTCGCCCATCACCGAGGAACCAACCAAAGCACAGCAATAACACAATTGATGGAGAGGGGACAACAATGATGTTTCTGGGGCAGAAACTGTTATTACCTCTAACAGGTGGGCAGATGAGGACACTGGGGCACAGGCATGGGCTTCCGGTTGACCCTGCCCAGTGTGAGGGAGCGCCCCCTCCTACACAGTGCTGTCAGGCTGCTGTGCACCATCCAGTGTCAGCACCCGCCACCCACGTGGTCTCACACCGAGCCAGCATGTGCTGGTGAGCATTTCACCTACTCCGACGTATTTCATCTTTGCAGCTCCCGTGCTGGACTGGTACCTTGCCTTTCTGAGTACCTGGGTGGGAAGGTGCTGCCCGTTCCTCTCAGATTGCTGATACCTGGAAACCCAGGGTTTGCTTGATTTATGTGCACCGTGTCACCTGCCCAGAGAGTCCAATTTAATTGCCCAGGGTGGTGGTGGACATCAGTGTTTTTAAAAGCTGCCTGAATGATTCTGAGGTGGAGGGGGGCTGAGACCCTGGCCTGGTGGCTAAGCTTATGTTCTTAACCAAGACTTAAGAAATGAAAAATCTACGCATTTCTTTATTCGTGGTGTCCATGGATTCCCGAATCTAGTTATTTGTCCAGTAAACAAACTGGCTTTAAATACAATAAAGTTTGAATCATACTTTTTTTTTAAGGCAGAGCAAGAGAAGCCTTTTAAAAAATTTGGATATACTGGTATCCTCATAGTAGTGCCCAGGGCAAAAATAGCTTTTATTCACCTGTCGTATTTCTGTCATCACCTGCCAACATAACAGACTTTTTTCCCCTAAAGACATTTAAAGTAATATGAATGGCAGGGTACCTGAATGGTAGAGAGGGGGAGCTTTCGCAGGAGAAAAGTTTGCATCTTCAAACCTCTCCTCGGAGAGAACCACCCCCAGAGTGCTCCAGGAGACACTGCAAAGAAGTTTGCTTTTCAGGACTTTGGCTGGAGGAAGTGATTTTTGAAGCTAATTTGTGATGCGTGAATTCGCCTTGCTGCTTCCTTTTGTTTCTTGGGTCCAGAGCTTCTCCGAGTGTATAAAGGACACTGGTTTCAGTGGGTGGCCCAGCCCACTGTAGGACCCGCCGTGGGACCCGCCTGCCTGCATGTTAGTCAACGTCTCGCTTTCCCTGGCTTCCCTGCCTGCGTTAGCTGAGGGCACATCCTGGTCGCCACGTGGAGAGGCAGTTCCGTGCCTCTCAGAGAGCATCCTTGTGTCTCAGTGTCGACGCCCTCAAGGAGGGAAGGCTGCCTGCTGCCTCTAGAATCAGGCGGGAGGTTCAGCGATGCTTTCAAGCTGTGCTTTCAGAAAATGGGTGCCTCGCTTGGTCGAAGTCCATCACCTGGAAGTGGCTTTGGCTTTGGGTGGTCAGGGCTCCCGTGCTGTTGAATACTTTTCTGTGGTCTGCTCAGAGGCTTTGCCTGCACGGGGCCGCCTCCACCTACCCTGAAGGGGGACTGGCCTCCCTGGGCCGTGAGGAAAGACAAACTGGGCTGGTGTTGCTAAAAGTGAAGGTTGTAACTGTAACGACACTCTGAGTCACTGCCGTCAGTTGTGCCAGGGCTGTGCTGAGCGTTCACTCTCACTGCAGTCTTCTGCAGGAGGGCTACTCTCTGCCCCATTTTAGGGGTGAGGAAACTGAGGCTCAAGAATTCAACAAGATGCTCATTTTTCAACCTGGGCCTTTTCCTCCCCCCTAAGGCCTGTGCCCTTTCCACCCTCAGGAGTACGGATCCAGAAAGTTATGTGAGTCCAGTGGAAGCACGCCTCCTGGGAACTTGCTGTGATTAGTTTAAATCTGCTTTCTGGAGGAGAGGAGAGACCGGCTGCTTTTCTTCCTCACGCCGTCCTTTCATAGGGCACTCTGATGTCCCCTCCCGTCTGCTCCCTCGGTTTCCCTCTTGAAGGGAGGGGAGGACACCTACCCCTTCGGCCATTTCCTGCTGGGCCTCACTGCCCTGTCACGTTGTCCATTCGGTCAGCATCCCTCTTACTACCTTCCCAGGGCCAAATAGAAAACTGAAAACATGGTCCCAGTCAACACATTTTTTTAAAGCAAGAAACTGTGAAGTTTCAAGTTTTAGAGCTACAAGGAATCTTAAAGACCATGTGACCCAAGCTCCCCATTTTACATACGAGAAAACTGAGGCCTGGGAGGGAGGGAGCAAAGTGCCCGAGGCCATGGGCATGTACACCCACCGTTTCCTCATCTCTCAAGTGGGCCTGCAGGGCTGCTGGGAGGGGAAATCCGTTCAGTGGTGACACCCTTAGTCCAGTCCTTGCTCTGTAGAGGTGGCTGTGTCTTGGGGAGAGATGACGGGGCAGGCAGTGGGACAGTGGCGATGGAGGGGGAGGGGGAGAATTTGAGAGGTAGAGCAGTGGGACCTGGGGACGGGCTGTGGGGAGGGAGGCTGTCAGAGAGGGGTGAATGTTCTTGGCGTCAGTGCTTTGAAGTGGTTTCCCGGGATAAGCAGGGTTTCCCCAGTGGGCAGGGCAGGGAGAGGCCTTCTGCCCAGAACGAGCAGTCACGGGAAGGCAGGGGTGCTGATAGAGGGGGATGCACAGCAGGCGCCCCTCTCACAGGCCGGTTGCTCTGGTGGAGCGCAGGCAGCAGGGCAGCGGGCATCTGAGCAGCTGTGACGACCACGGACAGCAGGGAGAGAACAGGAGAGTTGGCGCTTGGGACAGTGTTGGAAAGGTATTCCGACGCCTTTGCTCACTGGCACCCCGTGAGCTCCGTCCGGAGGCGCCGAGTCAGTCCCGTGTAAGTAGCTCTCCTCCCTTCGGACCCGCCGGTCCCCAGTGCCATCTGAGCTGTGGGTCTGATGCCCTGGAGGCCCAGGTTGGCAGTGCCCGCTCTGAGCCGCCTCTCTCGTGGCTGCCCCGAGGCTGGATGAGAACTGGTCGGTGTGGCAGCAGGACTCGGGGTCAGAGCTGCCGGAGTGGCTGTGGCTGTTCTGTTGTTCCTCTCCTCAAATTATCCCTTCCTCAGCCTTCCCAAACATGCTCCTTTCTGACCGAACTGCAGCAGCCATTTATTTCTGTTTTTATTTTGGAAGGCTAACTCAAAGCCTGCTTTGTTTTTTTTCTGAGTTTGTGTGTGTGTGTGTGTGTGTGTTTGAACTTTCATTTGTTCCATTTCCAGGGCTGATCCTACGTCTTGAAGTCTTAGGTCTGGGAGCTTCCTCCTGAAAATGTGTGTGTGTGTGTCTGCATAGACTACTCAGGTCCTCAGAAATAGTGCTGAGCGGGTGACTGGAACCAGCCATGCCTGGAGCCTCCCCACTTACTGGGCGTGCCTGATGTGCTCTTGTGCCCCCCGACAGGGATGCTCCAATAAGCAGGTCTGAGCACACCAGTCCTGCTTGGTCAGCTCATCATCCCTCTCTTTCCCCCTATATGGCACCCTGTGGGCACCGTGGAAACCACAGGGCACTTTACCCAGGACCCTGGGCTCACAAACTCCTGGGGACTAGAGCGTTTGCCACGGTAGGATCGAAGGGGGCTGTTGAGTGGCAGTGTTCCTCCTTGTTGCCCAGGTGGGGGATTTGTCACTGGACAGAGTGGACTGAACACCACTGAGCTTGGACCCTGCCCCAGACCTTGTGTGAACGCTGCCCACACATTGTCTTCTCACATTGTCACTTCATCCTTTCTGCAACCTGTGTGGCCCAGAGAGGGTCAGGAATGTGCCAAAGCTGCACAGGGGTCAGTGCACTTAACTTTGGGGCAGCTGCCGCCCACTGGGTGTGGCCGTGACACGTCTCTACCATGTCAGTTATAAATGGATGCATGTAAAAAGCACGCGAATGTATGCGTATGAACGCCTATGTACCTGCACACACAAACTGATCTCTGAATGGGAAGAAGGAAAGTGGACAGACTGTACCAAAATGTAAGCAGCGATAGTAGTCTGTTGGTGAGCTACATAAAGACAAAATACCGTTTTATATGCTGCAGAGTTTTTCACCAGAGGCCTGTATCACTTTTATAATCAAAGCACAGGTTATTAAAATATTATTTTTGAAGACTGGAATGATACAAGGAAACGCAATATCAATGTTAAGTGAAAAATGCGGGGTGCAGAAGTATGCATACATTGTGACCCTCGTTTATGCACATAAATTCAGTCTTTTCCTATTTGTTTCACAGAAGGTACTGAAAACAACGTGGGTGAACACACCTGCACCCCCCCTCCCACCCAGGGGGGACCTGAAGCCAGTATTTGAAAATGCCGATGGTTGTCTCTGGGCTCTGGAATTCAGGGTAATTTCGGTTTTTCTACTTTACTTTCTTCAGTATTTTCCTCCCCCCCATTAATGTTTCTATAGTCAAGAGAGAAGCCCCAGAAAAGCCCCAAACAATTCCTGGAGCATATGAGAAACTTGGTGACTGCTGCTCCTCTCCTGCCAGCTCCTGCCCCTTCTCCTTGTCCCTGCTGATGGGCAGATGGTACAGGACCCTCCCCTGGGCTCTGTGCTCAGCCCAGGTCACCTTATCACTCTCCTCTGGGACAGAAGGAAAAGCACATCCCCAGGCTCAGCCAAAGTTCCTGCCAGGTGTGACCCTAGAATGTGCTCGGCTGTCACTCTGGAAAGGGACTGGGTCTGGAAGTCCTAGGTCTCTGGGATGGGTTCCATAATGTGCCTTGTTAAACACGGTCCATTCGAATCCATCAGCTAAAGCCCAGCCTCCTCACGATCCCTAGAATCACAGAGAATGTAAACAGGGCCTGATGACACCCCCCCACCCCCCATATGGGGTTCACTTATGCTTTTATAAAGAGGTAATTTGCAAAAGTGCCATTTATCCCATCGTGCTTTATCATTTAAATGTCTTTAGAACCAATTGCTGACCTGCAACTGATTAACAGCGGCCCTTAGTGCCAAATTAATCAGCATCTAATCCAGAGTATGTATTAAGGTGGAATGAAATTTAAAAAAATCCTTCTACCCCAACCCACTCTGCTATTATTTCAGTAGAATGCCCAACTTTTCCCTGCAGTTTGGGTGTTCGACTAAAAGCTATGTTTGAGTACTTTTCTTACGTGAAAAAGACACATAAATGGTAAATTGTCAAAACATTAATGTGATTTTTCCCATCGGAAAATTGAATCACCTCCTCTTCCTTTGATATGGTTGAGAGGAGCTGTCAATCACTGGGCCCAAAGTTGGGGGAGGGGCAGGGGAGTAAAGCCAGCTCATCTCTTGATGTTCTAGAAAGGTAAGCCAGCAGTTGGCACTCCAGCCTTTCCAGGAGTCACTGGGTTCTCTGAGTTACCCTGTGTCCTCCCAAGAAATTTCTTTTTAAAAAATGTTAGCTAGTCTTTGATTATTTGACTTCCCCCCAAAAAGAATCCTGATGCAAATGTGTTGAAAATAATTCTAAGGTTTTAAAGTTTTTTTAAAAGTTCTTTACACACACACACACACACACACACACACCCTCTCTCTCTCTCTCTCTCTCTCTCTCTCTCTCTCTCTCAGCAGTTAAAAGGACTCACCTTTCCAGGAGGAAAATATGTGTCCAAAAGGTGGCAGTCAGGGGTTTTCCTCAGGGGTCAGCTGCCATCTGTGTAGTTGTGGGTGGATTTTTCTGCCGTCCTTAGCAAAGGCTCTTAAATGTTACACTTCACTACCTCCCGATGCTAAAGCATGGCCCTGGGCTGGACAGCAAGCACACGCTAAGTGGACGTTTTAATTTTCTTACCAAAGGTTTCTTCTTACTAACCAGCCTCCCCTGCCCTCCCCTCGCTCCCTGGGTGGGACCTTCTCCTCTCTGAAGGCTCAGGAGGGCCAGCGCCCGGGCAGAGTGTCATTTTTGCCTCTTACCTGGGAGAGACCAACAGCTGACCTGTGTGAGCCCCCTCCCTGGGCGGCCCTCTGGCAGGGTCACTTTTCCCGCCACTCAGTCAGTCCCTGGCTATCCATATCTGAAAACCTTGCTTTCTTCCTTTTCGATGCACTTCAAAGGTTATAGTCCCTGAAAGGATGCCCTCTCTCTCCATGGACTCAACTTTGGCTTTGTAAAATGGAAAGCAGTGGCTCATGGGTGGGAAAGCAGTGTCTTTTAAAACAAAATAAACAATTGTATCACATGCTCAGTGTTTACTGCCAGCATGTATCAAAAGCGGACTTGCATTTTTTAGTTACAGTTTCCCACGTCCAGTCTCAATGAGCTGGAATACTCAACATTCTCCAAGAGGCCACGTTTCCTCTGGAGAGAAGTGACCTGTAGGGAGTCTGGAAGGTACAGACCTGTACCTAGAACTGCTATTGTCTAGGAGAGTGGTGTTCAAACTTCTTGTTGTTCTTTTTTGAAACAGTAGAACCTCAGTTTCAAGGGTATATTCCCCTGGCAGAGACCCCATTTATAGAAGACTCAAGCCCGAGGGCAAGCCAAGGCACACTGAACACTGATTTCCAAAGGTCCGAGGTTAGCTGACCCAGATAGTTGCATGTCTCTAAGTAATATTCCAATTATTTATTACTTTCACAACAGATGCTGGGCTTTTCTGCCTTGATAGAACTTTTGATCTCGTAGGTTGAGGTAGAGCGGTCTATCAGGTATTCGAAGCACGCCTGTTGAGATTGTGAGAGACTCCAGGACACAGTGGCTTCTCTGCCTACCTGCTCTCAGGGTAGCCAGATTCCACAGCAGTTCCTGGCAGAGCACTAATCACGTCCACGTTGGATGGAGTGTATGCCATGCGTCAGATGCTGTGCTAAGGGTCATGGGCATGTCATCTCATTCAGTGCCCACAGCGATCCTGGGAAGTTAGTGCTATTTTATGGATCAGAGAGGTTGAGTAACTGACACGTGGTTACACAGTAGTAAAGGGCACCCCTGGGGTTTGGACCATGGCAATGAGACTCCAGAGCCTGCACTGTAGCTAGCTTTGCACACCCTAACTTGCGACAGTGAGAGCAAATCCTGTTTCCTTTTTGCTTCCACCCCTTGTCGTTCATCCCTTCCCATCCCATCTGGAGTTTTCCCTTCTCTCCCCTCTCCTCCCCCGGAGGCAGCTGGATCCACTTCTTCATTCACTAGGGACCCCAGGGGCTGCTGACGCCCACTCTCACTGCTGCTTGAATGCAAACATCGCTGGGGCCAGCTCCTGGCCCCCACTCTGGAAAGATAAGGCAGAAAAGTTTTTGCCCTCAAACTTCCCAGGAATGTGCAGAGAAAGTCATCTGTGACTCGTGGGTTGAAACGCTCCACTCCTCCTGGGCTCGGAGCTATGTCCTGCCTCGGGTGACTTCTGGCTGGTTCTCCACTGCCACGGCTGGGTCACATGTGGATGCCCGAGGAGGAACTCTCATTCAACTGGACCGAGTTGGCAGATATTGCTCCCTGGCTTCGCGCAGGCCGACATCAAGCTTCTGCCGATGGTGGAGACACCTTGGCAGATAGTTGGTCCCAACCCTGATGTCTCCAAACTAATGTGTTTGGCTGCCAAGGCTGCCTCCTGCACTGCACCCCATGGCTGCCATCACAGGCCTCCCGTCCCCATCCACTCTTGTCTAAGTCTGGTCGGATGGAAGAGGGGAGGCATGGAGATCAGGAAGCCCTCTCTCACGCCCTGCCTTTTACCTCCAGTCCTAACACGGAGAAGCTGGACTTGGGAGTAGTGACCAGGGGCTTGACAGCAAGACCTAGCCTGGCGATGAGGCTGGGGCAGTGGGCTTCCTGGTAGATGGAATCTTCAGCTTAGGCAGGGAGGTCACAAAAGAGCCACAGGCAGCCCTGTGGGTCTGGGCAGGCAGGAGAAGAGGCGATGATCTGATAGGCTGTGGGCTCTGGGGACAGGCAGAGGTCCCTGCCCAGCCCTTCAGTTTGCTGGTCATGACAGAGTCTAGTCTCCTGGCTCTCATGCCTTTTACCTCCGCATCCTTGGCTGTCCTGGGTCACTCAGAGTGAATCATCCTCTGCTCAGACGGCACTCGGCTGACTCCGCCATTCTGGCACAGGGCACGCTGCCTCCTTAGCCGAGACTCATGTGCGTTTCTGTATTCCCTGTCTTCCTACCCAAAACTCATGTGTCATCAAGCTCCTTGATGGCAGGGGCTAGGCACCAAGCTTTTGGGAGGTGCCACCCAGCAGCTTGGGAGATCCTGGTGGAGATGGGCCCTTGGGGAAGGGACATTGGCCTCACAGCATGGGAGAGAAGAGCCCAGTGTCAGTGACCAGAAGTGTGGGATGGAACAGTTGAGTCGAGTCACAAAGCAGAGGTGGATGCAGTTGTAGGAAGATGGGCACAGCTAGTTCTCATAATTGGTCAGAACTCTCTGGTGGCAAGTGATAGAAACCCAGCTTCATCTGGTTTGAGCAATAGAGGGGGCTTATTTGAAAGCACTGAAGTAGCCACAGATCTGAAGAAAGAGTTTCTCTCCGCACATCACTCTCCACTCCTGCATCCCCTTCTCTCATCCCACAGTACCCTTGTCTAGGAAGATCCTGAGAGGGATGCCTCCTTGCATTTTGCAGTAGGCATCTCCGTGGCTTCTCTCTAGCCCTGGCCCTGGAGGAAGTCCCCAAGTACACATCTGTCTCCTTTAGCATCACCTTGAAAAGTCTCAGGAAAGAACCCTGTTGTTTAGAGTCATGTGAACATCTTGGGGCAATTCCTCGTCTCTGAGTCTGTCTTCTCATACCTTAAATGGGTGGGTGGGGCTAAATGATACCGAAAGATTCACTGGATCCTAATGTCCTGAGCGAGATGAGTCTTCCCATTTCTGTATCCTCAGAATCTAGCACGGGGCATGGTGCACACCAACCATGCTCTGGGTCTCCTTAAATGAGTATGAATGAACCCACCTCTTCCCAGGCTCCATTATTGCTGTGGACCACTGAGAACTGGATTCCAATCATTTCTCAGGATCCTTGAGTTCTGGGCCAAACTCTGGATTGGGAAAGATGTGTTTATGATGCAGGCCACTTGGGGAGATTTTTCTCCAAAGGAGCAGCAGCTTGGGAATGGCTGACTGTGTTGAATAGCCTGGTGAGAGCATTCCTCTCCACCTTGGATCTGCCTTCCAGGGAGGGACAAAGGAGGGGTGCCCAGAGAGCTGGTGATGAGCCAGGCAAGGCCTCAGGGGGAGACTAACAGCCCTAGTCTGTGTGCTTTCCCAGGGTCAAGGATGAGGCCCTCAAGGACATTCTGTCAGTGTGCCAGCCTGCCTGTGACCTCCAGTCTCTGGTGCTGAAGGAAACCAGATTGTGATGTCAGCTGGAGGTGAAAGGTTGGGGGAGCTGAGAAAATGAGCCACTCTGACATCTGAGCCCCATTTCCTCTTCGGGAAACTAACAGGGCTCATAAGGAGTTTTGCCAGCAGAGAGAATGATGGGTTCACAGTGTGGGCACTGGAGGCTGAATTCCACTTCTGTCACATCACACACAGGTTCTGGGACAAGCCCATCGGCTTCTGGGAGCCTCAGTCTTACCGTCTGTAAGATGGACCCGAGAGCGTAACCTGCCTGACAAAGCCGTGTCTGAACAGTGACTGTATTCGGGTTAAGTTGAAGTCATTGTGTCATTTACTGTCAGGCCCATTGCTTTGTGAAAAGTGATGTCCTAAGTTCATGGCTCTTGGGTTGTACCCGAGTATGGTGTTAGCTGTGTTGTCGTAAATGGCCTTTAATATGTTGAGGTATGTTCCCTGTATACCTACTTGTTGAGAGTTTGTATCATAAGTGGATGTTGAATTGCTTTTTCCACATCTGTTGAAGTGATCATGTGATTTTTATCCTTCCTTTTGTGAATGTGGTGTGGCATGGTCATTGATTTGTGAGTGTCGAGTCTAAGTTCGCACTTGCTAAACTGAGTGTGTAGGGCCCTGGGCTCTCCACTGGCACGAGTTGGGCTCCATGCCAAGTTTACTGTGACAGAAGGGCTCCCCGCTCTAAAACATCTCAGCACCTGATGGCAGGGTGGAAGGAATGTGGGCTGTGTTGGCCGGGTTCTCCACCAGCATCTCAGCCCTGCAGGGTTATGGTGAGGGTCAAGGGTGCCTGCTATGTCCAGGATGCATGGTAGGTACTTTCCTGAGTGAGCCCACTGATGCCCACAGAAACCCAGGGGGATGATGGAGGTAGCAGGAGCTCAGCCATGGTCCTATGGACAGTAAGTGAGGGGACCTGGGGTTCAAGTGTGAGAATTCCTGCTGCCTGGACACATGTCACTGAGCCACCTCCTGTGCCCTTCCTGACCTTGTGCCTGGGGTGGCTTCTTGTGTTGACAAAGGCATGCTGCACCACGTTGGTTCTGGGAAGGGCTCTTCCCTGCTCTGGTTCTTCCCTCCCCTGTGCCCCACTCCCCTCCCCCTCCCTCAGCTCTCTATCTCTTGCTTCCATCCTCTCTGCTCAATTTTCTTTCTGATTCACCCGTGACCCCAGGAGACTCCCAGCTCGTTATCTAGGAATGGCTGAGGAGTAATATGTTTGCTTGATAAAATGCCAGCGTTTCTGCTTGCTTTGCGCTCGACAGTGGTGTCCTGTCTTTGTCAGGTGGGCTTTCTTCCCTCTGTGCCCGGCTGTTCCACAGCTAAGCATTTGTCCCCCGGGTCCTGTTCAGTGTGCTCTTATTCTTTTATCCCCACTGGGTACATAAGATGATGCTTCTTGGTGACCAGTCCATACCAGCATGGGGTCCTGGCATCAGCAATCAAAGATATTACGTGTTTAATCAAACACATTAGTCTTTTTAATGTAGCTGATTCATTTTATTGAATACACTTGACTAGCCCATCAAAAAGCAGAAGATTCTCATGTTGTAAATTTTTGTATGTTTAGAAGAAAATTACACTTTCCCTGTCTCCCCACGGTGCTGTCATTGACACTGTCATCCTGCAGATGGGTGACACGTACAGAAAAGGGAAATGAGAGGAAAAGGAGGGAGGGGCATATGAGCAGAGCACTTAGTGCTTTGCCACAATGTAAGCAGCAGTGCCTGACTTATGAAAAGCTGAGAAAAGGAGAGTCTTTGCATACAGGAGGGAGTTAGGAGATGACCACAGAAATCACACAAGAAGAAAGGAGACACTCACTTGCTTTGCTTTTCTCCAGGACACACGTGCTCGGAGAGGGCCCTGGCGTCTGACTCTGGAGTTCGGGTGGCCTGTGGGTTTTCTGTGAGCCTTTCCGCCAAGTTATTTTGAAATGGAGCAAAGGAGCGTGTTCAGAGTTAGAAACCCTGGATTCTCCTTCTGGAGCGTGAAGAGGCATTTTGTGACCTGAGATGAGTCAGTTAAGTGCTTTGAGACTCCAACGCTAGATCTGAAGGACGGATGACACTATGGTAGAATTTCCGAACTGGGACGTTTGCTAGGAGACCAAATGGGGGTGAGGAGAGTGGCCCTGCCTACCTCTCGGGGGCATTAGGAGGGTCCCCAGGTACGGCGACTGTGACCATGCCCTGCAGCTATGGAGAAGTCTGTGCAGAACGCACATTGGGACAGTTGTTCCTGGGGTCCCTCTGGCTGGCGGAGGAGGGGGGCGGGTGCTTCTTTGGGGCCGCAGAGGGGCTGGACAAGGGCTGACTCCAGCTCTCCACTCGTCCCCGCCTCCTGGGGCCAGTCCATCTGGGAGGTCTGTTTTGCTCCTTCTGGCCATCAGATCACCCGTCCAGCAGTAGTCCAGCCTCGGCCATTGCCACCCCTGGCCCAGCCGGGCCTGAGCCAGGCTACCGCTACACCCTGCTTCCTCAGCTTTACCCAGTGTGGGTGTCCTGATCCACCAGAGAGAAGGGCTTCCCACTCCTGCCCCAAAGGCTTTTGCCCAGTGTCCTACCCCCATCCCTCTCTTGAGCCCTGGACAGCGTTCTGTGGCTTCTCCATACCTTCAGGGAACTGAGCTAAAACAAATAATGGATCTTTTAATTTAGTTTTCAATAACCAGAGGGAAGAAATCTCTTACAAAGGGAGTGGTTGTCAAACATGCCAAGGGTCAAAATGTGGCCAGGTGTTTTGTTGACAAAACTGCGATTTGTAGATTTTTTGTGTGTGTGGGGTGGGTGAGGAGTGGGGTGGGCGGGACCATCAACATACACGTAGCCAATCTAAAGGAGGCATTCCAGGAAAAGGAGACACTTTAAGCTTTCCCCTTTAGTATTTGAAATGGAAAAACAATTCTACCAGCAAACCACAAGAATGTTTCATTGTAGCAGGGGTATGGCCTCCCATGGCAGGCACTGATTCTGGGACTTGGAGTTGGCCTTTGTGCACTGGGAGGGAGGTGTCCCACCCTGGGCAGGAAGGCGGGGGTCCGGTTTTGAGCGGCTGAGCTGTAAAGCAGCCCGCTCAACAGTCTAAAGCGGAAGCTGTGTATGGTCAGCTGCGGTGGAGAGCTCCCTCTGAGGCCAAAGCACTGAGGCAGTGGCAGGTGCGACCAGGGATCAGGTCTCTGGCCCCATCCTGGCTGGGTGGCATAAGCCAGCTGCGGCTCAGGCTGTGGAAGTGGCTCCCCTGAGTTCCTCCAGCTGCTGAGTGGTGGAGCTTCACAGTTAGAGTATCTGCCTCCGTCTCCACGCCCAGGGCTCGTCTGAAGTAAGGCTCAGAGAAGTTCGTGAATCTCAGCTACTCCTTGCTTCCTGGCTGCCGAAGACAAGTCCTGTTGGGCCCTTGGAGGCTCTGCTCCCAGCTCAGCGAGGCCCGCACACCCGCCCCTTCTAGGGGACTGCCTTCAGCTCCCCAGGCTTTCTTCTGCAGCCTTGGGACCTGCTACTTCCTTCCTGTATTTACAGACACTAATCACTTCCCATGCAACTGAACAACTTAATAAGCTGTGAAAATTTGATAAGACAATTTAATTGTCAGCTTTTACATATTTGTTCAATATAGCCAGGTTTCCCAGGAAGGTGAACTGGGAGTGTGAGCAGAGATACTTACTTAGGGGACTGAGACCGCGGTGCAGGCGTAGAGAGCGCCAGCAGACCCGGGCCTGCACGGGTCTCTCTGCACCCCCCTTGCAGATGGGCCCAACTTGTGAGCTTCCTCGGCGCTGTCCTCTGGATAGTAACAAAATACATGTGCAGGTTCCAGATGCCTCATGTGCAGTGGGGCAGCTGGCTTTGCCCGGGGCAGCTCTGAACTCTTACCAGGGAGCTGGTTTCTCCGGAGAAGTGGGTGGGTTTGATGGGAAGGCAGTTTGGCTCGCGTGGTCTCAGCTTAAGGGTATGGCTGGTACCGAACAGCCTCTTCTGTGCTGGAGAGGGACGGTCAGCAGAGCGTTTGCCAGTCTGTCATCGGTCATTCGTGATAGGTCAGTGCTTTTGTCTTATCTTTTCCTGAGTCCTCATGGGCGCTATTGTTGCCGAGTGCGGGACCACATCGTGGGCGATGGATGCTCATTTTAGGTCATCTTCCTTCACTTCATTGCATCGGATACTCACCATAATTCTCTGAGCCGAGGATCTGTATTCCCATTTCACAGATACAGATCCTGGGACTCAGAAAGGTTAAGCAACCTCCCCGAGGCAGCACAGCTAGATCAAGGGTTTCAAATAGACTGTGGCGGAAACCGTCCCAGCTTTGCCAGATCCCCTCAGGTCCCCCTTACTGGTTCTGTAAGCCCGTGACCCGGCAACACACACTTCCTCTCTGGCTCTTGTACCTGCGACTCTCCCGGAACACGAAAGGACAGCTCCCCACCAGAACGCAGGTCGGACTCTGAGGTATGATATATGTTCCTGCGTCCCCGTGGGGGTCTGGTGGAAGCTGGACCTCCTCTTCCATTACACCTTCATCTGGCTTCTATTTCTCTGTTCCTTCTCCTCTTGCTCACCTGTCCCTTCCCCTTCTTCCTTAATAAATCTCCTGCACACAAATTCTCCCAGGGTCTGCTTCTGGGCAGCCTGACCCAAGACATGGATGTATGTTTGGCCCCTGCTGGCCCCTTCCGGAATCCTACAGCCTGGCCCCCTGTCCTGTGATTAGCATATCTCCTGCCTGGACTGCACATGTGGAAAACC
The DNA here is from genome assembly GCA_007922815.1 of Macrotus californicus. Lineage (NCBI taxonomy): Eukaryota > Metazoa > Chordata > Mammalia > Chiroptera > Phyllostomidae > Macrotus > Macrotus californicus. The sequence goes on along the minus strand of VMDR010000203.1, from coordinate 143,835 downwards.
GTACCCTGCTTGGAATTGCTGTGTGGTCCGCAATTCAGAGTAAAATGGAGCACGAACCAGGAAGATCTGCTTGGGGTGCGTTCTGTAGCTTTCCCAGCATGCAGTTTCACCTTCTGTGAAACGGGGGAAATCATCGTGTTGTTATTAAGGAGCCGTTGCCAGGGGCACACGAGTTGGCGTGTGTGGAACACTCCACACGGAGCACGCACTGTGCGCTCAGCAGATACTGGCAATTACGGGCATCCGAGCACTGACCTTGGTCCCTGTTGGGGTGCACGAGCGAGGTCCCCGTGCTGGGACTTCTTGTTGGGTAGGAGCTAAGCCAGCAGTCGGGGCACTCTGAGCCCTTTCTGGATGTTTTTCTTTGGCAATTTAGAAAAGGCTGAGCACTGGCCTGCCACTGTCGGGAAGCCATTTTGGGCTGTGCTGTGTCTGTGCCACTTTCACCGTCCCCTTCTCCCTCAGTCTCCCCTTCGCTGGTGAGACACATTCACCAAGCATCTCAGGGCCCCTGTGGGGCAGAGAGAGGCAAGAAAGAGACGGACAGAGCACGGCAAACCGGAGGGATGAGCAGCGCCCCCATGGTCCCCAGGCGCCGGCATCAAGGGCCTGATTAACTTAAAATATTTCCCAGCTTCTGAAGCACTTGATCGAAGTCAATTGAGGGGAAAGAAGATAAGCTCTTACAAGGGCTAATTTGAGGCTTAGAGAACTCGAATGTGTCTAAGTCTCAGACTGCGGGGTGTGGAGTGCTAGTCGCCGTGGGCTCTGTAGGGGAAACAGTCAGCGTCGGGACAGTGGGTCGGGGCCCCAGCCCCAGCTCCCAGGTCCCGCCCTTCCCCTCTGTGCCCGCCTGGCTGCCCAGACTTGCCTTCTCTCCCGTCTTCTCTTTTTGTCGGTGAGTATGTAGAAGATTTTCCCTTTTGAAGGCATAGAAAGAGGCGGCTTGGGATCCAGGACACAACCTCTGTTATCTCCTTCCTCCCCCAAGTGCTGGGACAAATCAAAATGAGGCTTTAGTGGTGCTGTCCCCTGGCGTCCTCTTGATGTGTTAATGGGTCACTCTGGCTTCACTGCTGCCCCTGATTCCAGGGACATAATCATAGGGGCATATCCATCCCTTTCTCCGCAGATCAGATGGCGCAGAGCCAGGCAGGGTACCACTGGTTTTCCGGTCATGAACCACACTGGGCTAATTTGATCTTTGGTGGGGAATTTCCTGCAAAGGTGCAGAGAGAACCAGGCTCTAACCCGGATGGCCCTGCTTAGCCCAGTGAGGGCTGGGGCAGAAGGGTCTGACAGCAAGGTGGCAGCTGGGCTGATCCATATTCTGGGAGCTCTGGGGAACAAGTGCATTCAGGCCACTGGGAGAATTGTGCTCTTTGGGGGCGAAATACCGGTGGCCGATGTCCTGGCTGGCCATTGTTGTGGGCCTCTCTGAGCAACTTAGGACTGTCACGTTCCTACTCACCTGGCCCCTCCTCTTCACATCAGGTGCTCCCTGTGCTTCGAATTGCTCTGACTTCCTCCTCTGTCATCAGCCGGCCAGTACTCTCTGCTTTAAACGCTCAGTTGTTTGGGCCAGGCCCACCTGGACAATCTCTGGTTTTTAAAGGCCGTTGGACCTTAAACGAAGTTTTAATTACATCTATAAAATCCCTGACCGAAGTACTTCTTAGGTTAGTGTTTGAATAAGTGGGGACAGGGGGAGAGACTGCCTGACCGTGGTGCAGTCATGGCCAGAGGACCCAGCATAGCCAGCCTTCAGGAGCCTCCCACATCCATGGAAGGTCCCCGAGGGAGGGAAGGAGGCTCCCGGGGAGCTTGGGAAACAGGAACAAAGCTTCCCGCTGCTTCTCAGCAGGGCCCCATGGCAGCCCCCAGGAAGACCTCGGAAGCAGCAGGCAAGGTGGCATTTTTTAAAATCTTAGGGGAAAGATTCTCTCCCAAGCTCCTCAGCAACCACCATTTTCTTTTTCTTTCCGTCCAGGGCTTCCCAGCCCAAGTAGGTGCTCTGAACAGCACATACAGAGAAAACCGTAGCCACTTCTTAATAAACTTGGTATTGAAAGCCATCGGAATTTTATTTTTGCTATATTTATTAAAGCAACTAACTGGTGACTTGTAATCCCAAGTGGCATCTTGCGAACAGCTGTTGCTCAGGATCTTCAAAGGTCCTTGAGAAACACAGTTGAAGGGACAGAGTGAGCACAGCACTGTCAGCGACGAGACTGGCAGCCTGCCACTGCAGGCGTCTGGGGGCGGTTTCCGGGCAGAGTGGAGGTTACTGTCAGAGGCCCACTTGTGTTCTTCTAGTGTAATCTGAGTGAATTGATCGGTTTAAAGGAAGGAAGGTAGGCCTGGGGTCGCTCCCTCTCCATGGAATTCTAGAGGCAGAGGGCCAGGGTCTCATCCGACCTGAGAACTGGACACCTACCTCCCCAAATCGTAGCTCTTGTGTTTGAGACCTCAGAGTGCATTTCTACTCGCTGCCCCTCTCAGCCCTGATCCTGGCACATCCACTGGGTGCTGCCTGGGGCCTGATGGAGGGATGTCCTGTCCTGGCAAGTGTGGCCCTGAGCACCAGGTCATGGGTAGCAGTGGAGCCAGACAGATCCCTGGAGCAGGACATTTGGGGAACTGTAGTTTTCGACGAGCTCCTTTGTTTGAGAGAAGGGTACAGTCAGGGCACCAGGCCTTCCCAGCATGGGGAGTGCACTCCGTGTGCAGGTAATTCTTACACAAATGTACCAGCCAACACGTATGGTCTTCTCGCTGTTCAGCTGAGGCTTTTTTTTTTTTCCTGTTTGGGTTCAGAATGAGAACACTTTGAAAAAGAAGGAAGAACAAGGAGCTCTTTACCTTCAGGATATTGACTTGCATTAGTTAACTAGTAATTAAACTAGTTTGGCACTGGTTTAAGAATCAGCCGGCAGATGAACGGGATAGAATAGTGATACTATGTAAACTGGACTTGGTGTAGATTAAAAAGCCTTCAGAATGAAAACATAAGGAGCATACAGTTTAACATGTCATGTTGTGAAAATTGGCTGTTTGGAAGGAATAGCAAATTAGATCCTCATCTTTTACCAGGTCCCCTAAATGTTAAAAAAGTTCCACTCACCCCCATTCACTATAGTTTGTACCAGCAGCTTTTAACTGGTGTGCCACAGAATTTTTAAAACATATAATACCTGATTAGTTAGGGGCACTGACATCTTTTCTCTTAGATTGTAAAAAAAAAAAAAAAAATGACAACAGCTAACACAACAGTAGCTGTTTGGTGTGAATGAATCAAAATTACATCTGTTTTTGTCAGATCTGCAAAAACTATTTTTTGGTGTGCTGCAGATTTTTAGTAATTAGTTTATGTGTGCCGTGAGATGAAAGAGGTTGAAGATCACTCTATACAATTAAAAGGCCAACAACGAATGAGATAAACTTTGGCAAACCTTTGGCAGACAGGGGATCAAAATCTTTACTGTACGAAGAGGTGCTTCCTGTTCGGAGGCTTCCTCCTCATTATTCAGGTGAACCCATAGGTCAAGTCAAAGAAATGGTCTTTAGGTAACAATCAGAACAGACACCGATTTGTGCATTTACCGCAGCACTGCTTCAAAGGACAAAACACTCCAAAGACATCCCTCAAATGTATACCAGTTGCCGTGTAGTTGAGTCAATCAGGGCATGCTTACGCGATGGAATGTTGGGTGGCCGGGATAATTGTGCTTTAGGGAATTCTACTAGGGTGGGAGCACATGTGAGGCCTCACTTTTAAACAGTGTAAAACTCCACATGAAGTGCCCCCCACACGGGCCAGTGTGGGCCCTGCCCACACAAGAGCTTGTTAACCGTGGATCTCTAGGGCGATGCAATCATATGGGGTCTTTATTTGCTTCTGCATTTTCTTTTCTGCATTTTCTGCCTCTGTTTTCCAAGTTTCTATAATGAGCTTTTTGTAAAGTACATTTGTTATGTACATTATTTTAATAAATCAATAGCTGTTAAATTGGTGTATAAGAAAAACCAAAGCCACTACAGGAACAAGTAGATATAGGCATGCTCGTGGGTAGAAAATCACAATATTGTAAAGATGTAACTTCTCTTTAATCTATAATAATCTGTGAGTACACCTATAAACCTAATGCACCTTAATTAAAACACTAAGGATTTCACTCTCAAGACTTGGCAAAAGGGTTTGAAAGTCACCTGGGAAAAAGTAAATGTGTGAACATTAGGACAGTTCTGTACAAAATAGTAATAAGAAGAGAGTGACCTTCTAGCAGATCTTAAAATGTATCATGAAGCTACAATATCAAAATATTTGGTTTCAGGAAAGAAATGAACAGAATGGAGCCCCCCAAATACACTAAATACCCAAGGGCATTTTAGTAAATGTGAAAAGAAGCACTTTAAATTAAATCTTGGGGAGGGAAGGATAGATTATTTAATAAATGGGACAACTGACCAGTCATTTGGTAAAGAAAAAATTACAGAACTAGGTCCCTAGTTCCTTCTTTCCTTCACTAAAGTAACTTCTAGGTAAAGCTGTTGAGGGTGATCCTTTTAAACACTGAAGTCAGGTGGCGCCGCTCCCAGGTTTAGCGCCCCGCCGTGGTTGCCCATTGGAGTTAGAAGAGCGCCCCCGTGTGGTACTCCGGAAGCTCTGCAGGAGTGGCCTTTCCCGCCTCTGTGACGTGATGCCCCACCTCCCGTGCCCTGCTCACTCCTAGGAGGATGCCCTGATCTCTCCGTGCTCCAGATTGGTCAGGCTTCTTCCTGTTCAGAGACTTCCTCCACATTTATTCAGATGTCCCTTCCTCAGAGACACCCTGTCCCCCTCCCCTATCCTCTTTCACATTGTCCTGTTTTATTGTTTCCGTAGCTCTTGCCATCCTCCAAAACCACTAATTTTGTGGTGGCCCGTCATCCCCATATTGCGATTTAAGCTCCTGGGGGGCAGCTGGCTTGCCTGTCTTGTTGCCCACAGGAACCCCTGTGCCTATAAACAATGCCCAGAACAGAGAGGGTGCTCAATAAATATGAATCTTAATGAATGTCTTTAAACCGGAAAATGAAGCCAGAGAGAAATGTCTTTCCAAACTGTCTGGAAAAATAAAGAGCTGTAAAGAAAAGGAATGAGAAATCTGACTAGACATTAATTCCTGCCTTGAATAAATAACTGGTGAGGACCCACAGTGTCCTTGCAGGCACTGCCCGAGGTGCTGGGGATGCAATGGTGGGCAAGAAAGACAGGGTTCTGCCCTCATGGAGCTTATATTATGGAAGGGAGAACAGATAAAAGCAGGCAAATAAGTTCCGATGCCCTGTGAGGCATGCAGCCCGAGAGACAGACCTGAAGAACGGGAGCACCTTCCTCTGTTAGCTCGCTGGGGACAGGAGAAGCAGACGTCCCAGAGGGAGAGAGCAAGGTACAAAGAGCTGATGTGGGAACGAGCCCAGGTGCGTCTGGAGTGAGGTGGGGTGTAGGATGAGTCTGGAGAAATAGGAGCTTCTGTTCCAGGAAGGGTCCCCTAGGTCTTGGCAAAATTGTGGAATTTATTCTAAGAAGGATGGAAGACAACAGGAGGTTTTAAGCAAGGAAGCAATGTGGTCTGGCTTTAGTTTAAAAAAGATCATAGTTGTGGTAAGAGTTAGAAGGTTAGAAGTGGGAGGCTCGGTTACAAGGTTATTTTGTATGTTTTTAAAAATCCAAGGCAAAGAAGAAACCACAATCAAGAAATAAAATTAACAATAAATCAGGAAAAAGGAAAAGTTTGTGCTATTTCACCCTAGGCTGCTTTTCTGAATTTATTTTAAGAGGCCTGGACAAAGTGATATAAAAAAAAGTGTAAAAAATGGGCAAGGGCTATATAAACAGACAGTTAAGGGAGCTCCTACCTCCTCTCTCTCTCTCTCTCTCCCTCTCTCACTCACACACACACACACACACACACACTCCCTTTGTTCTAAAAAAATCACCACTGCACAATGAATTTCCAATCAACATATAAAAAGATGCTTACTGTTAGTCACTATAAAAGAGACACAAATTAAAATAGTAACAAGATTCCATCTTTCACTTCTCGGATTGGCAGATATTAAAACGTTTGCTCTTTCCCGGGGTTGAGTAGAGCTGGAGGACAAGGGGCACTCCATCACAGTTCCTGGGAGACCAGTGTGCGGGGCCCGTTAGTGTGACCTCTGCCCAGCAGTTTAGCCGCATCTTTTGAGACTTTAACTGCACGTGGCACCGACCCAGCAGTGTCAGGGCTGAGAACGTAGGCTCGGTGGCTGCTTCTGTCTGTGTCTTCAAAAGCACGTATGAGGTGCTCACTGCGCCTGAGTCGTAATGGGAAAGAAAATCCTCAACAAGAACACAAAGACCATCACCTGGGGTCTGGTTAAATAATTTCTGGTTCATTTTTTTTAATGGAACACTCTTTTCTCCTTAGCAAAAGAATGAGTTAAATCTATGCACTGCTGGGTAACCCTGCCCAAGGTTTACTGTTACATGAAAATGAAAAAGCAAGGTACAGAGCAATGGAAAAAATCTTCTAGAAGGGTCTATAGGACACAGTTATATGAACAGGGGTTGCTTTGATTTCTCATTTTATACTCTTGATGGTGTTTGGGTTTTTAAATTACACTTTATAAGTTTAACAAAAACATGTTTTAAAAAACAGGAACCAAGTTAGGTATCATCCCAGGCAGAACAAACAGTAAGAGCCCATAACAGTGAATAGTGACGATTATTAATAACCCCTTGCTTTGGCAGGACCATGTGCCATTTACTAACTAAGCTCTTCAGACATGACTTCATTTAATTCCCGTGGGGCCAGGGACCGCTGTGTTACTGCTCAGACATGGAGGCCCGTGTTGAGGGAGCTCCGAGTCTGTGTCGCCGAGTCTCTGATGCCCTCCTCGGGGTCTTTCTCTATTCTGATGATAGAGATGGAGGGGGCCAGTTGAAAAGGCAGGTGTTCTGTCTGCCAGCACGTGCCAGTGCCTGGCAAAAGGATTCCTGATCTGTCTCAGCCGACCCTGCCGTCCGCAGCATGACCTTGGGCGAGTCGCTTCCTCTGTGCGTGGTCCGTGGTGCCCCTCTAAGCTGTGAATGCCTTTGATTTATGCCCAACGTCTTGCTGAGTTAATGGAATTTTCAGGGCAGTACGTCATAACTCATGCCTAAAAGTTTGAAACACACGTTCACGGACAACATTTAAAGAATTGGGGTCTTGAGCAACTCTGTAAATCACCTGTTCTCCAAGCGCATTGGCCGTGCCCTTGGATTGGCTGTCTGTGGGGAGGTGTGCGGCCACCAGCCTGGCTCTGCTCCATCTCCAGCTCAGGCCTGTCTCTGGCCCCTTGCCCTCCAAAGGCCCTGTGGCTGCCTCTGACCTCCAGCACCAGTGCTGGCGCCGCCCCAACCCCACCCCACTGTCTGGGTTAGTACCCCTCCTTTTGCTCAGGCCGTATTTCCCACTGCGTATCCTTCGAGCCCAGTGCCGAGGCTGGAGCGTTGTGTGTACCTGACAAATACCTGTGGAATCGATACACGGATATCTTGCCTTGGCTCGTTGGCGGTGGTGCCCTGCTGTTCGACACTTTCCACCTTCGACTTGTAGACTTTGGAGCTGAAGACTAACACCTAACATCTTAGAGGTGTAGGGCTATGTGATAATTCAGGGAAATGAGAAGCCCAGGAATCAAGTGGAGGCAGTGTGGGGGCTCTGTCTGTGAGCTCCAGAGACAGACGGCCTGGGTTGGAATCCGGTGTGGGTCCCACTTCTCCTGGTCAGTGTGGCCCGTGGGGGCAGAGCCCTCCAAGGCTGTTCAGAGCCTCCCCTCCCTGCGGCGGGTGTCTGCATCTCTGTGCCCAAGGGCTTCTCCTCAGACCTTTGGAAGGCTGCTCTGTTGTTTTCGGGTGGGGTGGAAATGCCATGGAATTAACATGTCTTTTCCCCAACCCAGCAGCCCTCAACCAACAGCTCTTGGAATTAATGTTATGTTCTATGGGTCAAAAGTGGTTGAATAGTGGAGATTTTATGTGATTCAATCTACTGTAACCACCGAAGCTCCCTGGTCCCTCAGTTGGGGTTATTTAGATAAGGGAGGCTCGCCTGTTCCCCCAGAGGTTCTCCACTGGATCGATCCAGGGTGCGCTGTATTTGCTGCCTTAACAGCACACCCTTTGTCACCTGGGTCCCTTTCCTGTGCCACTTCCCTACTTTCCTACTGATGTGTCCTAGGATCACTTCCCAAATCGACTCTGTGCACTTCGGTTTTTGTCTCAGGGTCTGCTCCTGGGGCAACCCCAACCTAATCCACTCAGGGTTTCCCTTTTGTAGGATGGCTTCGTTGTCAAGATCAGGTGAGGTCAAGTGTACGAAGCACTGAGCACACAGCAAGTGCAGATCAACATCAGCTGTTACTGCTCTCAAGTCTGTGTTCCTTTTAGAAACATGACATCCGAAGCCCGGACAGGCTGCATGGGTTAGTGTGGCCTCCTCATTCTTGGCTAAGCCCAGGGCAGGTGGCGCCAGAGGCAGACAGAGCGCTGACTGGCTCCTTCCTCACCCTTCTTGAGCAGTTTCAGGACGGGCTGGGGTGGAGTAACTAGTTGAGACTCGGCTTTGTGCACACGTGCCAAACTGCACCCAAGAGTTCATGGGCTGGTGACCAATCTTGACTGTCACATGGGAGGGTGGGGCTGCCCAGAGCAGAGGCCAGAGAGACAACGGGGTAGGAGTCAGGACGATGGGCCCTGGTGCCACGTTCGCTGCCGAGACTCCACCCAGGCTGGGTTGCTCTATCCAAATGGCAGGGTTCTTAAGTGGAAGCCTCGTCAAAATATCAGCTCCAAACAGGCGGAGCGATGAGACAGATGAGCATTTTGGACCGACCTCTGATCAACAGAACTTTGAACTTGAGTCTGTCTTGGAAACACGTTTCATTGCCGACCACCCCGGGGGTCTGGATCTGGCTGTGAAGTTCTCCCAAGGATAAAAACCGACGCCTTCTCTCTCAACCCTCCCACCCAGTTCTAGATGTGCCAGGTGGGCAAGGGGCCTTGGTGACAAGATGTGGACATCCTGAGAAACTCTTTGTAAAGGAGTCTGCCTTGCTGTACAGTTGGACCAATGCTGGCAGACTCGGATTTGGGCCCCGGCTATGCCACTAAGTTGGTGGCAAATCCCTGACACAGAAAGTCAGTTTCCCCCTCTGTGGGGTGGGAATTCTGTAGCGTCCCTGAGACAGTCCTGAGCCATCTTTCAGAAAGATGGCTCGGGGTAACAGAAACCAAATTTGTCCTGCCAGCCCCTCTCTCACCTCCTCCTCATTGCTGGGCACAGGCCAGAGCCAGAATGCCAATTCTAGGGCCAATCACAAGCTCAGATGTGATCTAGGCCAGTGCTGTCGTCTTCAGAGCCAGCATTTCCCAAGGTTTGACCTAGAGAGCAACAATCGTGGGGACCGTTGTTAAGTATTCATCATAAAAGGGGTCCATGGTGATCAGGTTAGCATGGGAGTTACGAAAGAAATGTAAACTTGCTTTTAGGTCCATTAAATGGAAACCAATGACAATTTATGAAGCATTTAGTGTGTTGAAGCCCAGTGCTAGGCACAGGGATGTAGAAGGAGAGATGCATGGACCTGGCTGAAAGGGGCTCAGCATCCACAGAGGAGACAGACTGGCAGCCCGTTGTCCCCATCAGTTCGTCAAGGGTCAGAGCAAAGGTGTGTACACGGCCTGCGGCCGGCGGGGAAGGAGTAATTAAATCTGGGTGGGGGGTCAGGGCAGAGGGTCTCACACGTGTCAGTTTTTTTTTAAGGTTGGATAAATCTGCCTGGTGGCAAGATGACTCACAAGACCTTCCTAGCAAGCACAGCACCATATATAAGGCACAAAGGCGTGAAGGAGCATGGGGTGTTTGGGGAGCTTTACGACAGTTGACAAGTTTAAATGCATTGTTCCTCAGAGCAGGGGCATGTCACCTGATCAGGCTCCACAGCCACGTGCTCTCCGCTTGTCATTAGGAAAAATAGAAGCTGCGTGTGTGGCTCCACTGACCCTTTGGAAACACTGCCATCAGACATAGACAGCTGCTCAGATTGTCTGAGTCGCTGAGGAGAAGATGCTACAGAACTGTGGCAGCTGGGAGACAGCCAGTTTGATAGAGGTGACAGGCACCGGAGATGCTAGCAGTGATGGGAACTCTCCACTTTGGCGCTGCGATGCCGGCAGAGCCGGAGCCACAAAGCGTACCCTCTGGAGCAGTGCCTTGCACACTTGCACGTCCCTACACGTCACCTGGGGGTCCTGCTGAGGCTTGAGATTCCGCATCTCCAGCAAACTCCCAGGTACTGTCCATGCCGCTGGTCTTCAGACCTCACTTGAAGACTTTATAGAGCAGGGATTGGTAAACTGTGGTCTGCTACTTGTTTTTTGTAAGTAAAGTTTTATTGGGACACAGACATGCCCGTTGGTTTATATATTGTCTATGGTACTTTTACACGGCAAGGGCAGATTTGAGTAATTGTGACAGAAACTGGATGTCCCGAAAAGCCTAAAAAAGTGTACTGTCTAGCCCCATGTGGAAAAAGTTTGCTGACCTGCAGGGTAGTAGTTCTTGGCTGTATGGCAGAAACACTTGGGGAAACTTTTAAACGTCTCAGTGCTCAGGATGCAACAAGGCCAATTAAATGATAATCTCTGGAGGTGGGCTTCAGGCATCAGTGCTGTTTAAGATCCCCAGGTGATTCTAATACGCAGCCAAGATTAAGGAGCACCTCTTGTCCTGATGGATATTATACCTGCAATTCAAGGATATGCCACTAGGAGGGAGTGTCACTAGTTAAGATTTGCACAAGGGGCAGAAGAACAAACAATTAGGCATGGCTAACTGGATAATTCCGACTGGCTCTAGCCACTGAGATCTCCTAGCGTAATTAGCACTTGCTTTAAAATTGAGGAATCACTCATAAGTGATCAGTTAATATAAGCCACTTTGCCTTATTCAGCTAAGGCAGGCTTGTGGACCTGTGGGCCTTAGAACTTGGCACAGAATTAACTGCCTTAGACCTTTCACATATGACTCTAACAAAACTGTTTTCTTTTGCCTGGCCCTTACCTTTTCCAGCCTTGGCTGTTCTCATCTGAATTTTGCCCCTCTCTTTGTCAGAATTTCCATTCCGTATGTGGCATACACTGTGTCTCAAATTAAGCCACTCATAAATATAAGTAGCATCTGTGTGGCTCCCCACAGCTCATAAAGGACTTTCACATGTATCACAGTATTTGCATCCCCAGAAAACCTCGTGTCTGGAGTTCATTTCCATTTTACAGCTAAGGAGACCAAGGTGTCTAGCGTGGAAGTGACATTTTCCAGAAGTAGCAAATGGAGGAGAAGGGACTCTTCGCCATTTCTTCTGCTCCTGACACTAGTTAATGGCAATGGTTGACCTCCCATTTTTGGGGAAGTTCATTTTATCCCGCGTTACAAAGTGGTCTCTAACTGTTCCTCTTTCTTCTCCATGCTTTGGCTCCGTCTCTCCCACCTCACTTCCTGTGTCTCTTTTCCAGCCCCTTTCAAATGAATAAAAGATTTCACAGCTTCTTTAAAAATACTCTGCAGGTTTCAATCCAGCCTTTTTGTCGATTCAAACAAAATCCCTAAAGGTGCTTGGTTCCCTTTTCCTTTTCCTCTCTGTTCGATGCTTTTGAACCATTTTAAACCGAACACATCTGAACGGTTTTTAAATGCAGGCAGCCAGCAATTGACTCGCAGATGTGAGTTGGAGCATTGTCACTTGTGCTGTCACTTGAGACTGCTGCAGGTCACAGGGAAGACAAATAGCCTGCAACTCGGATTCAATTTCGTTTCCTCGGCCCGGTGGAACTTTTTCACCTGTCAGCCTCACACTCATTGGGAACAAAGAACCAGCCTTCTCCAGCCTGACCTGGGTGGGCTGCTGTGTTTGGGAGGAGCTAAGAGATGGAGGCTGGGCCCCTTTGGACAGCCTCTTTGCCCTGGGACACGGTCGTTGACTGGATTCCAGCAACCCAATTGGTTTTCTGTCTTAAGGCCCTTATCTCTCACTTTGGGGAATGAAGTGTCCACATCTCAAAGGCAAGAGGAGAGAAGTCCCAGTGCTTGTAGTGGAATTTGTGCTCCATCCCCTACCTCATTCTACCAGAGAATCAATGTTTGATGTACTCCTCTGAACACGGAAGATGCTTAACAAAGCAGTCTGTGATTAAATGTCCAATGGGAAACATCAATTTTTGAGTGGGCGATAAATATAAGTGAAGAATATTCAATGTTTATCAACCTTTGGAGATTTATTGCACTCGAGTGGGCTGATCAACCAGGAAGATGGAGGTTCTGACAACATCTCCCAGATATCCTGGGACAGAGCTAATTTTATATTATTTTAGTGTTTAATAAAGTCGGTTCATTAAGTGTACAATGAAACTTGATTTAATTTTTACATGTGTTCATCTTTAGAGATTAATGTACCTCAAACATAAAGAAACAAAATATTTGTCGGAGGTGGATTGGGGAAATATGGGTAATTACAGGGCTCTGATGGGATGTACTAAAGCTAAGATTGGTCGATTAAATCAAGGGACTTGGTGGCAAATCACAGACACCAAACCTGAATTGGCTTAAGCAAAAAATAGAATTTATTGGGAGGCCATTAGGGCAGCTCAGAGAATTAAAGCACAAAGTGAGAAATCAGGCTACAAAACACCATACAAGTTCATGGAGCCCAGGAATGGGAGTTAGGTCTTCAGATGCCACCAGGACTCACCTCTGTCTTCAGCCTTCCTCTCTCCTCGTAAATTCCCTCCGTACATGCAGAGTCACCTGCAGCTTCCAGACTCACATCACAAAACTTCACCAGCAAGTGGAAAAGAGGATCTTCTCTCCAGCATCAGTTCACCTTCTCTGGGGAAAGGACTCTGATTGGTCAGACTTGGGTCACATGTCCAAGTCCTGGACCAATCACTATGGCTAGAGTGGTTTGGTTGGGAAGATGACAGCTCCTATTCAGAAGACAGTGCAGAACTGCAGGGAGGAGAGTGGCTCTCAGAAGAAGTGTGGGTAACACAGGCTCAGAAGGTCCTCCTGTTTCTGTCTGCACATCTATGACAGGAAGAAGATGCAGAAACTATCGGAACCATTTATTGAAGCCTTACTGATATAGGCGACAGGCCTGTAAATAGATTGTTCAAGCCGTTGAAATAGGTATAATATTGATGTGCTCAGTTTATTTGTGAGAAACAAAGGTCTAGAGAGGTTAACGAACCCCCCCAGAGTCCAGGCTCTGACAGGAGGGAGAGCTAGATTCGGGTTCTTGCTGCTCCGACCTCAGAGTCAGAATCAGAGTTCTTAACCGTTACGTAGGTGTCCCTGTGCCACACTCCACCTTGTACTCTCTCTAGAGCACAGCTTTGCTCATGGCCCCCGCCCGCCGGCCAGTCATTCCTGCCTTTGCTTTCAGGGTGAAGTTCAAATTCTCTGTCCTCACCGACAAAGCCCTCCCACCATCCTTTCTCAGTCTTCTGTTCCCCGCCCCGAGAAGACCAGCATTGAATTAACAAATGGAGGTTGAATCCTTGAGTTGGGTCCCTCCCGTGTCACCTGCAGAGTGTGCCCAGCTCACTGCCCAGTACTGCCTCTCTGCCAAGGGTCATTCAAGTTCACCATGTCTCCACCTCTCACACACCCTGATGCAACAGTCTTTGGTGAGATAAATCCAGAACTCCTCAAAGCTCCCAACCCCTGCTTAGTGTCAGAGGCGAAGGCTGTAATTGGTGCATAGCATTTAAATTCCAAAAATGAGTTTATTTTTTAATATATTTTTGATTTAATTCTTATTGTATTTTTTCCCATTACCATTTAGTCCCCTATACTCCCTCCCCCCAGCTGTCACCACACTGTTGTCCACGTCTGTGAGCCCTTTCTCCTTTTAGCTCAGTCCCTCCACCTCCTACCTTCTCCCTCCACTAGCTGTCATCCTGCTCTCCATCTATGCCAAAAATAATTTTAAAAATCATTTTTCTGTATGATTTAAAAAAATCAAGGTCTCGGGCAAAACCCCCTTCTGTTCTCTCCCCTCCCTGCCTTGCCCTGTCTTTCTCTGCCCATCCTTCCCCATGAGTTCCTCCCCCCACCCCCCGCATCAGCTGGGTGTTGAAGGTTTGTTATCATCTTATGAGAAACTCTGCTGAGCTCGGGAGATCTCTCATTCCAGAGAGCAGGGGATCCTGCCTATCACGGACCTGCTTTTGTTCAAATGGCCCAAGTGTATTCCTTAGTTGTCACAGCAAAGTCCTGGAAAATGGCATGTCTCCCGAGTGGCTGCTTGTGGATGTGGTGCCCTCCCTCAGTCTCTCACAGACCTGGGACTTATTTGCTCCCCAAAGTGAGATTGTTGCCCGGACTGCTCGGGGGGCCTGGGCCCTGTGTGTGCTTGATGGGCAGGCGCTGCTGTCCTGGTCACCACCGTACAGGATGAGACCTACTCAGGAGCCCAACCAGGGACAGGCTGGGCAGGCCGCCTGGGAGGCCTGGAGAGGAGAGGGCGTCTGTGGGTCAGACAAATGTGGGGTGGGGGGCGGCTGGGGGGAAGGCCAGACGGGGGGATGTGCCCGAGCAGTACATCTAGACGAAGGTGTGATGAGGGTGCCATTGAGAGCCACCCACGGTAGTGCAGCTACTGGTCTCAGAGCAGTGGACCGGGCATCAGCAGGCCTGAGTGTCCTTGGCTCTGTCATTGACTCAGTGTGAGGCCACAGGCCGGTCACATCTAATCGCGGACCTGATGTTTTCTATCAACATCAGCGCTTCCCAGATTTTACGATAAATGTTGCAGTTTGTCACCCGAAGCGGGAAAGACGGGCACATGAACAGTAATGGCGGCCCTGCCTGGTGTCCACTGTACTGCTCAGTGACCCTCCGGACTTACGTTTCATTCCAGTCCACTGGAACCCTGGGAGTTTTATAGGATAGATTCCTCATGATTTTCCTCCTGCCGACCTCCTCAAAGGAAGTGCCTGTGAGAGACCCGCACAAAGAAGATGCTCAGTAAACGACTCTGGAACGAAGGAATGAAGAAGGTAGGCAGAGCTAACCTTAGAACCAGTCCTTCTTGAGGAGGAGTGTGGAGTGTTTGGAAGGACAGACCTTAAACTGACACGGTCTGGCTTCCCATCTCAGCTCTGCCACCAGCCGATGAGTCATAGTTTATAAAATGCAGACAGCATTCACGTCTTTCCAGGGTTGTGGTGAGGGTTGAGGTCGGCGTGCACGGATGATGGGTGGCAGGGGCTGCGAGGAGCTGGGCAGCTCCTGGGCTTGACTTCTGGATGGACCCTGAGGCGTCCTGGGAAGGCTAGCAAGTAGCCTCCTCTCTGTCCCAGTCTGTGGACAATGAAGTGCTTGGTATTGTGGCATTTGTCGTTACTTTTGGTTTGTGGGACTTGCAACAAAGAGATACTTCATTTCCTTTTCACCTGTGGGTCAGTGTGTATGTGCAACAGAATCCTCCTCTGGGTGTGACCAGCTCAGGAAAACACATACTCCTATTTCAGTTGAGTTTTTTCTGTTAAAAAAAAAAAACCAACGTGGCTACTAACCATTACATTGGGTAAGACCTCTGTGGAGTGCCCTGCTCGAGACTTCCATTTCCACGTCTACGGCACAATGTGTCAAGGACACCTCTTGAACTTTGAGTCTCTGCCTTGGGATCTGCTTCTGGGGGAACGGAAACTGAGAATCTTTGGGAAGAGGAAAAGACACGTTCTGGCCATCTCTTCCTCTCTGGCTAATAGAGGGAGACACTGGGGGGTGGGGGGTGGGCTTGCAAGTGACGTTTCACTTTCTGTGATGAGTGACAAATGTCATCCGATGAGGTAATGGTGTAACTGATGTTGTTAGATTAAAGACTGATGACTTTGAAGATTAGTCGTAAGCCTCAGTCACCTGAGGAAGACGGGCAGAGCCTGGATGCCTTCTGCCCTGTTGCTCGGAACGACCCGGAAGCTTTGCTCCCCATCAGTGGGGTGAACAGGGAGCTGCCTGGTTCATTTTTCAGCAGCAAGACCCTTATCTTCCACTTCTTCTGAATCTCCTGTTGGAAAGCCCTGTCTTTTTATGTGCTTGTGGTTGTGCTTAAGGTTCTGAAGAAAAAGGTGGCCTCATTTTTGTAAGAACAAGACAGACCCGTCAATGAGGGATGTTTTCTCTGGTGGGAGAAGCAAACAGGAAACTCAGGACATGTGATTAAGGGTCCTTGGTCTTCAGCTTGTGAGTCTGGGAGGAAAGGAGTCAGAGAGCTTCCGGGGAGGCAGGGAAAGAAAGGCCGTAACACTTTTTGTGAGGTTCCCAGGGGACAGGTGCTGAGAGACTCTGCAGGGAATCAGCATTCTGTCATGGAATCAGATGGTGAATTCATCCCCTCCCGCTGTCGGGAAGCTGCCCCTGAGCTCTGTCCTTCCTTGCCAAGGGCTCTCCCCTCATCCAGGCCTCCCCTGCCTGCTTGGGTGGCTACGGGAGCCTCTTTGCCACTCACTGACCCGCACACTGAGACTGGGGCTGACCTCTCACTCCCCGGTACTCCTCCCACTCTGGGCGGAGTTTAAGTTCTCAGCCCAGGCACAAGGCCTTCATGACCCATGCTAGCCTACTATTCTGACCTTTCCCCCATGGCACTCATGGGCTGTCTAGCTGCCCTGCCGTTGCTCATGCCGTTCCCTGTGCCTGGAATGCCCTTCCTTGGTTTACGTCTCTGGCTCCATCCTGCTTATGCAACAAGGCGGAACTCAAATGTTTCCTGGACGCGCTGAGGCATAAATTATAGCTCCCTTCTCCGTGCTTGTGCAGGTTCTCAACGCACCTCTATTATGAGCTGCTTAATTGTCCAGCTCCTCTGCTGGGATGCGGCTCTGCAGGTGTCACTCACTGTGTCAGACTTGTTCTGATTCTCCAGAGGGGCATCATGCTTGGTCCAGGACGGCCATCTACTGTAGGTTTGTGGGAAATAATTGGGTGGCTTTGGACTTGACTTTTTCATGTTCGCATGTCTGTCCTTTTCACCTAGGCCTTAGACACCTGGAAAGTAGGTGTGATTTATTTCAGATTCTTTTTATAATCGTTCCTGCCTTCTGACTTTCCCACAGCCCCTATGCCAGCCTGAGCATGTTACTGTGTGTGATAAGTGGCTATTGGATAAGAGGATGGATAACATCCATTCTTCTAGCTGTAGACTTCACCTCAGTGGCTTCCCTCTCACGTGGATACACTGTCAGAAAATATTTTTATCATCCTGTCATGCTTAGAAAGCCAGGTCCCTGATCCAGGTCATTTCTAAGTCAAAGTGATACAATTTCCCGATCTCTGTGCTGAGAGGAAATCCCCGGCAGAACCTCCTTCTCTGAGAGATGTGACATGTGCTTTTGTAGCACATCTCGCACACCTGTGGGTTGGTGAGAGGTAATTTAACACCTGTCCAGGCGTCCCTTGAGTCTCAGCAAGTGGGTTAATGGGATGTCGGGCTCAGCATTAAGAGAAGCATCTGAGCCCACCGGTGTTGCAGAGTATAAGCACCTCTGGCAACAGGCCCTGCCCCCTACTTGGTTCCTCTTCACAGGGCAGCCCCTGCTGGACTGCACTCGAAAACCACACTTCCCTGATAATAACACACCTTCTCCGTGGTTCCCTGTGGGCTCCATTGTGTGGGCTGTGCTTGAGGGCATGGGGGGTAGCTGCTTACTGGTCTGTCCCCTGTGAGCACTGGAATCCAGGATGCAGTTGTCCCTGTGGTCTCCCAGATCTAGGCATCTGCTCTGCAAGTGTCCCAGATTGTGTAAAGCTTGCAAAATGATTCGCTAAGACAGCCCGAAATATGAAAAAAAATGTGTGAATTTACCAGACAGTACTTTCACGATTGTTATACTTTTAAGTAACAATGTACAGCCCGGGTATAATGTTAACTTTCTGTCTCTTCCTTTTTGCGAACTGGTGCACCCCTCTGAGCCAGAGCAGACAGAGCTTTCAGTGTTTGGGCACTGGGGATGGAGGCCGGGTAGTGCAGGGGTAGTGCAGGGAAGCTGCATCTCAGGCTCAGTTAACTAATGCAAATTCAATGAGGGGGAGAGAGAGAGAGAGGGAGGGAGAGGGAGAGGGGGACAGAGAGGGAGAGAGGGAGAGAACAATTAGCAACACGTTGTGTCTGGCGGTCATGCCTACTGTCCTCAGTGACCCATTTCCAGGCACGGAGAGGAGGTGATGGTGCTCATCGGCTGTTGGTCTTGGCACCTGTGAGCCTCTTGCAGGAAAGCTCCTGGCTGTGGTCTGGTTGTCTACCGAGGTGCGCCTCTTCCACCCAGTCCTCCTTATTCCCTCCTGCCCGTTACTGAATCCATGATGCACGGTTACATCTTCTACTGGGCAGGGCTGTATGTACCAAATGAGGCAAACTGGAGTTTATGGATGATTTAAAGGTTTCTCATGGGACAGTTTCAACATATTTCTTCGCCTTGTGTGTTGAATGTTAGACCCTGATTTCTGGATCGGATGGAACTCCACCAAAATGACCGCACTAATGAAGAGAACGACATAAACGATAGTGGTAGCTGTCACCTGCTGGTTCCTTGCTCGGCCTGGTCACCGTGCTAGGGCATGCCAAGAGCTAGCTCCCTTTTATCCTCACTACAGTCCTGCGCCTTAGCTATTGTGGTATTTTCATGCAACCTTTTACCTTGAGGTATCCGTTTCATGAGCATATTTGGGTGACTCTTTTCACGTGCGCATGCTCGTGTTTCCACTGCCCTGACCAAGGTGAAGCATTTCCATAGCTGGCAAGCGGCACAGCGTGGATCTGAACCAGGTCGGCCGTATTCCAAAGGCTCTCAGCCGCCACCTCTGTGTGTGGGGGCACGGCAGCTCCAGTTTTTCAGTCCCTGGTGAGCAGCCCACACAGATGAGCACGTATAGACTGAATACAAGCCTGCAGACTACAGGAAGCCGTGAATGTACTTGTACCCAATGCCCCTTTCCAGCCGGTTTTCTGCAGATGGACTAAGTCTTGGAAACTCAGGCACTTCCCAGCATGGGAGGCTGGGCTATCGCTAAAGCTAAGTCTCCCTTCCTGTATTCAGTCTTGATTCCTGACTTTAACAGAAGAGGTATCACTTTGATGTGTGAATCGTGCCTTTGATCAAAAGCTTGCTGGCTCCCTCGTGTCTCTTAGAACAAGACAGTAGTTCTATTGTGCTGGCGTGTGTTGTAACATTTTGGACAGAAGGAATGACATTTACATGAAACAGCCATCCTTGGAACGCAGGAGATAAGGCAATTTCAACAGTGCCTGCAAGAAGAGTCCCCAACGTTGATTTTAAATCAAACAGAAGTAATAGCGTGTCATCCAGCTTCCCCTTCTCTACCTGGTGTTAATTAAAATCCTGATAACAGAACTCAGTCAACACCCATATGAGGAAGGCCAAAGCACAGCTGAAAAATGTTCAGATGAAGGGCAGTTAATCAGAATTAAAACAAAACACCCCCACAAGTCTTCCTTCTCATTTGGCTTCCTCTGGATAAGATGATTAACAAGCACAGGTAATTTCTAAAGCCCCCCTCCCCCCTTTCCACCCCGCTGTACTTCCCAAACTGAACTGTTTGAAATAATTGAACAATTACTTTGTTTAATGTTATCAAAGTTTATTAAATTGTTCCCACTAGCTTTGTCCAATTGCCCAATTCGGCTGATTTGCATATTGCAAAGCGGAGTGGTGAAAGCAGTTCCCAGAGTACAACCTGCTTATCTTTGAGCAGAGAGAAGATGTCCAGTTCATTTGGCTCCAGTCCTTTCTTGTGACAGCTTAGGAGGCTGAGGCTCCGAGAGGCGGGCTGACCTGGCCAAGCTTCACGCCAGCCACAGACAGGGCAGGGCTGCGCCCCCACTCTCCCGAACCCCCATGGGTCTTCGGGGCTCTAAATGGACACACACTGTGTGGTCCCCAGTGAGGCCAGGGCACACTCCCGCGTTCCTGCTCTTCTCATTTAGTTCCAATTTGGATGTGACATCAAGCATGCACTTAAAATGCAAATCCACTCTGACAGGATGGACAGATTATTTCAGAGCAATTCCGTAGCTCAAGGACCTTGGAATTTTGTAGTGACGGGCTGAATGGTCCTAAATGAAAGATTGTTCCTTTTCGGGGGGTGAAAAATGAACCTCGAACGCTTTTCATCTCTCTCCCTGTCTCAGGATCCTCTTCCTAGATCGCATTTGAACCTTGCTTTTGTTTTCAAACTAGTACTATGGCAAATTACCAACATGTGCAAAAGTGACAGTCGGATAACACACCCCTACCCCGCCATATATCAGTTCAACAGTGACCACCATGTGGCCTTTCCTGGTCTGTCTCTGCTGTCTCCGACTTCCCTATTCACTGAGCCATTTGAAGTAGCTCAAAGGCATGCAACACTTCCCCGTACGTTCTTCAATACAGATCTTGGTGGTTTTTTTTTTTTTTTGAGGTCTGTGAAATGTGTGCTCTATGATAATTTTAAATAATGAAATATTATACAGCCATTAAAATAATATTTTGACATGGGCAACATCCTTCATAGTTTGAGGAAGTTAAAATACTTACAGAACGTAGAGTGTACTTTCATTTTATAACACACAGAGTCTGAAAGGATGTGTCTCAGGTTGTAGTCTCTTTCTTTTTATTCTCACCCAAGGGCATTTTTTCATTGCTTTTAGAGGGAGAGAAACGACAATGTGAGAGAGAAGCATCTCTGGTTGCCTCTCATACATGCCCGGACTGGGGATTATAGGTGCCCAGACTGGGGATCGAACCCGCAACCTTGGTATGTGCCCTGAGCAGAATTTGAACCTGTAGGCTTTTGGTTACGGGATGATGCTCCGACCAAGTGAGCCACAACCAGCCAGGGATATTTTTGTTTTTTTTTATTATCTTTTTTTTTCTACTTTTTTCCAGTGAACACATGTCGTTTGTGTAATAAAAAGAAAAGAACCTGAGGGTTTTTAAAACCATTCATCGACACAGTATGAGAAAGGGGAAAAGGGATGCTGAATTCTACCACTTAGATTGTGGGAAGATGTACCAGGGAGATGAAATGGCCCCCGATGTGTGTGGGCTCTCCTTAATCAAAATGATAACAGGAGTGGAAGTGATTAAACTCTTTTGATTAACAAATGCTTTATGAAGCGCCCACTGTGGGCCAGGCATTGCTGCCGGTTGGGATTACAATTACGAGACTAGAAAGGAAACAAGTACATCTTACTACTCAAAGTATGGGCCATGGATCCACATCACCTGGGAGCTTGCTAGAAATTCAGATTCTTGGGCCTCGTCCCCTACTTGCTGAATCCGAATCTATTTGTAATAAGCTTCCCAGGTGGTTAGAGTACACATTAAAGTCTAGGAGGCGCTAGGCTGGAGTGGGACGTCCTTGACCACTGGGTGTATGTCTCAGCTGTTCCTGACTTCTCAGCTCGCTCAGAGCCTGTTCGGGGGAGGGGATGGTGGAAATGGCCAGGACTGTACAGTGGAGCCTGCAGTGGGCCCCTGATACACCTGTGTCGACCACACGAACGGCTTCTGCTCCTGCCTCAGCCTTTCTGACCTGCCACTGCCACGGGAGCACTGTCAGACACCTCGGTTGGCATTCAAGGCCCAGGACAGAATAGGCTTTTGTGATTAGTCTCTTTATTCTTGAGCAACCATCCATTTTCTTGATACTGTGCCTTTGTCCCCACTATTAGGAACTCTGAAAATGCTGATGTATATCTTCCCACGTGCCATGACACCTCCTCCAGGAAGCCTTCTGGGGACACACCAGCCATCAGGATCTCTTTCTCTTCCACATTTGGCAGGGCCTACCCTCTGTGGCATTCACTGGCCCCTTACATACATGTCACCCAAAGAAACTGAAACTCCCAGAGCCTCAGTTTCCTCACCTGGAAAGTGGAAGTCATAGTTCCTTCCTCACAGGGGGTCTCGAGGGTAAACTGAGAAGTGTGTGTCAAGCACTTGGGGTGGTGTCTGCTCAGTATCTATATTCCAGAAGCTGTTCTGAGCTCATCAACATCAGAAAAGACACTGAACTTCACAATATGCTCCTTATTTAATGCCCTTTATTTTACAGAGAAGAAGGCAGAGACACAGCGAGGGTGACTGACTTGCCCACGGTCACCACAGCGAATCCAGGGGAAACCAGAGGCAAGCCCAGGTGCCTTACTCCTCCAGACACACTTAAAAAATTGTGATAAGAACACTTCACATGAGGTCCACCCTCTTAATGCATTTTTAAACGTGCAATGCAGTGTTGGTAACTGTAGGTACATTTTCGTACAGCCAGCGCCCGGAACTTATTCGCCGTGCTTCTCTGGAACCTTCTCCCTGTAGAATGGGAACTCTCCATTTCCCTCTCCCCCCACCTCTGGAAACTGACATTCCTCTCTCTGCTTCTATGAGCCACGCTACTTTGGATACCTTATATGGGGAATCGTACAGTATTTGTCTGTCTGTGTCCGGCCTGTTTTATTTGGTACAGTATCCTCCATATTGTCACGGATGGCGAGACTTCTTTCCTTCTCAAGGCTGGCTAGCATTCCCTTGTACGCATTTAGAACTGGGAACCCTGTCGGTGGGAATGTGAAATTGGCATAGCCACTATGAAAAAGAGTAGAGAGGTGCCTCAACCATTAAAAATAGAACTACCACAGGACCCCGCTTCTGGGTATTTCTCCACAAGAATCAAAGCCAGAATCTCAAAGGTACATTTGTATTCCTGTATTCATTGCCACGTTATTCACAATGGCCAAGATGTGGAAACAGCCTTAGTGCCCGTCGATGGAAGAACATGTGACGTGCACACTCTTAAATGCATGCCTTTGGTGGTCACTCAGCAACGAGGCACTAAAGGTGGCTGTTTGTGTCGGTTACACACTTTTCCTATCAACCAGCTCATCTTTAGGTGCCGTGGTTTGGCTGGAACACAGGAACCCTCTCCGTACCCAGTGTCTGGTTTGAGTGTGTTGGCATAAAGGACACATGCAGGATTTGCGGGGAGGATCTGTGGCCTTCCTCAGCCCAGGCAGCAGGGCATCTTCCCACCCACTCGTGGCGTTAGTAGCTGTTTCTGGTCATCGTACTTGGTTCGCTGATGGAAATAAGGAAGAGCCCTGAAACTGGAGTTAGGGGACTGGGGTTACAACCCCCTGACGTACATGTCGTGTGCTTATCCATTCATCTCTTTGAGCCTCAGTTACCTCATCGATAAAACGGGGATCACCATGTCAACCTCATAGGGTCGTTCTACAAGTTGAATGGGAGCCTGGAGGGAAGACCTTTCAGACTATTGATGTTCAAAACACAACCCACTAGGAGGTGAGGACGCTGAGCGCAGATACCGTATGTAGTTATCGGCTAATGTGTGTCACTCTTTGACTTGAAATTAGACCCCAAACAGAATTGAAGTCACTGGTCTCCATAATTACTTTAAATCACTACTTACCGTGTTCTTGGGTGGAGGTAGCTCAGTTACCTGGGCCATTTCTACTAGAAAATGATTTATTGAACATTGGTAAGCATTTTTGTTCCTTTTGCCTTATAACTTAGGATAAATTCCTGGGAGAGTGATGACTGGGGGAAGGGAGGATATTATGCTCCCTATTCTGCTTCTCTAAGTGCCTTTTCATTTTGCTTTCTTATAGCATTGTGTAGGTTTTACTACAACTTCACTAGCATTGGGTTTTTATAATATATTTTTAAATGAAAAAATGCCTACCTTTGTGTTTTTTAAACAAAAAACAGAGCTCAGGCATCACTTAGTCTGCTGAGCACCTTCCACATTCTCAGAGTACTGCATGACATAAAATGGTAAACAATTGGTTTTCTAGTTTCTCTCCCAGCCCCCCACAGCACCCAGATGTGAGCCACACGGGGACAATCTGCAGTCACCCACAGCTGGGACATGGTAGGTTTGCAGGATTATTTGTTGAAATGATTGCTTTCACATGATCGATTGCTGAACACAAGTCGTCACCTTTCAGTGTGTTCAAAGAACACTTAAATTTAGTTTTGCCCCAGATGGCGCGTGTCGGATTAGAACCCAGGTTCTGTGGGACTCCACAGAGTTTCAGGAGACGGAGTGTCTGAGGTTTCCCAGAGCACAGCTGCCTTCCTGTGAGGTGGTGCGGCCGAAGCCTCCCAGCCTGATGTTTTGCAGAGGAAATTTGGGCCCAGAGCCCAGCAGACTGATTGCAGATGAGATAGTTTCCATCAAAGGCACACTGATGCAGGCGGGGAGGTATCGGCAGCACACGTTCCATCTGATTTAGTCAGATGCAGTCCCCGGTCTAAAGAGACGGTGGCTGAAAAATACAACCTGGAGATTATTGCAACGAGCGAGGCAGGGTTTTCAAAGCAGGGTGTTTAATAACTCAGTTTAAGCTGGCGACTAGGAGGAGATAGGGGCTCGGTTGATGAGGAGGCTGTGTGTGAAGAAAGCGCGTGTTGTTGCAGTTTCAGGAGGGGCCATGTGGGAGCTGGGAGCCTGCCGGGAAGGCAGAGGCTGTAGGAGGGTTGAGTGACGTTCAGTCGGTGCTCTGTTGGAGGACTTTGAAATAACAAAGAGGAGGTGCTTGATATGTTCCAGGGCAAGAAAAAAAGATAAAGCTAAGGAAGACTGGCCGCCGGACACCAGGGAGAGGGAGGGGAGGGCAGTGGTGGAAGGAGGGCATGTACGGGCATCTCCTGCTGGGTTGGGGAATGGGGTCCAGCCCTTTGCTTTAGACATGTCCGCTGAGGTCACAACCGGGGGTGCTGTGCAGAAGGGAGATGCAGCCTGAGGGAGGGTGCTGGGGCACTGCCTCCCAGCACCATCCATCTGCCCACGCCACTCACCCTCCACCGCGGCCAGTCCAGCCTCTTCACCATCTTCCAGCCTTTGGCCCCAAACCTGAGACTCCTCATGTGTCAGCTGGGCTTTCGTCAAAATATCTTAAGGGATTGCCTCATCGCTTTCTTCCCAACACTTCAACTTTCTAGCTGCTGCCAGAGTGAGCGATCTTTCAAAGAAATTCATCTGGTCTCTATTTCCCCATTGAAAAACCTGATTGTTCCCCACCAACGCCAGGAAGTCTCTTCGGTGTGGCACCCAAGGCCTTCCACAAGCTGTCCCACAGGGCCCTTTCTTTCTGCTCTCCAGTCCTGTCACCCCCACATCATGCTTCCTGTGCTGCAGGCGCCTGAGAGGGTTTGCTTTTCCCAGATCCATGCGCTTTTGCATAAGTGATTTCTGTCCTCCTGGAATTCCTGGAATTCCCTTCCCCTTTGTCTACCTGGAAAATTCCCACTCATCCTTTAAGGACCAGTTCAGATGCTCCCTGCTTTGGGAACACTTCCTTACTCCCATTTTAACAAGAACTGAAATAGTTACGTTAAAGGAATGAAGATCTAACTACCCAATGGGATGAAAGGCAGAGAGGACTTTGTTGAAGGCCCAGGGAAAAAAAGAAATGGGCATAGACATCTATTGTGTGCCGGGCAGCTCACGAAGCTGATCAGAGTTAGACATTTCAGGGACACTGAGAGGGGAAACTGAGCCCAGGGTGGTGAAGTGACTTGCCTAGGGTCACCCAGCCTGCCTGGGGTAGAGCTGGGACTGGAATCCACGTCTTCCTGACTCCGAGCCCCGTGGACATTAGGCAGCGTCCTCAGCAGCCCTGAAGTTGTGGTCTGGAGGCCATGCTCTTCCTTCAGTGAGGTGATTCTATTTCTCTGTGGGTTGGGAGGGAAGAATCTGAGACCCGAAAAGCCCTGAATCACCCTCAATATTGGAGGAAGCTTAGTCCAGTTAAGAGACAGAGATATTTTAGCAAAACGTTTCCATCTTCACTGTTGAAAGATGTGTTTCTTGGTCAAATGCCAGTTACTCAGAAGTTTCTGACACCTGGTTGCTGAGTGCCCCGGGCTCATGGACTTGCAGTCTAGGGATGGGGTGGCTTGTCCCTCCTTGGAGGCCATCACACTTCCTGTCCCTCTTTTTGCCTGGACGGCTCTCACCTCTTTTTCAGGCATCAACTTGGATGTCCATGGACTTCCATGGACTTAGATTAGACCCCCTCCTGCCTTCGGTCTGTCTCTTCCACGGCACTTCACTGCAGTTACATTTGGAGCAAACTGGGAGAGCGGCTGGTTTAATTCCTGCCCCTCCTGCTGACCTGTGAGTGCCGCGACGAGAGGAATAGTCTGTCGCTGCTGTTTTTTGTTAGCCCAGTGCTTTATCTCCGGTCCCTCTTCCATGCCTGCCACGTGGTGCCGGCAAACCTCTGTGGGCTCCTGGAACTGCACAGTGCCTTCTCCTTGAAGGAAAACAATGCAGAGTGGGCGGTTCTGCTCAATCTCTGCCACTAGGGGGCAGAATCAGGAAAGTCTGTTCCCAGGATGCAGAAGCCATGGGGGGACCTGCTTCCTCTTGAGCAGGCCCTATGAAAAGGGGGGCAAGAAAAGAAGGGCTGAAGAAATCTAGACCCGGGCTCTAGACTCCTGCATTCACTGGGTCTTTTCAATCTGTTTCCTCGTCTGGACCATCGGCGTTTGGACAAAATGACCCTTAAGGCTCCTTCCTACTTCTGTAGTTGGTGATCAAGTTGGCAGGATGTGGTGACAAATGGCCTAGGTGGGGACCGGGGCTACAGGTTCCGCTCTGACTCTTCGAACTCACTTCCTGTGTGGCCGTCGGAACTGCAAGGCAACGTCCAAGTGAAATGTATGTGCTTCCAGGCAACCAGAGGCCCCAGAGATTCTCCATCTAATCCCCCTGGTTTCCACACACAACCCGGTGGGCTGGTTAGTTACTTCCTTCCTCAGAGGTAGAGCCTTCGACTTTGAAATGTGGGCAGATGGCTTAGTGTGGACAAATCGCGGCCCAGTGAGAAGTGGAAGGCTTCGACTTCGGTCCCGATGCTCCTGCAGTCCGCTCTGTGTCCGTGGGTTCAGAATTTTCTGGCTCTGAGCCTTAGGAGCTCCATTTCCAATGAAGAGGAAGTAAACAATCTGGAGCTAAAAATGCTTTTAACCAAAGCATTATTTGATTTTAAACGGCACGAGAAGATTCTAGCACCGCACAGCCAGCCACAAACGAATCTTGCAAAGGTGGCCTTGAGCTCCCTACCTGATGTGCCCACTGTGGACACCTGGGGCTGGACTCCAGGACTTATTTGGGGACCACCCAGACATGGCTTGGCCTTGCTGTAGCACCTGGAGGAACGCTTTTCTCTGGGTTTAGTGAGGGCTCTGACATGGTGTGTGGAGGGCGCTCACTTCCTCACCAGGGGTTAGAGCTGGACACGGACTGTGGGCCAAGAGCCTACGCCTCCCCACCAAGCCTTCAAGAGACCGCAGATGTGGGCCTGGCGTAGAGAGACGTGATCCCCTGGATCACATTCCTCTTCTTTTGAGTTCCACACACAGATTTATTCTTTTTACATTTTCTTATCTTCATCTGAGGATATATTTATTGATTTTAGAGGGAGAGAGGAAGGCAGACAGGGTGGGGGGAAGAGGGAAAGAGAAAGAGAAACATCGATCAGTTGCCTTTTGTATGCACCCCGATGGGGGATTGAACCCACAGCCTAGGTATGTGCCCCGACTGGGGATTGAACCAGCAACCTTTCTGGTGTACAGGCTGATGCTCCAACCAACTGAGGCACCTGACCAGGGCCCCCAGGTTCTCCTCTTTACGTTCAACACTCAACTCACTCATTCTGCAGATATTTATTGATCACCTACTCTCTGGGCCTAACACTGTTTTGGGTTGCAGGGCTGCAGCTCAGAATGACACAGACAGAGGTCCCTGTGCTTACTTGCTGGTGGGTGGGAAGAGACAGAAAAGCCACAAGATGGATGTGTGAGGTGGCAGGCAGTGATAAGTGTGGCGGAGGACTGTACAGCAGGGGAGGACAGCAGAGGTGCCCATGGGGACTCTTCTGAGGGGTAGCCAGGCAGGTGAGGTGATGTGGACGAAGTGAAGGAATGAGCTGGGCAGGTATCTGAGGGGAACAGGTCTGCCTTAGCTTTGAAGGGGCCTCTGCTTCCACGTTGCTGCTCCCTGCCCCTCAGGTGTTCAGGGAGCCTTTAGGTTCACAGGTGGCATCTTCTGTGTGTCTCTAGTGTCCACATGCGATGGGCAGCTTTCTGTAGCTCTCCTCAGTCTGGTCCTTCTGTTTCCGTTTTCTTTGAAGACTGCAGTCTGTCTGGGGGATACCGGGTTGGCCAAAAGTTTCGTTTGCTTTTTTCCCCTGTAAGACGGCTCTGGTAGCGCTTAGTTGTCTTTAACTTCATCCAAAACTATTTTGTTAGATTGTATTGTGACAGCTGTCATATCAGCGTGCATTTAAAAAAAACTTATCAAAATGATGTATTTTTGTGTCGCCGTTCTAATATTGAAGACGGAAGAAAATATGTAACATTTTCAGCATATCATGCTTTATTATTTCAAGAAAGATAAAAACACAGCTGAAATGCAAAAAAAGATTTGTGCAGTGTGTGGAGAAGGTGCTGTGACTGATTAAACACGTCAAAAGTGGTTTGCAAAGTTTTGTGCTGGCGATTTCTCTGTGGATGATGCTCCCTGGTTGGGTAGACCAGTTGAAGTTGATAGCGATCAAATGGACATTAATTGAGAACAATCAGTGTTCTACCATGTGGGAGATAGCTGACGTATTCAAAATATCCAAATCTATAAACTTATTGGCGACAATAAAAAATGTGTCTTTTATTTTACGGAAAAAACTAAACGGACTTTTTGACCATAGTACATGTTCTCTTCACCTGGAGGTAATGGCGATACCTCGTTTATAGTCTGGGCTGAAGCAGATTCTCCTTTGGGTGGAAACAAGGACCCCGTGACATCTGAGCAACATCCTTTCACGTCCCCCGGAAAGTGTTGCGGAACTCCGTGGCTGACCACTTCATGCCCGCTGTTGTGAGGGTTACAAAGTGAGTTCTCAGAATTAACCCATTAACGATCCTTACCTGTCTGGGGTGGGGGGGAGCCACCGCCTGACAACACGGCCAGTGTGGAAGAACTGAAGGAGGACTTTCCTCGTCTGCACACCTGGCTCCTGAGAGGGGGACACCTTGGGTCACGGTGGAAACGTCCATCAGGAGAGGTGGCAGCCGCAGGTGCCAGATATTGGGCTCTCACGTTTGTCAGTGACTCATGAAGTGATTATCAGCATTTGAGACCACTTCACGAATCAGCCAGGAGCTGGAAAGAGATCGAGCTGTTATGAGCTAATTTCCGTAGAAATAGAAGCAGACCCACTGGTGGGTCAAGTGGTCGCTGTGGCTTAGACTTCACAGCCTCCTTCCTGCCACCTCCTCATTCCTGGCCTCGTTATTGTCCTTTGTTGCTTTGCTCTCTCACCCAAAGCCACCCCCGTTCCCCCAGAAACCTCGCTGGTGGTGGGGTCAGAGTCCTCCTCTGTTCAGCTCAGAGTCGGGCACCTCTTGGGGTCCCCTCTCACACATAATGCATAGGTGGAAGTTCTAACCCCCAGAACCTCAACATGTGATAATATCTGCAGGCTTCCTTGGGGTGTGATCCCAGGAAGCACTGTGAGGGAGAGGGGAGGGGGGATGAGGAAGAGAGCAAAGCTAACAAACGGGGTGTCGCTGAGTGGCTTACTGCTGTGGGTAGCTGGGCCGTTCTCCCTGGGGACCTCCTGAAGGGCAGACGGAACACACCTTGGATTGTCCCACCAGGGGCCAAGGAAGCTGAGACATTGATCCACCATCTCCTCCGCCTTCATTGATTGAGGGTCTTGTTTGGGGCAGTAGCTCCCCTATACTTGGGCTTACCTTTCTCACAGGCCAAGCATGCTCCTGCAGCCCAGGAGATCCCGCAGGAGAGAGACTCCAGATGATGTCGGGTGTATAGGAATGTTGACAAGTGACCCCTGGAGTGGGCCAAGGGGCTCTGGGTGGCATCACAGTGTCCACCACACTAAGCCCCTGTCTCCCCAGACCTCTCCTTCTGTGGGCTCCAGCATCCACGCCCAGTCCCACCAGATGCAAACCACTTCCCCCCTCTCTCTGGTTGGGTTTTCAACTTCTTTCTGAGAGGCGTTGGCTCCGTGAACACCCAGCGTGTGCTTCAGATGTGCACTTCAGTAGCAGCACTTCTGTTCCTCCGGACTCCCCGCTCCCACATGAAAGGCAGAGTCCCGCAGAAACCAGAATGAAAGGATTCCTCGGCCGGTTGCCTTCGCGCTGAAAGGAGAGCCTCTTCGTGCAGCTGTCTGCGTCCTGTGGCTTCAGACAACCCCGGGCTAGCCAGGCAGCACAGCCTGGGGTGGGGGGAGTATTTCAGGAGCGAAAGCCATCATTTCTCAAATGGCCGCATTTGAAAGTGGCATCCTTCTGGGTTCTCTTCTGCTGGGCCCTTTATGAGAGATTGTGATGTAATTTCAAGAAGATTGTGCTCTCTGAATGGTTCAATAAGAGTTTTGATACGGCCTTTAAACTTCCAGATTTGGGGGCTGGGGAAATTATTCCAAATGCCACTTGTGCTAAGTATTAAATCCATTCAATTTTCCTGCCTGAGAAGGGAGCATGTCAGAAATGGTGGCCAACATTCTGATGTGGGGTGTGAGCCTCCAGGGCATTGTTTGGGGACCGCTAGCAGCTGGAGAAGATGGAGTGGGGGATGCCCACGTGCCTGTCTCCCAGACATCTCAGAGGTGTAGGGGGGAGGCGAAGACATTTTTATGATTTCCAAGTTCTCAGGACCACCAGTGGGGAGGGAATCAGGCCAGGTGAACTCAGGCTCCAGGACCTTAAATATCCCTATACACATTTGGGCAACCGATCTAGAGATGATTAGAAAAAAAATCTTTAGTAGAAAAATAAACTCTGAACACAGGGGGGCAATCAGGCCCACCAAGTAGAGCCCCTATGAGACCCTTCACGTGGGTTTTCCCCAAACCAGAGCTGGGGACAAGGCCTTGGGTGCAGGTCGTTTGGGAGGTAACTCTAGGAAGCACGATGAGGGAGCAGAGGAGGCAGGACAGGAGAGGGAGGACGCTCACTAAAGTGAAGGCCCATTAGTGAGCTGGTCCTTGGAGAGGGTGCAGGGTCTAGTCCTCTGGGGATCTCACAAAAAACAATGTTGAACACACTTCAGAGTTGCCCCACCGTGAAGGGGGAGGCCGAGAATTAATCCATTGACTTTTGTCCCCAGTAGTCGATGTGTGTCCCTGGGGACATTGACTCCCTTTCACTTCATTGCCTATAAGGCGCCCAAGAGGCCTTCTCTGGGGCCCAGATGATGTGGGTGCTGCTGCCCTGCCGGGAACTGTCCCCCACTGCTGTGCTGCAGTTGGCGGTGGGCGTGGGTGCAGTACATCACAGACCTCCGCTGTAGACTCTTAGTTGGGAGAATTAAATTCATCCCTCCCTACGATCCACTTTACTCACATCTGAGCGCCGACAGTGTGCTAGCTGTGCTAGAAGTTGGAAGGAGAATGGTGAATTCTCACACTTCTCTCTCTAAGGCAGCTCCCTGTGCGAGGGGAAGGCAGAGAAACTTCTGTAACTTCAGGGAACTCAGCACCACAAGCCCCTCTCCTGTGGGGAGGAAATCTGGCCAGGGGGTATCAGCTGCAGGGCCATGGAATATCCCCATGCACGCTTGGGGAGCTGATCTAGAGGTGGTTCCTCTGCTGTCCCATCTTTGTATGGAAGAATGGAGTATGTGTGGATGGAAGGAGAGGCTGGTCCTTTCAGTCTTGTGAGACCATTTGCTCATTGGCTATCAGTTCCTCTCCCCCAGCCCCCCAGGAGTTGACTTGCTGCTTGTCAAGGAGCGAGATGAGCTCTGACCGAGGGCTTCTGGAAGGTCGGGATGTTCACGTTCATAGGTGCTCTTGGGGAGGTCCTGAGGGTGTGACTGATGAAGACCAGAAGGGACCGAGGGGGAAAGGGTGACATGACAAGTCACTTGGTGACTGGGCAGGCGTGGGGTGTTGTCCGTGGGGCTGGAGAGGCCAGGCTGAGGGGCTGGTTCGGGGGAGAAGAAGGAGGAGCCCAGCTTGGACCTGCTCGGTGTGCGGGGTCAGGGAGAGGCGGGCCGGGCTGCTGGGGTCCAGCTGTGATCTTCTTTGTGCCCTGTCTTCCTGTCTCTGCCCGAGTTGCCTTTCTCTATGTCTTGGCATCGACTCCTTCAGATCCTGGCTGCTTTCTCTTCCAGATCTGGCATCATCTCCAACTTCCTGCCTTGCCCTGGGCATTCTGTCTGGGTCCCAGCGAGGCTGGCTGATGCTGTGGAGTCACATAAAGCTGGACTCAAAGCCCAGCTGTCACTTAGTTCTGCAGCCGGGCGTAGCCCCTTGCCCCCAGTTTCTGCTCCCCCAGGGTCTCTTCTCACAAGTCACCTCAAGGGTCCTTCCTGACACCCAGCTGAAAGAGGACCCACCCCGTCACTCTCTAACCCTTTCCTTGCTTTGTTTTTCCCCATCAGACATTTAAGCGTTTGTGTTTACTTGTGTATCGTATGTGTGTGTCCCAGCCAGTTGTAGGCCTTAGGACAACAGAAACTTTGTAAAGTATCGTTTAATCCTATACCACTCAGCACTCAGGACAGTGCCCAGCACCTAGGGGGCTCTCCATAAACATTTGTTGGGTGAACGGAACTAGCTCGACTCTCAAGATTGTAGATGCGAAGGGTTTAGATGCGACTACAATACAGAATTCCTTGACTCGGGGGCTCAGGACCCACTTCCCCAGGAAATAACAAGACCGGTCCTCGTCCAGGTTTTGCCTGAAACAGAAAAGTGCTTCATGAGACACAGCGGGCACGCATTGAATCAGCCGGACTTACCACGCCAGCCTGTCTAAGGGAATATTTTGTTGGGTTTCACCCTGCATTTGAAAGCAAAACAATTCGTATTTGAAAATCTCATTACCAGCATCTTGCCTCCAAATCCATTAAACAGCCTGAGTGTTTCTGGCAACCGAGATCACCTCGGATTATAGTATGAAATGCAGCTCTGGGGAACACTGTGTGTTTCAAGGCGTTTGCACCATTCAATTGTCAAATATTCACATGGTTATGATTCTCAAAGAAAGCACACAATGTAGGGAAATTGGTAACAAGATAAAAGCTCTGGGATGTATTGAGAGGCGGCGGCCAGAGGATTCCTCCCTGACACACCTAATCCTGGAGACGGGAAATTAAAAACCTTGCCAGAATATCAATGCCGCACGCAGGGGAAGGCCCGCTTTTCCCGAGCGAGGGCCCAGGTCTCGCCCACGCGCTCACAGACTCTTCACTGGACCTTCGAGTCTCCCTGCGACCACCCTTCCCCCTGTCTCCCCTGCGACCACCCTTCCTCCTGTCTCCCCAGCAAGGGCCTCCTCTTCTCCTGCCCGGACTTTCCGCACTGGCTAAGTCTGGCTGAAGCCCCAGGCCCTGATCTGCATGGCCGTCCACACCTTGGTGGACTTGGATGGCGTCCCAGACCAGTGGAGCTGGAGGGATTCTGTAAGGTTAACAATGAAAAGGGTAAAGGAGGGTTGGGGTTCTGGAGACACATGAACTACAGTGCGTGGTACCTTCCTCTTGGAGCTGTGCAACTCACGCAAGCAATTCAAGGCTCTGAGCTGTCTCATGGTCAAGACACCTGTGTGTGTTGATCTAACTTAGCATTGACCATGGAGCCTTTAATTTGACCATGTGGACTATCCACACTCTGTGGAAAACTAGTGCACGGATAGAAATTCCCCCCATTTCAACAGACAGGAAACGAAGATCCGGGAAGCTGCTCAAAGTACTCGATCACTTGGCTGGTCACAGGCAGAGCCAGGAGGGCTGGACCCCGGGGGCCATGACACTCAGTCCAGGGCTCCTCCTTCACTTCCCTTCAATTCACTTTATCTCACCGCAGCCCACCCCACCCCACCCCACCCCACCCCATCCCGTCCTGTCCCCTCCACCATATTTCTTGAGCCCCTGTCATGCCAGGCACTGTTCTCAGTGCTGGGGACACACCGGTGAACCAGACAGACGCTGAGCCATACAGAACACGACTTTGCCATCACAGAGTTCAGAGACTCATTTATAGCTTCTCATTGTTTTTCCCCTTCTTTCTCTCTCTTCTCCCTCCCTCCCTTCTTTCCCTGCGCCCTTCCTCATTCGAGATCATCCTTCACTTTGAACAAGATAAATGCCCTTCAGATTTCACTTCAATGGCATCATTCCCTGGGGGAGGGCCCTGATTGATTCCTTTTCTGCCCCTCAGAACAGGTGTGGTCTGCGGGACGATGAGCCCCGCATCAGCAGGGCGTGTGCAGGTCTTCTTCGCTCTGCCAAGCAGAGTGCCTGGCTCATAGGAGGTGCTTAGTCGTGTCCTGTGGCCCAGTGCTTGTCGGTCGTGTGAGAGCCTCGGCCCTTGTCCTCTTAGCTCCTCTGCTCAGCCTGAGACCTCCCGCCGAGGCCAGGTGGCAGCCCCGATGGATTCGCCATACGACCCCACATTCCTTTCCTCGTGTTTTTCCTTGGACTGATTTCCCAGCAAGGGAAGCCAAGTATTCAGTCCCTCCTGTGTTGATTCAGATCTCACATTTAGCTTAACTTCTCACCTATTTTGAAAAGATTTCACTGAATTCCTTCCATCCTTCCTTCCTCCCTCTGCCCCTCCTTCCTTTTTCCCTTCCCCCTTCCTTTTATCCCTGCTCTTCACCAGGCATTGGGCCTGGACCTATGAATACAAATAGGGCTCTTGAGTCACCTCTGTCTTTGAGGATTTCATGGTGCTCTGGAGAAGACAGGAGAGTAAATAATCACAGTGCAGTGTGATTTTGCTACGACAGAGGCGTGCGCAAGCTTCCAGAGGTCTACAGATGGAGAGTCAGCTCACGCGGGGCCCAGTAGGGCCTCTAGAAGTAGGGGATTCACTAGCTGCCCCTTGGTAGTGTGTAGTAAGGCAGGAGGGGACTTGCTGCGCTTGGTGCCGAGGAAGGGGGATCAGACGTGAGCGGGAGCTGCAAACCGGGGATATCATATCTTCCAAACTCCCAGCTCTGGGGGCGGGGGACCCAGTCCTCTCTAAATGTTATTTGGAGCCAAACCTCAGATCAAGTCCCAGCTTTGTGACTTGCTCTTCTTAGACAAGCTGCTGAGCTGCAAAGCATCACTTGTGGAATCTGAGCATTAGTGCCTGGATTGGTACATAGAAGGTGCTCGATAAGCACAAGCTGAACAGATGACTAGCTGTCTGACAGTGTTTATGTGGGAAGTATTGCATCTGAAGCTGCCCTGACTGGTGTGGCGCAGTTGGCTGGGTGCTGTACTGCAAAGCCAAAGGTCGCCAGTTTGAATCCCAGTTAGGGCACACTCCTGGGTTGCAGGTTCTGTCCCCAGCTGGGGCCCTTGCGAAAGGCAGCCGATGGTTGTTTCTCTCACGCATCAATGTTTCCCTCTCTTTCTCCCTCCCTTCCCATGTCGCAAATAATAAATAAATAAATAAATAAATAAATAAAATCTTAAAAAAATAAAGTGAAGTTGCTTTTCGTGCGTTGGTTTTCTATCTTTTTTGAAAAAGAGATGCACGATTTTGGGGTGTTCACATCACTGTGGTTACTTCATCGCTGTGGCTCATCGAAGTGCACTCTCTGGGGCCGACGGGAAACCTTGCCTTCCGTCTCCGCAGTGGGCTTCGTAGTTGGCAAAGACACCAGGGGACACTTGTATTTCAACTGCAAAATGTGAAGGACAAAAGCCTTTAACAGAGTTTGATGTCAGAATCTTATTTTTAATTATAAAAGGCATTCCTGAAAAGGTTTATAAAAACTGGTTTTTATAAGATTAATTCAATTGTAAATGAACCGATAAATTTCTGTTACAGCTTTGGTAGAAGTTTTGATAAATGAAGAATCTTTGTCCTACGAAAAATCTCTGCCATATGAGTAACCATTCTTTTATTACACATCATATTTTACTAAGTGTACTATTAAAGCACAAGTCTAAATAAGTGAGGGAGATATGTGGACAGGACAGGATGTTGGCTAAGACTTGAGAGGAGCGTGGTCCATCTGTTCCCTCCCAAAATGCTCCCCAACTTCCATTAGCTCCTCTTTCTCGCCTTCCAACCTTAGCCTTGACCTTTCTGTTTAAATATAGATAATAAGCTCAATGGAGCCTATCGTTCACCTCCTCTACCCCCAAATTTTTCCGAATGCGACGGACTGATTGCCACAGCATACATATTGGCAGTGACCCTTTAAGAAACTGCCTGGTAAGCAGACTTTGCTAAATCTGACTTTTCTCTTCCTCCATTTCCTGACCTGTTGCCCTGCATTAAAACACAGTCTCCCTGTGCCACGGTCCCCTCTCCATGCCAGCTGCTCCTCCTTGCTATCATTTCTTCCCCTAATGAGTGGCTCCCAGGAGCTCTGCCGATTCTGCTTCCCCCCAAGTGGAACCGTGTGTCAGGCATTCCCTTGGTCTCAGCAGAAAGTGGGAAGGCATGTGAATAGGTGCGCCGACCACTGTGTCTGGTGCTTCGCCTTTAGCATTGCACTTCATCCTTACGGTGGCCATGGTTTTATGGAAATGAAAAGTTCAGGCCAGTGAAATCAGGGGCTGGGTCTAGACCTTGGTATTTTTTTAAAAAATGTGCTCCAGGCTATTCTAATATGTAGGAAAAGTTTTAAATCATAGGCTTACACCGTATTACCTCTCAGGAAGCATATTTCATAGAATTTGAGGAGTTGTCTCTATAAATACCTGTTTGAAGATGAAAGGATGCTTGGAGTGGGGCCTTTGGATGTGGCTGTAACTTTGTTCTTGGGCAAGAACAGATATTGCAGCATTCTTTACAATGGCCAAGGCATGAAAGTAACCTGTGCCTATCAATGGATGAGTGGATAAAGAAGGTGTGAGAGATATATGTAGTGGAATATTACTCAGCCATGTAAAAGGATGAAATCTTACCATTTGTGACAACACGGATGGACCTAGAGGGTATTAAGCCAAGTGAAATAAGTCAGAGAAACACAAATTCCATATGATTTTACTTACGTGTGGAATCTAATAGACAAAATAAGTAAACAAAACAGAAACAGACTCATAAATATGGAAGCAAACTGGTGGTTACCAGAGAGGAGAGGGCTGGCAGGGATAGGTGACAGAGGTGCAGGAGATTCAGAGGTACAAACCTGAGTTGTAAGCAAGTCATGGGGATGTACAGCATAGGGAATATAGTCAATAATATTGTAATAGCTTTGTATGGTGGCAGACAGTAACTAGACTTCCTGGGGGGATCATTTTGTAGCGCGTACAGCCTATAACATTGAGTTACTACCACGTACCTGAAACTAAGAGGACATTGCATGTCAATTATACACCAGTTAAAAAAAAGAACAAATACGTTCTCTAGGGAGTAATCTAGTCAATCAAAAATACTATCTGAGGCTTTGGTCTAAACACAAGTGGACATGAAATGCTAATTAGCCGCAGTACCCAGGGGACACTTCATAAAATAACACAGGCAGGAAGTCTGGCGCGAATACCTTTCCCACATACTAAGGGAAAGTTTTTCGTGTAGCACATCCTAAGAGTTGTGTTCATGGAGCTACAAGTCACCGTGGCCTCTTATGGGCTGCACCCCACCGCAGGGGCCCACACACAGAAAAGTCAACCAGGAGGACGTGGTGTGCCTGCTGCAGACCCAACACTGGAAGGTTTAATAAATCCCTTTACTGAGATTAGCAGGAAGAGCTGCTTACAAGAAGTAATTGGTCTCCCGTGCTCCCGCGAGACACGGACAATCTTCCTACTGTTTCAGCATCGTGTCCCTGAGCTACACGTGTCTGAGGGCCTCGGCGCGCGAGGAGTTGAGTTCGTGCCAGACTGTGCGACAGCGAAGCCGGCTGTTCCCTGCAGTCTGTTTGACGCATGCTTGTTCACATACATCGTCCACTGCACTGTTTAATGCTTTCCATGTTGTAGATTCAGCCACTTCCTGTCATTATTTTATCGGTTCAAGGAATTCCTCCAGGTTTGTGAAGAAGGATGTCTAAGAATAGTGAGCCCAGCTGCGTGCGTCCAAGTTCTCTGACCCCTGCTGGGGAAAGTAGGCAAGCGGTGTCGTTTTATCGAAGGAAGAGAAATACGTTGAGATCCTTCTGGGGAGAACACTTCAAGCAAGCGTACCCCAACCTTGCGCCTTCTAAGGTGGAAAAACCGGTGTGTGAAAGTCCATTATTCAGTCACAGTAGAGTTGACTGTTCAGACATATGAATTGATCCCAGAAAGACGTTTTTAAAAATCCTGTATTTCTCCTTGGTGTCACTTGAGGCAGGTAATGACGTCGTGAAGAGCGTGGACGTTGGAGCTGGGCTCCTGGGCCCAGCTCTGACTCTTACTACCTGTTCGACCTTGGGAAAATCACTAAACTTCTCTGTGCCCCACATCCCTCCCGACCGAAATAGAGATGACAACAGTACCCACAGTCCGAAGGTCGCTCTGAGGATTGAATCTCTTAATATTTGTATACCATGTAGAACAGTGCTCGGCACATGATAAATGCTATATATGTGTTTGTTAAATGAAAACAAGTGAACTCAGGTGTTTCTCAAATTTCAGTGTGCATAGGAATCACACGGGGGTTTTGTAGAAACACAGGCAACGATTCAGCAGGTCCGAGGAGGGGCCCGAGTTTGGGTACTTCTGAGAAGCTCCCTGTGCATGCTGATGCTGACTCGTGGCCACACTTGGGTGGGGAGGGGTCTACGCTCTTCAGCTGGGTGGGGCTGGGGAGGGTTCAGGTGTGACTCATGCACTCTATTTCACTTGCCTCAGCTCCCCGACAGTTGTGGGTGTTTGAAGGTAACTCTTGGGCACTGACCTCCTGTCGGTGCTGGGAGAACATCCGGGTTGTTTGGTTCACTTCGTTCTCCCCTTCAGCCCTTTTTAATGCCCTTACTTGTTACTCCAGGACCCAGCCACCTCTAGTCACCAATGATGGTCAGCTGGCTTCACTCCGGGCGAGAGACGTGAAGGGTGGAAATTCGGGTCCCGTTCACAGAGCATCCTGGAGACCAGTCACCCTCTCCTGTGTGAAGATGGGCTTCTCCGCGGTAAGTTTTGCAGGGGTTACTCTGCAAAAATGGCATGTTTCATCTCTGGTTTGAGTCCACTTGTAAATGCTCTCTGTGACCCTGTTTTGATAATCTCCAGATCCAGGGAGGGGGTGGGGGAGAGATGAGACCAGCGCTCTCACCACTGAGAGAAACGGTTTACTCCCCCAGTCAAACTCCCACTCTGGTTCTTTATTTTCCGAATGCTTGTTCTCCAGTTAGCTAGATTTGCTGTCCCCCAATAAGCTGATGGAAGTCTCTTAGTTGCCTCTGGGTACATTGTGTATATTTAAAGCAACTGGACATTGTTCCAGGAAAACTAGAATCCAAAGCGTGCAAAAGGCACGAGTCATCCAGAGGAAGAGCGTGAGGGCTCAGGGGGAAGCAGAGGCTGGTCTGGGCGTGGCTGCCCTTTTGTTATGGAGGGCACCTGCCTGCTGGGCATTTAGGTGCTGGCCTATCTATTCTTGGCTTTCTGGGCCTCAGGTAGGTGACTGTGCCTGCTTGGCAGGAGGACAGGACAGATTACGGCTTTGTGGTTTGACAAGGAACTGCACGTACGGAAGAAGAGTGTGGTAGGCTTGCTAGACACCCATCACGTTTCTACAAAGTGAGCATGCCTAAAGAAGGTGGGGGTGGGGGGAATTACTGAGAGCAGTCATAGATAACGCTGGAAAAGAAATCATTGACAAAGCCACATTTTATTCCACTTTGCCCAGGTGCCTCTCATTGGTGCCCACCTGTTACTAATCACTGCTGAGCTGTGCCCTGATATTTGCCAGGCTCTTATACATGCCTTTCCCCATTGCTTTCTCTCCTTTAAAAAAATTGTCAGCTTCTTAGTTTTAATTGACATGCAATTAATATGCAGTGAAACGCACAAACCTTAAGAGTATAGTTTAATGAGCTTTTGCAAATGCAGACGGCCATGAAACCAGCTCATGCTGTGAAGAGAGAACGTTTCCAGCCACCCCCCCCCCCCAAGTCCGCCCTGCCCTTCCTTGCCCCTGGCCCACAGGAAAGCACTGCTCTGAGTTCTCTCCTCAGAGGTTCCTTTTGCCTGTTCTAGAACTCCATGGAAATTGAATCGTGTGGGAGGCATTCTTTTGAATCTGTTTTTCTTTTCAGCATAAATGTCTTTGAGGCTCCTTTGTGTTGTTGCCTGTTTTAGTGATTCATTTTTCTTGATTTCCCAGTAACCTTCTGTGGTATGATTACAATTTAATTGTTTGTCCTTCACTTGGTCAAGGACATCTGGGTCATTTCTGGTTCTGGGTTATCACGAATAAAGCTGGTAAAGATGTTCTTGCACAGGTCTTAACGGGCACACGTTTTCATCTCTCCTGGGTAGTGCCTGGAAGTGGAATTGCTGGGTCCTAGGGAAGGTGAATGTTAAACTTCCTGGGAAACTGCCAGGCCAGTTTCCCAAGCGGTCAGACCCGTTTGCGGTCCTGATAGTCATGCGTGGGTCAGACCCATTTGCGGTCCTGATAGTCATGCGTGAGAGTTCCCGAGGCTCCACACCTTTGTCAGCATCCTGTGTGGCCAGTCTTTTCAATGTCAGCCACTACGTGCGTATGTGACTATATTTCATTTTTGTTTTAACTTACGTTTTGCCTGGTGACTGGTGCTGTTGGGCCCACTTTCCACGTGCCTATTGGCCGTTCACATGCATTCACGTGTAATCTGTTGTGAATGGCTTGCTTGTCTCTTACGATTGAGGTCTGAGGAGCCCTTTACAAGCCTTGGATCCACCGGGTCGTCAGATGCATGCTTTCTGAATATTTCCCCCGAGGCTGGGCCTAGCCCATTCTTTTTCTTAATGATGTCTTTTCATCAAGTTCTTAAAAATTTTGATGGTCTAATGTATCACATTTCCCCCTTTATGATGAATGCTTTCTCGTGTGTAAGAAAATGTGTGTTGGAATCGCAAAGATAGCCCTCCTGTGGCTTCTCCGGGCAGCTTGGTGGTTTTAAGCTCTTGCGCTGGTAGGTGCGGTCCGAGCCGCATTGATTTTTGTGTGTGGTGCGCGGGGCGAGCTGGAGCGCGTTGCCTCCCCTCACAGGCAGCGATTTGCTTCAGTGCTGCTTACTCTTCTTCCTCCCATCGAATTGCTTAGGTTTCTTCAGTGAAAAATCACTTGGTTATATGAACACGCGTGGATGTTTCTGGACTGTTTTTTTTTCTGCTGATAAATGTGTCTTTTGTTACTAATACCGCAGTGTTGTAATTACCGCGGTTTTCAGTGTTGAAATCTGGCGATGTGAGTCTTTATTGCCCTTTCTAGGTCCTCTGCATTTCCATTTTTAAGCCTGCATTTCTCAGGTTCTACAATGAAGACCTAAGATTTTGTAAAACCGAGCTTTAAATACAGGTTCGCGGGCTGGTGCTCCATCTACTGAGCCACACCAGCCAGGTCACACTTAAGTCCGTTCGATAAGTCTTTCATCTATTTCTATTGTCATTGCACTGCCTACAGCCTTGACTGCAGTGTCGAACGTAAGTGGTGAGAGGGGACATCTCAGCCTTTTTCCAGATCTGAGTGGGGAGGCAATGGATGTGATGTTAGCTGTAACCTTCTCATAGACAGTATTTATTAGGTTTAAGGAGTTTTCCTCTGTTCCTAGTTTGTGAGGGTTTTTCTTGTTCCACTAAATCATGAATTGTCAAAAGCTTTTTCGGCACCTGTTGAGATAACCCTGGTCCCCCTTCACTCCCTTATTCCATTAAGGTGATACGTATTATCAATACCTGAATGTTAACCAACTGTGCATTCCCGTGGCAGACCCCACTTGGCCATGTTGTGGGATTTTATTTTGCAATATGTTTCTAGATTTGATTTGCTGTCAATATTATTATGTAAGGATTATTCACGAGGACTGTTCTTGGATGATGTACATTCATGAGGTGTATTGACCTGCAGTTCCTTGTGATGCTTCTATCTGGTTATAACATCAGGTCTATGTGGCTCCTATGCTGCGTTCCCCTCCTCGAGCTTTCTGAGAGGTTTCTTTGTTTTTAAGGATTGGTACTATGCGAGGGGGGACCCCAAAGACCTGGAATTTTTTTATGAAAAATTGTGTATTTATTCCCACATATTTAAACTTCAGTCACCTTCAAAGTCCTCTCCGTTTGATGCAGTGACCTATTGAGACGTTTTTTCCACGGCTCAAACAGTTTTTGAACTTGTCGATTTTGATGCCTTGAATTACTTCCGTTGTTTTTTGTTTCACCTCTTCCACATCAGCAAAACGTTTCCCTTTCAGACCTTTTTTCATCTGGAGAAACAAACAAAAAAGAAAGTCGTTTGAGGCACGATCAGGTGAATAGGGTGATGCACGGGGGTCCTGCCATTTTTGGTAAAAAAAACTGCTGAACACTCAGTGTGGTGTGGGCAGGTGCACTCCTAAATCACCCATCATGAAATGGGCAAATGCATTGAAAGAATCTTCAAAGAAAATTCACTGAAGCCAAACACAGCCTCTCACCACAATGCCAGTCGGTACACTGATACAGATGGGTTCCTAGAACACTCACCTGCTGGGAAAAAGTCTGTACTACAAGGGGCCTGCTGTCCAGAAGATAATTCTCTTTTTTTCTGGGGTCCCTTCTGGTATCTTCCTTAGATGTCTGAGAAAACTTACCAGGAAAATAACCTAGGCCTAGAGTTTTCTTTGTGGGAAGATACTAATTATGAAATAACTTTCTTTGATAGAGATATGGCTATTTAGACTTTCTACTTCTTGAATCATGGCTGGAATATCCCACTTATTCTTTATGTTTAGGATTTAGTTATTTTTTTTTTCATGATTTTTGTGTTTCACAGCGTCTGTCTTAATCTGGTGTCTGAGACAATTGCTTTTTTCCCTTTTTCTAGAAGATTAGTGGAGTAATATACTTGGTACTTGTAATTCTTTAGTCTGAAAACACAAAGTAGCGCTTGTTACCTCGCATTACCCAGCACGTACCCAGAGTTCTCTCTGGAACTGCTGTCCCTTCTCGTGGAGCAGGTCCCAGCATTGTCCC
Source organism: Macrotus californicus (assembly GCA_007922815.1). NCBI lineage: Eukaryota > Metazoa > Chordata > Mammalia > Chiroptera > Phyllostomidae > Macrotus > Macrotus californicus. The sequence goes on along the minus strand of VMDR010000203.1, from coordinate 100,612 downwards.
ACTCTTCTGTAGAGGAACGGGGGTCCGAGACTGGAGAGATTATTTGCCTGACGCCTCTCAGCAGGGAGGTGAGGGTTTTCTGACCTCAAAGCTGTGCACTCACAGATTCTGCCGTTGTTCACGTTTTCAAACCGACTTCTTAGAGACTCAGACCCCTGAGATGGAGAGAGCGAGGCTGAGCGGGGGAAGACCTGCCCCGTCGCCACCCCACCCCACCTGTCTACCTGCTGTTTGAACTAGAGAAGATTTGCTCGTGAGTGTTTACTGTGTTAGCGTCCCTGCAAAATATCTTAAAACAACTTCTGCAGCAAACAAAATGAATCTGTGGGAAACTGTTGTGCCATGCTGGACGGTAATTTGCCTTTTTAAAATACTGACTTCCTCCAAGGTGAGGAAGAAGCTGCTAGAAATGAGAGCAGAAGGAAATCCCCTGCCTAGGTCTCGGCTTCCCAGTGCGCGGCGTCGCAGGGAGTGGGTGGGGCGGCGTCGCAGGGAGTGGGTGGGTTCTTCGCTTTGAATCTTGGCTCTGCCACAAAGCGTGAGGTTGTCTTTAGTTCATTCAGACACCCGTGGCCTCAGCTACGAAGTCTGTGCGTTTGGGACAAGACTACTTCCACGACGTTTTGTTTGTTTTCAGTGGGTGGATGTAAAAACCCGGCCCCGTGTGGCTGGCAGCCCCTAAGATGGCCCTTCAGATCCCCGCCTTCTGCGGTTCGTGCCCTTGTGTGATCCCTTCGTCCTGAATTCGGGCCAGACTTAGGGATTTGCTTCTCGTGGAAAGACCGTGGCAAAGGCGGTGGGATGTCACTTCCAGGATTAGGTTACAGAAAGAGCGTGGCCTCTGTCTCAAGCTCTCTCTTACGCTCTCTGCCCTGCTGGCTGTGAGGAGAGCCAGCTGCCACGTTATGAGCTGCCCCGCCAATAGGCCCATGTGGCAAGAGACCCATGTCTCCAGCAGGCAGCCAGCGAGCACAGGAGGCCTGCCGACAGCTTGGGAGTGAGCCTGGAACCCGATCTCTCCCCAGGGGGCCTTGCAGTGACTGTAGACCCTGCCCAGACCTCAGCTGCAGCCCGTGAGAAACCCTAAGCCGGAGACACCCAGCGAAGTCGACACCCGGTTGCTGACCTTCATGCAGAAACTGTGAAAAATAAATGTCATTCCGCTGCTGAATTTTGGGGCAGTTTGTTATGAGAAATAGGTAACAAGCGCAGAGAGTGTCAGGCACAAAGCTGATGCTGTTACTCATAGTTTTCTCTCTCCCTGCGTTCCTCCTTTGGCATGGGGGTGGGGGGAGGGATGGGGAACGGTGATCTCTGCTGTGGCCTGCCCCTTCTGCAGGGACGGTGCTCATGGTGGACTCTGACCCAAGCGGAAGCAGAGTTCCCCGTTGCAGGCTCCCCGAGTTCTCCTTCTTTTTCTATAAATTTTTTATCTGGATGCTGCGCTAAGTGGAATTTGCATTCCAACTGCTCTCAGATCTCAGGTTCTAAGGTACAGAATTAGACACCGGAGTTTCATGGCAGCGTGCCTTCCACAAGCACTCTAGCTCTACGGGGCCTTAAAGCAGATGCATGAAGGTGATCCCGCACGCTTCCTGTGGAGGCACTTCGGGAGCGCGTGTGCCTTCTGAGCTGGGTTTTTGTTTTTTGTTTTTTTTAAAAATTTTCCTTCTCTCTTACATTCTCCGGCTGACTGTAAAATTAAACCTCTTCCCATGGGATCACTTTGAACTTTTATCTCTTCTCAGATATAGGTTCTCAGCTGTCGGGTTTCTCCCTCTCTTTTCCAAGTTACGAATCGACAGATCGCAAACCGAGACGTCTGAAGTCTTCAGGGTATTGTTCGTTTGATAAAATGTCCATCCCTTGTCGGTGCCTCCGCTTGTGGAATTTCTGGGGTCTGCCTGCCAGAATGTGTTTCATTTGATCTCCCTGAGAACTGGAGAAAGCCAGCGTCTCAGATCTAAAGCAAGATGACTGAGGACTGGTCCCCTGCTTTCTTCTTCTCTTTTTTAACCTTGAAATTCCTGAGATGGTTTTTTTTTTTCCTTGTGAGATCTCAAATGGGGGAAAAAAAAACCTCCACTAAGTATTTGCTGGCCCCTGGCATCTGTTCCAAGAGCTGAGGAGCAAATTTACTCTTAAAAAAAAAAAAAAGACCATTTTATAACATGATCAATATTCAAGAATATACCGCACTGTGGTAGGGAATGGCTGCAGGGTGCGGTCCACCCATCCATTCCTCTAAGTCATCATTTAGACGCCTGCCGGGGCCAGCAGGCTGGCAAATGTTCCAGGAAGGCTTGGTCAAAGGCAGTGGGGGAGGGGCAGGTTTTTCTCACACATCATGTTGTATGTGTGCCTGTATCGTAGTAAATAGGTGCGGGCACATCTTTGTACGCTAGCTCTCTGAAAACGAGGCTGCAAGTCAGACCAGCCAAGTGAGTTCTCTCCAGCATCTCATGCCCAGTGCCATTAGCGCTCTGCAAGCTGCCCATCTGGAGAGTGACATTCACACCCAACCATGTGGCTGTACCACCCTCCACCTCCTGAGAGCAGGGTCAGCACCCGTCTTGTTCATCCATGTGTTTCGGGTGTGTGAAACAGCGTCTGTCTCGTAGTAGGCTCTCAAGAGCTGTTTGTTAAGTGTTGAATAAACATCGCTAAACATGTTGACTGAATGAGGAAGGTCGTGGTGAGATCTTTCAGGATTTACTCTAAAATGTAACCGAAGACCATGTTTACTGCACACTAGAATGACTCTGGAGAGCGCGCCTTCTTGTTCCAGAGTGAAGAAGACCAAGTGTGCCTCTCCTGGGGAAAAAACCCATTTTGCTTCAATTGTGTGGACATAGATTTTTTCATCCGGCTGGCTGCTAGGAAGCTCAAGCTGAATGCTTACTGGCCCCTGTGACTACATAAACTTCACGAACCCTTCGTTTTACCAGTGCCCATGCTGTATTGCCTTGAGGAGCACCCTTTTCTCATTGATGCCTCATTTTTCTGTGGTGGTGCTATATTGTGTACCCCTTTGTAGGTAGTCGTAAGTTCTGGGGAGTTGCTTTGTAAAAACAAAGCCTTGGGAAGGGAGGAGGGGTTCGGGGTGTTGTTGGAAGAGGAGCACAGTTGCGGTGAAGCCGACAGGGTGGTTCCCCGGAGAAAGGAGGAAACAGAGGAAGGTCAGGAGCTTTAGGTGGGGACACACAGGGCTGGGATCCCCTGCAAGGCCTTTCAGACTCCTCAGGAGGCGGTCTGTGGGGTCCGTTAGGCTTTGACCAGGTGCACATCTGGCCAGTGTCTCCAGGTGAACTTGTGCCTGGAACCCTCTGAAAGTGGCGAAGGAGGCAAGACCATGGGAGTGTCCTCTGGAGTCAGGTGTATGTGTCACTATCAGTGGCCACTTGCCTTTGCTGAGCCTCAGTTTTCTATCTGGAAAATGGGGCTAGTAGTGCGCCCTTGCTAGGGATCCTCAAGGTTCAGTGCGGTGGCGATCAGGAAATGTCCGGTAACACGTCTGGTGAGCCAATGCCAGTCACGAGTATGATTGCCCCGAGCCCACCCAGTCTCTTCTGTCACCTGAGTCACCTCCTGGCCGGGCGGGAGGGGCATTGGAAAGGGAGAAATGGGGTTAAGTCTCAGTTTCCCTACATTTACTGTCAGGCTTTGTTAAAAGTTGTTTTAATCCCAAGCTGGCCCTCTGTGGGTTGTCTCTATGCTTACCTAGCACCTTTTATCTGTAGGTAAGTCTCACAGAACTTGGCATCAGTAAAAATCACAAATACATTCTGAAAGGGTTGAGAAATAATGCCGTTCTTTCAAACACTGAAGGCTTCTTCATGGGGACCAAGGGAGCACGTTGAAGGCACATCACACAGCGAGAGTGTAAAGACCCGTCCCACACACCTTGGTTCCCCGTGGTTCCTTGGTTCCTTCATGGCAGCTGCCCCTCGCCCCTCTTTCCCTGTCTCCCCATCACCTGTCTCTCTTCGCCCTCCCCTCCAGCTGTGTTCCTCCAGCTCCCATCTCTTTCATGGGCTTGTCTGATTTCTGTAGACTTTCAGTTACAGAAGGGACCATCTGACTTTTTCTGCAAAGGGCCAGAGAGCAAATATTTCAGGCTTTGTGGGCTGCGTGTTTTCTCTTACAAGGAGTCAACTCTGCTTTTGTAATTGAAAGCAGCCTTAGGCAGTAAGGAACTGGATGGCATGGCTGTCACCCTATGAGACTATTTACGAAAATAGGAAGTGGACCAGATCTGGCCCTTGGGCTATGATTTGTGGATTCTAGGTTTCAGGCAATTTAGGAATTTTTTTGTCTTTGTTAATTGATATTTGTATCACCCCACCCAGCAAAATGGAGGATTCTGTTGTGGATATCTCTGTCTTTGGAGAACCAGGAAGGTAATGGGGGTGTTGTAAACACCGTTAATACTTTGTCCTCTCCTGCTGATTACACAGGCCAGGATGGTTCTTTGCCCATGCTGCCTGTAAGAACATGTATTGGGCACCGCTGTGCCCTGGAGTTAGTGGGACAGGCTTCGTAGGTTCCCAGTGAGGGGTGTGCAAACGTGTGCATGTGTGAAGTCTGGGGCCAGAGTTCTCTCCGCCAACAACGGGAAAACTAAGGTTCTGTTTTCCTTCCTTCCTCCCTTCCTTCCTTCCTTCCTTCCTTCCTTCCTCTTTCCTTCCTTCTTTCTTTTTCTTTTTGCATCTCTGCTTTCTCACTTGATTCTGGGAAGATCTTCACATGAAACTAATGTAAAATGTGTAACGGGAAAAGTACTGGACCAGAGCCAGGGGATCTGATTGCTATGGTTGTGTTACTGCTCTCGTGTTTGACCTTGGCAGGTTCATTCATTCCCTGGTTGAGGTTTGTCAGGTATTAAATTAGGGTCTTTGGGCACCAAGTCTTTCAGCAATTGACTCTTATTCAGATAAAATCTCACTGGAGTTCAGGTGTGTATGAAGTAGGGCTGGGGCATCAGGACCCTGTCCAGGTTTGCCCTGACACTCAGCCTCACCTCCACCTGAGGGGACCCTCGAGCTGTCTCTGCTGGAACACAGGGGCTCTAGGCAGCACAGATTCAAGATCTCTAAACTTCTGCCATCACTTAGTATTTAGACATGTTCCTTCAAAGTGGCAGGCACTTTTCATCAGTGTGTTCTTATCTGCTCCCTGGTCTCTTTTCCTGGTTGACTGTTCATTGTTTCCGATCTTCGTGCCTACCCTCCCGGACTCCTCACTTGTCCTCAGTGGTCCTACTCCAAATATCCATTTCTAGAATTCATCTAACTAATTGACTTTTTATAGAAGACTTTGGGATGATCCAGTGATTCCAGGAGACTCTCAAGTCATGGCTTTTAGATGTCTTTGTTTAAATGAACCATTCCTTCCTACACCTAATAATTTAGGAGAATCCAAATTCTGACCAGCCGAAGCCAATGAGGTTCCCCGTTGCCCGGCACATGCCTGGCACATGCATGAATCAGTAAACGCACCCCCTGAGGAAGTCGTCACACAGTGTTACCCAGGACATTTTCTTTAGGTTTCCTGTCCTCTATTGATGCTACAACGGCCTCCACTCACCCCGCCCCTCCAGCTACCCTGCCCTTCCAGCCACCCGCCCCTCCAGCCACCCCAGGTCATCACAGGTAAGGATACTTCGGGGAAGAAAATTCAGTGGAAGGGAGTTTGGGGATAGAACAACTTGCAGGTTGACAGGGTTTTCTATGAAAAACCAGTGTGTAGAGTGTCAGAAAGTCATCCTTCCCAGCGCTATAGGTGGAGATCCCAAATCCTGGCCCCAGGAGAATCCCTTTTGTAGGATTTTGTGTCAAAGGGAGCTTTTTCGGTCCAGCAGGGTCGGGTTTCACAATCCCAGCTGTGTCCTGATCCCCCTGCTCTCCTGTCCACCTGGACCCTTCTTGGCCTCAGAGTGACGGAGCTGTGACTGGGCCAGACCTGACATACGTGGAGACAGGGATTCAAAGACAAAAAAGAAAATGACTTAGAAAGGAAGCCAAAGGAAATTATAATTAGCCGCAGGTTGCTAAATCTCCATTAGCCTCCCACTGTGCTCTTGTTCTGTAGCCAACTCAGATTGTCCAACGACAGTGTTTAAAAGCCATTTTGACTAAATTAGCAATCATGTAAAACCTTCACCCAGAATCTGTCTGTATCTGCACTTTTCCCTGAACAATTTCTGTCAAAGAATCGTGTGAAAAATCGAGGTCAAAAAAGGCTGATAAAGAGGGAAGGAATTTCGAGCAAAACATCAGACCCTTGATATTTGCTCTTCAATTGTTCCCTCTGACTAGGGTGACTGTCTTGGTTTGCCCAGGACAGTTCTGCTTTTTACCTGTGGTCGTGGTGTAGTGATTAGTAACATCCCCCGTGAGTCTTAAACGCGTTCCAGTCTGGACAGTAAATCATCTGGTTACTCTCTCCGTGCATGCGCAGAGAAAGCGCCAGTCTTTCAGAAGGTGTGGGAGGTGATGGGCAGCCAATCCCTTTCACAGAGGATGGTCCAAACTTAGACCTCAAGATCTTGCATCATGAAGTGTCTCCTCAATGACAGATGCGTTTATTACAATTTATACACCTCAATGTAACATACTAGATTCTTAAATTCCTTACTATAGTGTTAGGCATATTGTAGATCAAGCATTTTTCATTTTCAACAATTTCACCTGAGATAAAACCTATATAATTTTATTAACCAATGTCACCCAAATAAATTCAATAAAAAAAGGGAAACTGATTTTGGGGAAAAAAACAAAACAGAAAAGATTACAACTGGGCTGATATGTTTGCTGATGACTTGGTGGTCCCTTTGGTGCCATGTGCCATGTTGCGGGGATGGCTGTAGGCTGTGACTCTCACTCTGGTCCTGCCCCTGGCCCACACCTCAGGGAGGCTGGCAGATGTTTTCCAGGTTGGGCCAGGGGCGTGTCTCCTGACCTTCAAGATCCCTGGGGTGCCCTGGCTTGTGCAGAAACGACAGCTGGCTTCACTGTGTGTAAACAAGGAGCTCCATGGCCACTCCAGTTCCACCTCTCCTCTCTCAGACCGAGCTGAGTTTGACCCTGGCTTTGACCATCTCATGCTTCTGTGGCCGTAATTGAGTGGCTTAAACTTTCTGAGCTCGTTTTCCCATCTGTAGAAAGAGCTGGCAGTGCCTGGCCCCTCCCCCCAGGGTGCTAAGGTGAGGCTCAGGGCAGGCGATGTCTGGAGGAGGTGTCCTCTGCACGCAGGTGAAAGGCTGTTCTGTCATCCTGCTGGTGTCCTGGAGGGCAACAATTAGCCAATTCCTGGCAGCTTAACTGTGCTTCAGAGTGGGCCCCCTTCTAGCGTTTACCTCCCCTCCTTTGGGTCTGAGTACTCTGATTTCCTTTTGGGGAATTACTTTCTTTTTGGGGAATTGTTTTCTTTCCCTTGTGAGCTTCAGTTTCTTCATCTATAAAACGGGACAGTTCCAGCCTCTAAGACCCTCCTGGGCCAATTGGGCTTTTTCTCTCCTAGAACTCTATGCTGCCATCTATTTTTACTGGGGAGGAAGTGTGCATTCTGCTCTCGAGTGATGGAAGTAGGACCGTCCAGCCAGGTCCTGTCTGAGCGGTGAAGTTCAGATTCGTTAAGTCCCGCACTGAGCAAACGTTTACTGACATCTTTGTGTCAGACCGCGTGTGCCTGGCCTTTCACACACTTCTGTCGTGTGCCCGGCCTTTCACACACTTCTGTCGTTCAGTCCGCAGCACACACTGTGTTGGGGCTTGCTGCTTGCTTTGCAGATGAAGAGCACGGAGCTCGTGGGATCTAAGCAACTCGCCCAAGACTACGTGGAGAGCAGATTGGGAGGCCAGTATTTGAACTTGGGGCTGTCTGATCCAAAGCTGCGTTTTCTTGGCTGTGGCGTGTGGCCTCGGAGAGAACACTGGGAGGCATATTTTATCTAAAATGCTAGGGTGTGACTGCCCCTTCGTTCCTTCCTCCAAGTGTCTGCAGTGGTAACAAAGGGTTCCATCAGCAGGGAGGGGAGGGAGGGCGGGGGGCACCTACTGGTCTTATCTGTGTAGCCTGTGTCCTCCCCTTCCTTCCTTCTCCTGATTCTGATAGTGATGGGGAGACTTCTCCCTTTAGGGGGCACACCCATTGGCCCGTTCCATGTAATTCCTGTGCGGTTGTGAGTTACAGAACCAGCTCCTCTGGCCAAAGGGCCTTACTGCTGATCCAAGCCTACCAATCAGAGTCCTCTTCCCCTGGCCACACAGGCTTGGTCCAGGGGTGGACACATGACCCAGACCAGCCAATCAGTTTCTTCCCTAGGTCTTTTATCTACTGGAGAAGGAAGAGCTCTTCTCCCTCTGGGACATTAAATAAAGATCTTGGATGTAGCCGTTGTCCCTTCCAGGTAGGTGGAGTCACGAGAAGCCAGAGAGAATGGGACCGACCTGCAGAGGAAGCTGAGGAAGGAAATAGCCTGGGAATATTACTCAACAGATCACACCCCATCCCTACTTTTTTATTTTTGAGTTTTGTCTGTCATTTGCAATCGACTAGTCCAAAATGCTTCCTAGCATGTTTGTAGAAGTCCGAGGTCCAGGAAGCAATTTCCTTTACCCAAGAGTGGCTGGTAGGGGTGGGGACAGCGGTGGCAAAGTGGGCCATGATTATGGTCACCTGCTGTGTGTTGTGGTTGGTTGGTGTGTTTTAGGTGTGCGGGTGTGTGTGTGTTTCCCAAGAATAAGTCATTTGCGTATTTATTTGTTCCCTTGGCTATTGATGCACTGAGATAGCCCCAGAGAACCTGCCACGGCCCAGGGGCTGTTCAGGTGCAGGGGTTCTGGTGGCAGCAGCTGTGGTCCCTGCCCTCCTGGACTCATGGTCCAGAGCCCTCTTTTCCTTGCAGCATCCGTGGCCCTCTGCTCAGCAGGCTGTGTTTGCCTTTAGAATCTGTTACTTGGGGTGCTAAATTATTTACGAACTCTTTTTACCAGAGCATCCGAGGGCTTAGAGACAGACTCTGTTTCTGAGATCTGGGGTCAAAGCTCCTTTCAGAGAGAGGCTTCCCTTATCATATTTCTCTCTTCTTTGCCCTCAGCGTACCATGGACTTGGAACAGACCTCTTGCCAAGTCTCTCCTAGAGGAATGTTTGAGTGGAACTTGAGCCCTTTTGAATATGTTCCTATCTGTTCACTTGAGTTTAAACTCACCCGTGGGCCCTGCTGGATCCTGCAAAAGAGGTTGCGGCCACTTATGAGAAGAGAAGGGTACAGAGGGTCGTGCTGCCACACGGAGCCTGGCGAGGGCGTCTGCTTGCCGCCCCAGGCTGCCAGGCCCCCGCCCCCTCTGTGCCTCCTCTGGCCCCACCATCAGGTTTGGTTGCAGCCTCTTCTTGCTCTGCTGCCCCCTTTGTACCTGCTCATGATGGCACCGGGTCGAGCCTTTCTGTAAGGCCTTTCTTTAACTGAACACGTTCCTTTGGGTGTTGCCCGGCACCTCCTGGCCACCAGGTGCCTGGGACTATGCTTCAGGGAGGGGACCTGGAGTCGAGAGTAGAAGAATCGGGACCAGTGACACTGAGTGCGATGGTTGGTATATCGATTCAAGGCAAAGAATCAAATGAGGGAACACGGTGGCTGGAGTGGGAGGGAGTAGTGACCACCTTTGAAAACCTAATGGGACACCACGGAGAGGGGAGATGGGGGAGCAGAATCACACCATGGGGCGCCACTGGAGCTAGGCTCAGAGGGGGGTCCTCCCGGCCCTGGCCGGTGTTCTCGTTCCTCTACGCTGACCTGTCTGCAGACCTCACCGCAGCTGCTACTTCCTTCCCAGGGGGCAACTTCCCTAACTAACCAGGTCCCTGTGATGTGTTCTCACTGTGTCAGGTGACCCGCCCCTCACAGGTAACCCAGAGTAAGTGCTCCAGTGGCAGTTTGCCTCACATCTGCCCTCCTCTGGGGAAACACGCTGGTCTTGTTCGCCCTGGCGTTCCCAGTAAAACGTGCAGGATGTAGTAGGTTCTCAGTAAGCGTTTGGGGTGGCTGAAGGGATACATGGTCGGTGTGTAGATTTCTGATCTTCTCTACAAGCTCTGGGCCCCCGATGTTCACCTACCTCCATCAGGACTTGCTGGCAGAGGGGGACTGACTGTGTAGTCACTGTGACCCGCATACATTTGACCTCAGCCAGTGTTCTTTTACGCAACACCAAAGTACAACTAAAATAATTTATGTGAGCTTCAAGAAGATAATGGGAAATGCAGAGGCCACTGAAAGCTGTGGTGAGGGATCGGGTATTTGCCATCAGGAGCCAATTGAATCAGCTTGAGTTCTCTGAGACATGGGGACGGCAGGCACCTGGAACCTCAGGGGAAAGGCATCAGTCCCTGCGTGCCACAACCCAGCCACCCCGCAGCTCCCCCATCACACGGCTGCCTCTCCTTCCACCCTTATAAGTTACTGATGCTTTGGGTATTCAGATCCCGATTGAGCTGGAACACTCCCTCTGATGGCATTGCCTTCTGCACTGCTGGGAGGCCCAGTGACCTCAGAGTAACTGAGGACCTGAGAACAGATGGCAGTGAGTGAAGGCAGGTCTGCAAAGGCAGGGCTCCTGAGCGGGGGAAGGGGAAGGCAGCACCAGCGAGAGAGGCAGAGAGGGAGTTGGGTTCCAAGCATAAGCGCTGGCCATTAAAAAACAAAAGTCCTTTCCCATTCATGGAAGGAGCCTGGGGCTGGGAGACGGGAGATTGGTTAAAACTATACTCACTGAGCACCTGTGATATTCCAGGCACTATGCTGGGCACAGCAGGCATGTGGAGGGACAACACGTAGTCCTTCTCTTCATGGCCCCATGAAGCTCACTGCCTGGTGGGGGGTTCAGATGATAAATGTGCCAAGACAAGAGTCAGTGAAGGTCACGGGGGTTCTTTACACAAACAACCAGGGCACACCCACACTGAGAGCCTGCAGATGAGCTGTGGAGAGAAGGGAAGAGCACCTCTGAGAGAAGGATCCGCAGGTACAAAGGCCCTGGGGCAGAAACGAGTTTTGTGGGCTCAAGGGGCTGGTAAGGCAGCAGTGTGGGCAGGGCGGAGTGAGTAGGGGTGGTTGGCCATGGTGCGCAGGGCGGCAGGGGTAGTCTTGCTGGGCAGGCAGGCATGGCAGAAGGTTGGACAGTTGGGATGCTGAGGAAGTTTGAGCAGAGAAATGATATGGTCCGATGTCAGTTCTCAGAAGTCACTCTGGCAGCGGGGTGGGGAAGGAACCCGCTGGGGAGGAGGGGGGCTCTGGTAGAACCGAGAAGAGGCTGCCCAGGAAGAGACAAAGATGGACGGGAGATGAGTGAGGGCCGTGGAGAGGAAAAGAAGGGACCAGTTTGGGAGCTTCCGGGTTGCACCTCTGGTCCTCTTGTTGGCCGGTCCTGGGGTCTGCTCCTCAGCTTCCTCACCTGTAAAATGAGAGCCACTCGCAAATGCCTTCCTAGGCCTGGTGTCAGGAGGGTCCGTTGGCTGTAGCCCAGAAGGGTGTGCTGAGGTCTGTGTCTGTTTGCTTTTTCTCTCGGCGCCGAGAATCCCTCTCTGGAAAGAATTTCAGAATTTATGGCTTAAAGATAAATTGGCCAGCTTTCTAAAGTTCCGTTCATATTTTAAGCATGTAACTGTCTTGCGTCCCTTCTCAGTGGGAGGTGGTGGGTAAGGGTGTTACGTTATTAATAAAATATGAATACATTAAAACATTTATTTCAATGTAACTTATGTGGGAAACACGATCTTTAATGGAGCTTTTTGGCAAGCTCCAGGACGAGCATGCCGGCCCCAAACCTTTAAAAGCCCTTGATCAGGCTGGGGGTCTCCGCTTCCAGCAAAGCCCTTGACCCCTTGTGGCTTCAGTTCTGTTTATTCTCCGCAAGCGTTTCTGGTTCAAAGGGAGAATCTTTAAAAAGCTGGGTTGGGAAAGTCTATAAAATCTTAACGCATCTTCAACATCAAATAGCTCTTTCAGCGCCGCGATCTGATGAAGTAAACAGGAATCCGGCAGCACAAACCATATGGAACGCATTTTCCATAACTGCTCTGCACTCGAATAACAAAGGAGAAACGTTCTTGGCACGCGGAGTTTGGGGTTTTAATGACCCTTAAATATCTGGTACAGTTGCCAGATGTGTTTTGCCAAGCTGCAAACCCCCAGGACTGGCCCTGCCTTTCTCTTTGGCAAAACATAAGCCAACATGCTGTTGCTATTCATGAAAAGATGTTCGTGCCTCCTGCACCCCGCCCCCAAACTGGCGTCGCCCCTGACGGGCCTCTGAGCACCAACGTGGACCCGCAGCACTAACCGTCCATGATGACGCCACAGGAACCACCTTCGTTATTTGAAAGGCGGATGGAAGGGTGGAAATGTGTTCCGATTGCGTGTTGTTGATGGAGCTGGGGCAGGCCAGGGGCCTGGTCTCCCTGGCACGGGTGGCTTTGCCCTAACTGGCTGTGTGAGCGGCATGAGGCTCATGACTTCTGAAGCTGAAATGGGACAATGCGTGTTCGAGCTGTTCCTGTGAGTTCTGGTTCTCGTTACGAATGGACTCACCTGTACTGAAAACACAGACACGCTGGCTGCCTCCTGCCGTCATTGTCTCGGAACTCCGTGCCTGATTTCTTCAGGTGTTGGTGCGTTCCTTGGAACACCTGTGTGTGTGTAGACAGTGTGATCTCATCTTAAGGTGACCCTCAAAAATGTTTTATCCGGCCTCTATGCACTGATAGGGAGATGGTGGGTCCCTAATAACCTTCCCCGGTAAGAGACCTATCTTTGCAATTTCAGGTGGAAGGGACCTTCAAATAGATCACACCAAATATCCCCACTTCACAGACAAGACACTGAGGTCCAGAGAGGAAGGGGCTTGGCCAAGGCCGCATGGTTTATCAATGCCAGAACCAAGAGCAGAATCTCCTTACTTCATCAGTGCTTTGGAACCCAAGTGCTTTGTTCACAAGAATCAAATGCGTCCACACAGGACGAGAAGATTTCCCAACACAGAAGTTCAAAAGCATCTCCTTTAGGAGAGATGGGCAAATGGAAAGAGCACACATCACGCTCCAAGCTTGGCACTTCCCTTTGCGGTGTCGCTTAGTTTTCCATTTAAAAAAACAAAACAAAACAAAGCTTTCTGCCAAAGAAGAAACTGGAGGTGAGAGAAGTGAGATGACTTTGCAGTGTCACCCAGCCAGGCGCAGGCAAGGCTGCAGCTGGTGGCCTTGAGCCTTCACTCTTCTCTGGGTGTGAAGTCAGCCCTGAGCGCAGCCGCCGCCCTGGGCCTAGAGGCCTGGCGGGGGGTGGGGTCGGGGCTGGAGCTCTGCCTGCCCACTGGGTCTGTGGGTGGGTCGCTGCCCTCCCCACCTCTGGTCTCCCTGGAGGAAACGCTGCATGCCCCCCAGCCTGGCAGGAGCCCCAGGAGTGAAGCCATTTTTCTATCCTTGCCAATGGACGGCCACGGACCAGAACCAGCATCTCTGTGCACAGGTGGAGGTCCAGAGAGCAAGACCAAAGTCACAGCAGACACTGGGGTATCTTTTCTCCTCTTTAAAATGTAAGGACCAACACTGTCATGAGCTTCAAGATGCCTGTGACACTATATCTCAGTTGTTTCTGGCACAAAAAGGAAATGATGTTCTGTGACGTGACAGAGGAGTCAGCTGAGTCTAGTAGTGACCACATCGCAATATATGTGTGTCCAGTCAACTGCACACCGTATCCTGTTACGATGTTATGTTTCAGTTATCCTTTTAAAAAATTAAATGCCGTTTGGCTTTAAAAAATTCCCATAAAAAAAACAAAGCGTCAAACACTGAATTTAAGTTCTACTGCCTTATGGTGCCCAAAGCTGGGGGTGGAGCTGGTGACGGTCACCAGAGGGGACGGACATGCATCTGCCTTGCTGGTATCCAGCCTTCTACTCACTCCCTCCTCCTGCCCCCAACCTGCCTGACTCCTGCCTGACCATCGACCCCACCCCCATTCTCTACCCCATCTGTCATACCCCTGGGGTGGGTACAGTGTGACATTCCTCAAAGAGCAGGCCTCACTAAGGGGAAAAGAGATTAGCCCGAGGGATGCAGAGGTAAGGGCAAGGTGAGCGAGAAGAACAGAGGGTCCAGCGGGGTCCAGCATCCTGGTCTCTGGGTGGCCAGAGGGCATCCCTGCATGGTGGGAACTGTGAGACCACTTAGCTCTGATTTGGGGGTAGGCAGGTTCCTGAATGTGGTTCCAGGTTTTGTTCTCCAGAGTGGAGGCTAAGGAGCCCTAGGACTTGGCAGAAACCCCAGCTTAGAGGGGGAACAGGCTCTGGGGTGCTGTGCAGATGGAGAGATGATGTGGGCTCCAGGGAAACTGGAATGAGAGCAGGCAGCTCTGCACTGTTTCCGGCATGTTAATTAAACGTAGGGATTATACACCCCAAATCTCCACAGAAAGCAGGACTTCTTGGACCTCATTAACAGGTTCTATACACTCCACTTAGGCGAGGCTCGTGTTCTGCCTTATAAAAGAATGCTGGGTTTTATGGGCCTAAACCTTCAGATGTGAAGAGAGAAGCATTGAGAAACGACAGTGGTGAGATGGGAGGCGGCACCGGCAGGTCCCTGAGGAGATGCTGAAGCCAGGCGTAGCTCAGGTGGCTCAGGGCTCTCTGGCTCACCACAGGCAAAGGGCTCGACCTGAGTTCAGGCTGAGCCAGGCTGAGCTTCTGCACCGCCGAGGGCCATGTGCTCCCCATGTCTCCTGAGGCCCGCCCTCGGGCTCTCACAGCCCTGGCCCAGGGCTTAGCACCACGGGGTTTAGACGGAGGTAGATGCACATCTGTGTGTGCACGTAGGCAGAAATGTGTGTGTGTAGGTAGGTGGGGTTGTGCGTGTACAGCGTAAATACAATTTTCCTTTTTACCAAAGGGATAGATCGAAATGTCACGTAGCTTTACTAGGATCTCCATGAGAACCAGCAGCCCCTGAGCTGTTCTCTCACCTGCTTCCTCTTCCCCAGACGCATGAGCTTCCAGCTCAGAGCAGTTTCTTCTGATACTGACCTTCACATTTCTAAAGATCGCAGAGAGGCCGTTACTGATCATGCTTTCTGTATTGGGCATTATCTGTGGACTGGCTGCTGTGGAGGACACAGGTCAGCTCACCTGTGCCATCTTCCACCCTCCCAGGCGCATGCCCGCCGCCCCCATTCTCCCGGTCCCTTTGATGCCTGCTTCGGCTGAACGAGCAGGCAGCGTTGCTAGGACCACGAACATGTTATGCACAGTTGAGATATGCAGTAGCTCATGACTATATTTTCTTTCTTCTGCGATGGCATATTTTGTCCAGAGCTAGAATGACTGTCCTGGTCATTTGCAGGCTTTCTGTGCACCCCAGACTCGCTGGGCCTGTCCGTGAGGTCGAAGCCCCCAGACGTTCTCTCAACTCAGGGAGCTGCTCTGCAGGCTGCCTGCACCGTTCTGCCCCTGGGACTTCCTTTCTGTCTTCTGTCCTGGGAGATCCCCCCACCGCCTGTGCTCCGTCCCCAGGTTCTTGGATTCCACCCTCATCCCCATCAGATAGAAGGCTTCTTCTCAAGGAGCGTGGCTGATGCGTTTTGAAAGACTGCGCAAGTCCTAGGAAGATCTTTTTCCTCCCTGAACCCTGGTTGATAACTAGCCGGGCACAGAACTCTAGGGGCCAACACATAAACGGTAGCCAGCCTTTCTCTGTGGTTTCAGTTACCCAAGGACGACGGCGGTCTGCAAATGTTAAATAGGAAATTCCAGAAATACGCCGTTCATAAGTTTTAAACTGCATGCTGTTCTGGGCAGCACGATGCTCATGATGTCCTGCTCGGACGTGAGTCATCCTTCTGTCCAGTGTCTCCGCGCTGGAGGTGCTACCTGCCCATAGTCACTTAGCAGCCATCTTGGTCATCAGATACACTGTCACAGTGTCACAGTGCTTGTGTAAAAGTGGCCCTTATTTTCCTTACCAATGGCCCCAAAGTACAAGAGCAGTGATGTTGGCAACTCAGATATGCCGAAGAGAAGTCGTAATGCCCCGTTGAAGTGACAAGGTGCATGTGTATGGGAAATCACGGTACACATAGGGCTCCGAACTCACCGCAGTTTCAGGAATCCAATGGGGGTCTTGGGACGTGTCCCCCTCAGATGATGGGGGGCTACTGTATATTTTATGCTCACAGTTTTGAATCATCTTCTCACTGACATTAGGAGTTAAATACGGTGGCACCTCGGTTCTTGAACTTACTTCCTTTCGGAAAACTGTCCAAGAGGTGATTTGTTTGAAAACCGAGTGTCCTTTCTCTGTCGCCTGAGAGATGTGTGACAGATTATACAGGCATCAGTGTGAAAGGGTTTCGGGTGGAGAATTGAGACCCGAAGCTTTGTCAGACAACCGAGACATTGTTTCCGTGAACAGCTTGGTCAAACAATTCGGTTCTCGACCAGCACATTTGGGATCCTAACTGTTCAGTCTTGTGTGAATGTGGCAGGTGTCCCTCCCGTTGGATCCGCCTTCTCGCTTTTTTCCAGGTGCCTCTGGGTTGACAGAAGTTTTTAATTTTCGTGTAGATTCAATTAGCAGTCTTTTTTTATAGTTTATTTTCCATATGGATGATTGATTCACTTGTCCCCACACCAATGACCAATTGTTGATTGGTCCCACCATCTCCCATGTACCTGAAAAGTTAGCTCTATTAAAAAAAGTATAAACACACACACACACACACACACACTCTCTCTCTCTCTCTCTCTCTCTCTCTCTCTCTATTGCTCCATTAGCCAATTTGTCTATCCCTGCACTAATGTGACACTGTCTCCTAAGTTAATAATTCTTCATGATTGGTGGGATAGGTTTCCCCATCTTTGGCTTCTGTAGTGTACGGACTACTTTTGTTCCTGTCTGTGTATTTAAAGACTCTTTAAAAATATGCATAGCCCTGGCCAGGTGGCTCAGTAGATTGGAGCATCGTCCCAGACTCCAAAAGGTTGTGGGTTTGATTCCCTGCATACCTGGGTTGCGGGTTAGATCCTCGGGCAGGGCTCATGCAGGAGGCCACTTATTGATGTTTCTCTTTAACATCAATGTTTCTCTCCTTCCCCTCATTCCCCTCTCTCTAAAATCAATGACTATATTCCTGGATGAGGAGTTAAATATACCTATATGCCTAATACTATTCTCACATCTAAAACTTAACCTCACATATCCATTAACATAGCAAACTTCAACTCTTTCATAAACTGCTTGAATCAGGATTCAAGTAAAGTCCATCTCAAGGATCTGTTATGGTCTGGAATTTTTATTGCATCATCATAGTGCCACTTAGTATGCCCTCCTGTTCTCTGTATTTCTCGTAAACAATAGTTTGAGACCGGATCAGATTTAAGCTCGCGTTGGGGAGGTGGGGAGGCAAGACGCCCTCAGGTGGTGGTCGCGCTTCCTTCAAGAGACAGATGTTCAGTCCTCTCTCTCTCTTATGTTAATGGCAGCCATTGGTCATTAGGGCCTAGACCCATTGATTCACTGCGGATTACAGAGTGGTTGCATTCTAATTATAAGTCCTTCTGACTGGAGCTAATTTATAAAGATGAGCGCTCCTTAATGAACTATTCACTACCCTGGGGTACACTTTATAAAGGAAAACAGAACAAATGGGATCGCACCAGAATCAGTGGTTTGCACTGAGTGGGCAGTGATCCTTGTATTTACCAGTTTGCCAAATAATGAGTTGGGTGAGCATCCTCCAAAGGTAAAAAACATGGTGCTTTTTTTGTTTTTAAGATTTTATTTATTGATTTATTTTTTGACAGAGGGGAAGGGAGGGAGAAAGAGAGGGAGAGAAACATCAATGTGTGGCTGCTTTTTGCATGCCCCCTACTGGGGACATGGCCTGCAACCCAGGCGTGTGCCTTGACTAGGAAAGGAACCAGCGACCCTGTGGTTTGCAGGCCGGCACTCAATCCACTGAGCCACACCAGTCAGGGCCAAACATGTTTTTAAAAATTAGGAATTCACTGGTTAAATCTACGTGTTTTAATTCACTTTAGTCATTACCTTCACTGATGTCCCCATTGTCCCACCTGTGGTGACTGGGGGCTTCTTTGAGTTACCCGGAAGTCTTTTCATGTGACCCAGGAGTTGTCAGCTTCTTTGAAATCTGAAATTACCAGTTGTGCCAGGCTCCTCATGGACATTTTTTACCCCGGACCTGGAATTAGTCATTTGTCCTAGAAGTGTTGGCTCCTATTAGCGCGAAGTGCTATGAAAGCAAACCCTGTCGTCTGGTCATCAGGAGTCCTTGTTGCTTGCTGTTGGCTTAGTCATTGTGCCTGGACCATTTTGGTGGCTAGAGCTCGGGGATACATACATCTTACCTACATGCATTCATGCATGCATACATACATGCATACATGCTTGCATGCATATACATTAAAGATATATCAGGGCCTCTTAAATTAGTGATGGCATGGTCTTTACCATCTCTGAGATTTCCCCTCCATGGCATTAATATCATCTTGAGTTCTTACCAACAATGTATAAAAGTATGTTTTCCCCTAGGTATTTTTAGAAAACTTTTAGATGAAAATGAACATTTCAGCATCATTTCAATTCACATTTGTCTTTTTTCCGAGCAAACTAAAAGTTATATATTATATATAATATAATGATATGTATAACTATTATAATATATAATTTTATACATGTAAATTATATATGTGTGTATATCTATCTGGTATGTGTATATGTACATAAATAATACATATATTTATTTATAAATCGCCTTGTCAAGATCCACAAGAAACCTTGTTGGGAATTTTTATTAGAATTGCATAAAATCTATAGGCCAGCGCTTCTCATCTTGAAGTTTTTATGATATTGCGTCTTTCTGCCCATGAACTTGGTCTGTTTCTTTACTTACTTGGTCTTGTTCAGTGTCTTTCAGTAAATCTCTCTGATCTCTCTCACAAAGGTCTGGAACATATCTTCTTAGACTCTCTTCGGCCCTTTATGCATTTAGTCGCTGTCGTAAATGGCATCTTTTAAAACTTCATTTATATGTACTTCATAGTAAAGTAAATATAATTGAGTTTTGCGCCTTGCCCTCGTGTGCACTGCTTTTGCTGGTTTTCCTGTTAATTTTAATAATTGTTGATTCTTTTAGGTTTTCCATGAAGACCATTGTCTAGAATGACTGATGGATTTGTTTTTCTGTTCCAGTCCATCTACGTTGGATTTCTTTTTTCTGTCTTTGCTGCTGAGTGCCTTTGGGATGACATCAGATCACACTGGAGTCTTAGGTGACCTGTGCCGAGCACCGTCCGATGTTCCCCATCTGGCTTGGGAGCAACACTTATGAGGCAAGATTTAGCCTTCTCTGCTTGCTCATGCCCCAGCTCTGTTTGGGTCCGACTGCTGTGCACTGAAGACCTCCGCTGAAGTTTTGCCAGTTGGCTTGAGCAGTGAAACCTCCTTTGTTTAGTCAGTCAGCTCAGACGTGCAGAGGGGAAGGTGGCTTCTTAGACCTCATGTCATTGTGAGCAGGGTGGCTTAGCTGGGACCCCCAGGGAGTCCAGTAAGTTCTGGAATAAGGATCCCTAAATTATCATGGGTGGTGTGAGCCTGAGGAGCAGGGAGTCTATGTCCCGAGGGTCCTGGGGGTCAGATATCAGAAGCCACTTCACTGTCATCAAGACAAAAGAGGCGGTAGAACATAAGGTAAAACCAAACCAAAGTATTGGTAGACCAGTAGACCCTAGACCACGGTGGGGTCATGAACAAGTGCCCAGATCTGGCTGTGTTGCCTGGATGTTATTTCACTGGCCGGAGACCTTACATACACTTGTGGGTCAGTGTGGTTAGACTCCAGTTTAGCACTGTGAGGGCTAAATGTCATTAGACATGGAAAGCCCCTAGCCTGTGCCCTGGCCTGCAACAGGAGCTCAACACACAGCAGTTCTCGGCGCGTACAGCACCTCTGTAGACATTCAGTGCTGCACCTGCCAAGAGCTGCTGGGTATTGAGCTCCTATTGCAGGCCAAGATGTGAGGCGGGGCCATTGCTGTGTGGGCTGTGGGCTCTGCTGCCAACTCGGTCGTCCCTCCACTCCCCACTTCCGTGTGCCGTGGTTCCGAGGGGCATACCCCACGCCCATCACAGACCTCTTCTGGAGGTCCTTGGGAGCCTACTCTTGTTGCCCTGGTCTGTGGGTTTCCAGTTTTGCACCCTGCCTTCCCTACCTGCCTTGCTGATATGCTCCAGAGCAATTGGTCAGTTTCTGGGCAGAGCTCAGGCTGTGAGCTCCATTAGCAGACTAGTCTCTGGCCCTCACAGGGGACTGGGGGACTTGCATAGGCAGGTTCAAGTTGTTTCAGTCACAGGCTTGTTTAGTATAGACTAGTTTTTATTTCGGTCACCCAGAGAGTAAGTGACCAATGCAGATTCCTAGGACCCACTCCATCTGGGCCACACAGAGTCATGGGAGCTCTAGACTGGAGCCTGACATTTGCTATCTGAACTTGGGCACATCTCCTCTCGTCATTGTCCCTCAGCTTTCCCAGTTCAGCTGTCCAGGATTCTCTGACCAGACACTGGGTGTCCCCTGCCCGGTTTCCCTTCTCTGGGCATGCTCCTGACTCCAGGCAGGGTCTCTCTGCTGTAAAGCTCAGCCAGGAAGGCATGAGGAAATTCACTGTCCTCCTGCCTCGTGCTGTTATCATGACCAATCTCCTTTCACACATTTTACCCTTCATTTTATGATAGCTATTAAAGACTGTTAGGAGCGCTCTCAGTTCCTTGAGGAATATTTATGCATTTTATAGGACTCTCATGAAGGAGAGAGGCCCTTATTAGGAGCGGGCATGGAGATTCTGCATTAAAGGGGCATTAGGAAGCCTCGCCCAGAGGATAATGATGCTGACGTTTCCTGTTCCACTCGCTAGTTTATGCGCCTGTTTGAACTGTTTTCTTTGGGGGGAATTAAGGGATCTTCGAGAATTTCAAGCAGCACAGAGACGGTGAAATCCTGCTGGTGTTGGCAATACCATCTGTGCGGACAGGAAGCGTGGGGAGGAGGGGAGCCTGGACTTCCTGTTCTGTTTTGCAGAGCGTATCTTTGCAGTGTTGTACCTGACTTCCCATTAGGAAATGAGCACCTGGCTGGCAGCCTGGATTGACTCCTGCCACGTCCCCAGGGGCTTCGGTCCCTACCCCATGTTTCATGATTCTGCCCTCCCAGCACGTCCTATACTTCGTGGGACATGAGGAAATCTGTTTGTTCGTTCGTTTGTTTTTGATAGACTTTATTATTTTTTTAGAGCAGTTTTAGGTTCACGGTGAAATTGAGCAGAAAGAAGAGAGAGTTCTCAATACCTCCTGCCCCCCACACATGCACAGCCTTGCCCCATAACCAGCTCCCCGCCCTCACCAGAGTGGTGTATTTGTTATCATTGATGCACCTGTATCAACACATCACTATCCCCCAAAGCCTATGGTTTACATTACGGGTCACTCTTGGTGGTGTGTATTCTATGGATTTTGACAAAAGTATAACTACATGTATGTATCCACCATGAGGGTACCATACAGAACAGCTTCACTGCCCTAAACATCCTCTGGGCTCTGCCTCTTCATTCGTAGCCCTGCCAACGCCCGGCAACCGCCGATCTTCTCAGTGTCTCCACAGCTTGGTCTTTTCCGGAGTGTCGTAGAGTTGGAATCACATGGCATCGGTGGCAGCATCCACTTAAGGTTTATCTCTGCCTCTCCGTAGCTCGATAGCTCGCTTCTTTTTAGCGCTGAATAGTATTCCCTTGTCTGGATGTACCGCAGTTTCTTCAGTCATTCATCAACTGACTGGTTGCCTCAGAGTTCTGGCCGTCACGGCCAGAGCTGTGGTGAGCATCCCCCCGGACAGCTTTCCGTGCGGACACACGTTCTCAGCTCCTTCGGGTGAACACGGTGGCCGGGGTGGTGGTGAGGTGGGGGGACACGATTGCTGGGTCACCTGGTAAGAGTATGTTCAGTTTTGTGAGAAACTGCCACACTTTCTTTCAAAGTGTTCCATTGCCGCTTTGAGTCACATCCAGTCCTCTTGGGAAGTGGGCTCTCCAAGCCAGGAGCCTGAGGGATTTTGAAGGTCACCCCCTTTCTCTCTCTCCCACCCTCCAGGCCTTCTAGGATCTGTGATTCCCCCTTCCTAAGTGTATCTCCGAAAGGCCCCATGTGCTCCAGAAGGTCTAATGCCAAGGTCTTTTCACTGTCTCTGGGCTTCCTGCAGCAGCAGTTCCAGGGATGAGCCGTGTGTGTGGGCATTGCCGTCGCCATGGTGACCGGAGGCAGGAAGAGGGGCATGCCCTGAACTCTCTAGTCCTTGCTTCTTGAAGTGTGGTCCCCGACCACCTGTGCTGGAGACTGGGGCTGGTTAGACGACCACCGTTCACCAGTCCCTCAGGGCCTGGAAAAGGAAATGTCTGAGTCCCAGGGTTTCCCTCCTGCCCGAGGGGTGTCCTTGGACTGGGATCCTCCTGCACCGCTGTCTGGGAGCCTCCCTTCTCCCTGCCCACCTTTGTTCCAATGGGGTCCGTCCTCTTGCTCTGTGTGCCTTTTTCTCTACCTCATTTTAATTGGTTCTGAAGTGCTAAGGCATTTAGTGAGTATGAATTTGTGTTTCACTGAAATCAATTTCTTTCTGCAAGCTTGCTTCCCCCTTCTTTGAAGTCAGCTAAATCTCGCCTCCCCAAATTAAATGGCTCGGGGCGGAGCCAGTGTGCGGTTGATTACCTAGCACTGGGCGGCTCTGGCGCTGCTCATCTGGTGTGACCTAATTTGACCCAGAAATGCTGTGTCCCTCACAAGCACAGTCCTCATTGTGCAAGCAGGTATGCCTTACCCTGTCCTCCAGGGGACAGCGGGGGCCGGGGGAGTGGGACACTTGAGTGTGATGAAGCCTCAGCCCAAACGGGAGTGAGGGTGTATCCGGGGAGGGGACGTTCCTGGCCTCTGGAGTTTGAGGTGGCCCCAGAGAAGATAAGCAGGTGCTTTTCTTTCTCTATTACTATTTAAAGCTCCTTGTCCTCCCCGTGAGCCCAGAGACCGGTGTCCCTGCACTGTGAGAAGCCAGGAGGTGCCGTGGAGACAGACGGGTGTCTCTGTGTGACTGTGTGACTCTGAGCCTGTTGCCACACCTGCACAATGGTGACTGTCATGTTAGGAGCTCACCAAATGATGGGTTCATTACTACGTACGTTAAAGCTCCAATGGACAGGTGTTGATCTGCTCATTTTACAGGTGCAGAAGCTGGCACTTGGCGTCCTTAGGTGGCTTAGCTGAGGCCACGTATCTGTCCCAGCTGCCGGATGACATCCTGGGTCAGGCCTCCAGGTTCGGCGCCCCTCTCAGCCCAGGAGGCAGGCTCCCATGGGCTTGGTTCTCCACTCTCTGACCGCCCCCTCCTGTGAGGCTGGCCGTGGCTATTCCTCAGCTCTTGCCCACTGATCGGGGTTTTCACCCTTGTGTCCTTGGTCTGAGATGGTGGCAGGTGTTGAGACAGTGAAGGAGGCCCTGCCAGGCCCATGCCAAGCCCCGCTGTTGCCGCGCTGAGAGCAGAGGCTGAGCCGTGCACTTTACTGACCCCCTGAGGCAGGTCAAAGGGTGAGATGGATGTGTGAGTCATAGCGATGTCTCAGGGGGGTCAGTGACCCTCGGGGGCTGGGCCCAATCCAGAGTCCAGCTCCCGGGTATCTTTCACCTCGGTTCCCTCCTCTCTCAAGATGGGGAGTGTCACACGGCTTCTGCACCTCTCTGCCCCCGTGGGATTATTGTGAAGTGTGGTCCAGTTAATGGATGTGAGTGTATTTTGCGTATTCCTTGGCATACAGTAGGCACTCAAAAATAGTTTTTACCTTTGTGCCTGTGGAGACAAGTGATGTAATAAAAACCTGTTAACAAATAGCAACTGTTAAAGTATCTGTGAGAGCCGTGTGTGTGTCGGCGTGTACAGACGGTGGGTGTCAGCTGGTCTGTCTGCCGAGGGCCCGCCTTCAGCCCTGCAGCCTACAGGCCAGGATGCGACTCCGGATCATGGGGATCCCTGTCTTTGTTTAAATATATATACACACTCACACTCACACACACTCACACACACACGTGCGCGTGGGCCCGTGGAGGTTGATCAGGGAATGTGCTGATTACAGACACATGAAAAGGTTCAGCTCCTGTTGGTTGGATCAGCAATTCTTCCTCCTGGTTTTGCATCACCCCAGGGTGTCTCCAATTATCTCAAGAAGGGTCAGAAACCACTCAAGATGTTATTAATTTTAATTCACACTAATTAAATATATAAATGGGCCACGTACCACTTTGTGAAAGGAGAAAAGGAGAAAATAATCTCTTAAAATCAAATATGCAGTTCTTGAGCCCGGGTGGCCAGCTTCTCCGGGGTTGGGAATTACGAGCCAGTTTCTGTTCTCTTTTCCTTCCCCTCCTCTCCTTTTGGGTGCACCCCTCGGGGTGCTCTGCTCGATACAGGCAAAGGTCGATCCTGTCCAGAGAGCCAGCCATGCGACGGGAGAAGCGAGGCTGGGTAGGGGGAGGGGTGGGCCCAGAGGCCTGGGTTCTTGCCCTGCTTTGGCCTCTCTGTGCTGGGTGACTTCGGGCCAACCTGCTTTGGAGGAGCCTCTGCTGAGGCTCATCACCCTGCCCTCCCTGTCTCATTAGGTCAAGGTGAGGTTCAAGGCAGCAGTGAGGGGCCAGGGCAGAGTGATCAGGATGCCTACGTGCATTCCTTCACTGCCTGTATTAAGCGCCATCTTGTGTCAGGCACTGGACCCTGTGAGGGAGAACGACCATGTGCAGAAGGAGAGGGCACCCGCTCATCGCAGACAAGGGGACGGTGGGACCTGGGTAATGCATGGTAAATATGGCCCACGGAGGGGACTGCTGCTGCCACCGCCTTTGCACCAGGACATTCCTGGACCTCCAGACACTGCTTCCAAGGACAGCAAAGGAAAGGTCCCTGTCCACAGTGAGGGCTGATGGGGAAAGGACCCGGTCCCCTGGCTTTGCTGCTCCCTCCAGCTGCTCCTGAAGGAGGCTTTGTGCTCAGCCTCTCTCCTCTCTCAGGTCTCTGTGGGGCAGGTTAGGGGGCAGAGGAAGGTTCTAGCTCAGCATGGATTTGTAGGACACAGGAGATGGAGGACGGTGGACAGAGCCTGCCACCTGGTGTGGTTTTAGGTGAGGAGAAGGGTAGCTGGGGGTGGGGGGTGATCGGTCGCGTGGTGAGGGACAGTCTGCTGGGGACAGGGTTCGTTCTTCACGCTGAGAGGTCACCACGTTAACCCACAAGCTGCTGTGCTGTCCTCGCCCACTGAGGCCTGGAATGGGCCAGTGTCTATGGGAAGGAGTCTGTTGCTGAAGAATTCAGGAGGCTCTGAAGGCCGTGGGCCAGCCGGGCCCGGAGCCCGTGGGAAGCGGAGCCCAGCGGCTGCCAGTGGACGCCGAGCAGGGGGCCCAGGGAGGCAGGCCTGGCTGCACTTGCTTTTGTCTTTAACGCCCCCCCCCCCACCACCCCGTGCTTCTGGCACCTTGCGCATGCCAACCCCACCTCCTTTCTGAGTTTCTGTCTCTCCCTCCCCCTCTCTGTGCATCTGGCCAGTGCTGGCTCACGCTTCAGCCTCATTTCAGATTTCTTTTCCTTCAGGAACTGCCCCCCTAACCTTCAGGGATAGGACTGGGTGCAGTCCCAACAGGCATCCCCAGCCTCGCACCCCATCTCTTTCTGTCATGGTTCTCCACCCCCCGAATGGCAATGGCCCGTTTTCACACAGTGGCTGCACTGGGCTGTGTCTGTCCTTCGGCTCCAAGCCCAGGGCTGGTGCCTAGTAGGTGCTCAGTAAATGGGATGAATAATGTGTTGGGGTTACTGGCGCAGAGCCAAGACCACCAGGAAGACCAGTGCCCGTCAGTAGAAAGTAGACGTCACCGTTTGCTGTCAGGGCTCCGGGGCTGGCGTTACCATGCTGGCTCACAGATGGGCCTGGGGGCGCTGGGGTGACCTCTCCGCTCCTTCCCTCCCAGGCCGCTCGCTCCTGGGGCTGAACTGCAGCTGCATTCCCCGTTCTTTAAATGTCTTGGGCGATTTTTCAAATGTTTTACCTCTAACGTGCTTTGCATACTGCCACACGTTTTAAAACCCATACATAATTTAAGGAACATTTAATCAATAGAGTCTTGATTCATTTTTCCCTTAAATCATCAGTATT
Source organism: Macrotus californicus (assembly GCA_007922815.1). NCBI lineage: Eukaryota > Metazoa > Chordata > Mammalia > Chiroptera > Phyllostomidae > Macrotus > Macrotus californicus. Next base: position 74,307 of record VMDR010000203.1, on the reverse strand, counting down.
ATTGTTGCGAAGAGCCCATTTGAAGTTCAGGAAGGCTTTTAAGCATCTTTAATAACCATTTCTTCCCTTGCGTCCCATTTTTTTAAACTATCTTTTTGAAAGATACTTTTTTCCAGTGGTTGAACGAGCTCAAAATGCCAGGTTCCCTATTGTTTAAATTGTGTCCAATATGCAATTCTAGGAGGCAAATAGACTTCTCCAGAATTCTTTCCTGTGTCTATATGTTTAACTAAAGCAGTTTCGGCTGGTGGTGGCCTGAGAGAACCTGAGAAAGGACTCTTAACTCCCAGGTGTGACCTGGGACTGGATGGGGCAGGCAAGCCAGGCCCACTCTGAGAACGCCTCGCTTCCCACATTTGGAGGCCTCACATCTTTTAAGCACCAGATACACAGGTGGCAGGCAATTATCTCCATTGTCTTGGGTCTGATGCAATTTTCAGTCCATGCTGCGGCTTCCCTGTTGCATCTCACATTTTCTCAGTGCTTAGTGTTTACCTGCTATCATGCTGAACCTTTCTTGTGTGTCCCCATACAGGTTGAAGGCTTATAAATTCATTTCCTGGGGCTGTTGTGACAAATGACCTTAAACCTGGTGGCTTCAGGAAAGCCTGGTGGGTGTATTGTCGCATGGTTCTGGAGGCCAGTCGTCCGAAATCAAGGTGTGGGTAGCACGGTACTTCTAAGGCTCTGGAGGAGGGGGAGTGGGGAGGGGAGCGGTGGGGGGTCTGGGTCTTGCCTCTTCAAGTGTTAGGCTTCCTCGGTTTGTGGCCACCTCACTCCAGTCTCTGCCTCTGTGGTCACACTGCCTCCTTCTCTTCATGTGCAGTGTCTTCTTTCTGTGTCTGTCTTCTATCGGGACACTTGTCGTGGGATTTAGGGCCCTCTGGGTAATCCAGGGTAAATTCCTCCTTTCAGGATTCTTATCCATCTTTTGCCATATAAGGTATAACATTCACCCTTCTACCATCTTACTCACTAGTTCTGGGAGTTAAGACATGGCGTACCTTTTGGGGGCCACCATTTAGCCCACTGCAGCTTGGAAGGAGCAGCACCAGGACTTGGGCCCCAGCAGGAGACAACGGAGCTGGGCCCTGCGCTCCCCGCTCCACTGCTGATGCGCCAGGACCATGGCAATGGCAGCTGTACAAGTTGTCGGGCTCAGCGAACTTGGCTACGGTTTTAATTGCTCTGTCCCCCTTAGGGTACCAATTTCCTGTCCTGGCCTGTTTGGGCTGCTATAACGTAATGTCAGTGGCTGGGTGACTTGCGAACAGCAGACATTTATTGCTCACAGTTCTGGGGGGTGGGAAGTCCAAGATCAAGGTGCCAGCATGGCTGGCTCCTGGTAAGGGCCCTCTTCCTGATTCATGGCCAGCACCTTCTCACTCTGTCCTTACCCAGTGGAAGGGGCTCGGGATCTCTCCGGAGCTTCTTTCTCAAGGGCACCAATCCCATTCGTGAGGGCTTCATCCTCATGCCCAAAGCCCGTCTCAGAGGCCTACTTCCTAATACTGTCATCTTTGGGGGTTAGGATTTCAGCACATGATTTGAGGGGACCCAGGCATTCTGACCACAGCCTATCCTTTCTGTCTTTTTGTTTTTGTAGGGTTATTTTTCTTCCCAACTTGTCAAAAATGCTTAGGTCTTTTCACTTCAGCACATCGACCTCCCAGTTAACCTGGTCTGTGCTCTGTACCGTGGACATGGTCTCGCATAGTGGACAGTGACGCCAGTGCTCGCTGGGGGTGCGGCTATGATATTCCACTAACAAGTATTGTTCTATCTCTGTTATCCTCAGATTAACATGAAAAAAACATGTTTTTGGTCAACAACCCTCACATGTCAGCATTTTCATGTGGTTCAGTCTCATAAATAGTTAAAATATGCTGCCCATCAGCATTCTCAGCTCTCCCTCTACTGGCCTTTATCCCCTGCCCCCTCCAAAGGCCCGCTGGATACCCCCCTTGCCTGCATGTGCCTTTGATTCCAGCCCATGGCTAATGGGACCACTTCCACTTTTTAGTTACTGAGGCACATCTTTAGCAGATGTGGTGTTTTTGTCCCATCCTAATTTTGACTGTCTCTGAAGAGGCCACAAAGCAGCCAGCCCATCTCGAAGTCACCGGCTTCCATTAAGGGTCCGGGACGCATCTGTTTGGAGCCAACTTGCTCTTTTCCTGCCTGGCAAAGCAGTGGCAGGACTGTGTTCTGTGCCCACTACTAACACAGAGTCCTGGCGGACAGTGTTGGGGGGGTCCCGGTCGAAAAGCGCCCCTTCTCCCTCAGCATCTCCTCTCTTCTGCAGAATGACCTGGCTCACGACCTGAATTGCGCCTCACTCTGAACACTTACACATTTAATGCATCCTGAAAGATTAACCTAGATTATGCACGGGCAGCAGTGTAAATGTTTCCTTTCCTGGCAAGAACTGTGTTATTGGAAATCATTTATTGAGATTTATGTCTTAACAGAGCTGAAGGTTGTTTTGTATTGTTAAGGTTCCCAAAAGCCGGGCCGGGAATTCTGGGGTGGGGTTGACATGGAGATGTGGAGTGACTAGGAATGCCCCTCCCAGGAATAGAGCCGTCTGTCATCCCACTGATATTTATCACGTGTGCACTCTCTGTGTGTGCCTTCAGGAATACCGTCGTGACTCGCTGGTTGTGTGACCTTGGGCAAATTGATTTATCTCTCTGAATCCTAGTTTCCTGTCTGCAGGATGGGCTTATAATAATGGCCCATGTTTTATAGAGCTGCTGGTAGGGCTCATGGACTTGGCCCAGAGCCAAACCCACCTCCTTGTGATTCCAAATATAAAAGAGCATTTTGTAAGAAGTGAGCTCTCTGTTGCTGAAAGTGGCTTGGCAGAGACTGAGAAATCGATCAACAGACTTGCTGAGGGGATTCCACTACAGGAAGAGAGAAGGAGATTTGCCCATTTAGCTCGAGAGTCTAGGATTATCTGCTGTCTTGATCTGGGAAGACAGTAAGTTTGTACCCTGGCTGGTGAAAGGGAGGCGGGTTATCAGAGATCTGATACAGGGTGGACAGTGTGGTTAGAGCTTCATTATTGTATGATTTGGTGTTCTTCTAGTTCTGGAGGAAGGATATTCAACAGCAGGCACTCAACAACACATACTCAGTGCTTGTGGAGATGCCAGCCCAGGACAAGGTACCAGGGACACATAGATGGGTGTTCCTGTCCATCTGTCCCAGGGGAACTGTGCCTCCAAATGTCTGATCTCATAGTGAAGGACTGGGATGGGCTGGGGGGGAACAGTGCAGGGAAAAGAAAGGACGAACATTTGTCCAAGACCTGCTATGTACCAAGCATGGTATATAGTATCCTCCAAAACTTTGTTAGACACCATTATCCCCATTTTATAAGTACAGAAATGAAGTCTGAAGGAGGCTGTGATTTAATCGGTGTCTCTGCATCAGTCAGGATGAGCTAGGTTATGCTAAAGCAACAACCATCCCCAGAATCTTCGTGGCTGGAAAGAAAGGTATATTTCTTGCTCTCACTACACCCATCATAGGGCAGCTATGGGCTCTGCTCCTTGCTGACTTCCTCCCTTAGGAACCTGGATGTTTGCCATGCTAGAGGGAAACGAAGACGGTGGAGCAAGCATTGGCCCTCAAAGTTCTCATTCACTGGCCAAAGCAAGTCACCTGGCCATCCCCAACTTCCAGGAGGTGGGACTGTCATCCTACCACCTGCCTGAAGAGCGAGTGCCAGAGTGCTGGTGAATAACCCCATTGGGTACCAGCCAGAATTCACACCTGGGCCAGGCTCCCCATTCCATACCATTCCCACTTAATCACATGGCCTGGGAGGGAGAGGGAGGCCCCGGGTTCCACAGTCTGGCAGCTCTCTGACTTCTGCAGTGGAGAATGGTTCCACCTTGGTGACAGTGATACCACACTCTGTGACCAGCCTCTCTTTAGCAGGTCTAGCCCCGAGTACTCGTGGTCCCACTTCATGTCCATGCTCTTCATGAGAAATCTGCCTATGGCGCTGTAGGCAGCCAGGCTTGGTGGGGGCTTCAGGTGGCCTCCCTCCCTCAGCTCCAGGAGCAGAAGGCTCTCCTGGCCCATGGACCAGATGAGGTAAGGGCCTCGTCAATGAGACAGTGATCTGAGGGAGACAAGAGGGTGTGAGGGATGTAAAAGGGCCCAACGGGCCAGAGGAAGACCCTCCGAGAAAGTTGCCATGTTCGCTTGGGCTGCCCTGACGGGATCCACAGGACGGTGGCTCAGCTGACAGGAGCTTGTTTCCTCCATTTCTGGGGGTTCGCTGTTCAATGTCAGGTGCCAGTAGGGCCGGTGTCTGGTGAGGCCTCTCTGCCGGGCTTGCTGATGGCCACCCCCTCTCTGTGTCCTTGCACGGTCTTTTTCTTTGTATGTGAATGGAGAGAATGACCTCTGGTGTCTCTTCCTCTTCAAATAAGGATACAATTTTATAGGTTAAGGACCTGCCCTTAAAACCTTAAAACCTTTCCCGGGCCCCATCTCCAAACACTGCCACATTGGGGGTTAGGGCTTTGGTGTATGAATTTGGGGAAAGGAGGGCACGCTTCAGCCTCTAACAATAGCAGATTTTCACATTTGAGTGATGATGGAGAAGGCACGGGACGCGGCTTCGAGGCTCCAGCTCCAGCCGTAATCATCTGTCACCCACACCGCCTCCAGGGCTCAGCTGCCAGATGCACAGAGTAAATGAGTGCCAAGGTCCTTGCACAGGGACAGGCCTGTGCAGAGCACCCTTCGGTTCCTTCTCCCCTCTGAGCCTGCTTCTCCACTGGCTGTTCTCACCTCAGGGAGTGGCTCAGATAATCAGAGGAGGAAAGCTTCAGGAACCCGTTAGAGAGCTCAGGGCTTTTCACCATCGCTCTTTCCCTACGTCACGCCCAGTACAGAGGCTGGGACATAGTAGGACAGTAGGTATTATCTCAGACGAATGAGGGGGTGACAGAGTGACAACTGGACAATGAATAATGTGTTTGGTGGATTGCAGGCCCTTCCCCCAGCCTGGGCCAGAGCAGCTTAGCCCGGACCTTGGGGAGAAGCATGGCCAGAGCAAGCAGCTGGTGTGGGGTGCGGGAAAGACAGCAAGCACTGGGGACAGATACACGAGTTCAAATCCCAGCCCCCCAAATGTCCTAGATGTGTGATGTAGGGCAAGTGCTCAGCCAGCCTGTGCCCTGCTGTCTTGGTCTCTATAAAGTGTGAGTACCAGCCCCTTCCCTGTGTGGAGATGGGGGCCAGGGTCCGAAATGTTTAACCTGGGGAAGGACGCAGTATGCAGCAGCTAGTGTTTTTGGGATATGGATCCTGACCTTGCCCGGGGCCTTCCCTCCTGGGCTGGTTCTTAAGCTATGGATAATGTAGAATTGCTGTCTTTTGTTCTCAGCCAGACTCCTGATGGGAGGGTGTTTACATTTCACTGACGACTTAGTATTTTGCCCTCTAGAGGAGTCCATCTCCTGGAGGCCCCTCCAGCTATGCACCTTTGTGACGCCCTCCTGGAGCCTGGAAGTCCTGGGGAGAAAAACAGTCCCTTCTTCCAACCTTGGATCGCTCTGCTGTGCCCTCGGTTTCTGACAAGCTCTCCCGATGTCTGCAGGTGTTTGGCTCCAGGCCCTGCCTGAGGCGCCAGGGGCTCCCCACAGCCCCAGGAGTGGCCTGATGGCAGCTCGGTTAGTCCATCATCTTCTCTTGACTGCCCTTCCTCCCTCGTCATTATTCTTGCAGGACCGTGGGTCATGGGTGCAGGACCCCCTCTGGGCGGAGGCCCAGAGATGCTGCTGGAATAATGGATGTGCTTAATAGTGTTTGCAGTCCAGGGGCTCGGGGGCACCCTCAGGATGCCCTCAGCCATCTGGGGGACTCAGCTGGCTTTTTAGTCATATTCAAACCAAGTTTCATCGGACACCCACTGTTGACTGAAGCTATCCTTGGCCCTATGTCTGAACATCACAATTTACCAAATCTCTTTATCATATGCATGATGAGCATTTCCGGTTCATTCACACAACACGTTTATTGAGCACTTACTATATAACTTGGAGCACACAAAGCCAATTTGCTTTCTAGTGTTAAGAAGACATAAACTGGTCCCTGCTTCTTACAAGCTTGTGAGGGTAAAGAAACAGATGCATTAGCTCATTCAATGAATGAGAAAGGAAGGCGTTTTGGGAGCCCATAGGAGAGACATTTAGTTGAGCAGGGAAGAGTTGGGAGGGCAGTGGGGACATCACGTAGATCACGTAGGCTTCCAAGAGGAAGTCCTTCCTAGGCTGGATTTTGAGGACCCGTAGCACCTAGAGAAGCAAAGGATGGCATAGTGGGGAAGGGTGAGCAGGCAGAGGTGACAGCGTGGCCGCAGGCACAGAGGCGTGAAGAGTCGATGGTAGGACAGTACAGGCGGTCTGGTTTTTCTAAGGCTGACACGTCTGCTCAGGGGTGTCAGTAGAAGACAATGCATTGACTTCCCCTGGCAGGGGATACTTCTCTTTTCTGACTATAAGAATGCATTGCTGGCCCTGGCCAGATAGCTCAGTTGATTAGAGCATTGTCTTTATGTGACAAGGTTGTGGGTTTGATCCCCAGTCAGGGTCAGGGTTGATCCCCAGAATCAACCAATGAATGCATCAATAAGTGGAACAACAAATTGATGTCTCTCTCTCTCTTCCTCTTCTCTCCCCCCTCCTTCCTCTCTCTATAAAATAAAAACAAATGTATTACTTTGCAGAAAGCTGTGGATGGTTTTTTGGGTATGAAACCTAGAGCCTCTCTGAGGGACGGGGTGGCCTTTCCATCCCAGGAACTGAGTGGGGCAATCAGTTGGCAATGGCCTCCAACATAGTGGTGCGTCTCCTCTCTGGCCCTGGTTCTGAGTGTCTGGTCGAGGCCTTGGGCTCCGCAGGGAGCGACCTTGGCAGCCTTTCCTGTTCTGCCCTGTCTCCTGACAGAGCACAAAGCGGGAAGGCCATCTGTACTTGCACTTGGCCTGGTGGGGTAGGAGCCACTGGCCTGAGTATCAGAGCCTGGGTTCCAGGGTTGGCTCAGCTTCTGTCTCCGGGTGAGACTTGGAGGAAATCACGTTTCTAGTTCCCAGGGTGGGGGTGAAACTAGATGGACTGTTTCCCCGGGTCTGCCCACCCAGGACGTTAACATTTCTAAACAGATAACTAGATCTCCACCATGAATACAGCTTCATATGCTGTTAACTGTTCCCAGCCACCTGATTTTCGCCAAGAACAGTTCATAAACCAATAAAATATTTGACAGTTAAAAAAAAAAATGGGAGAGGAAGATCACAACTGTGTTATCCTGTCTTCTAACACGCGAACTCTAGAGACTCGCATGTTATTAATTCTGTATAATTAAGCAAGTTACTTGCTTTCTCTAATCTTCATTTTTTTTCCATCTGTTATTTGATGCAGTATCCTCTGCACAAGGGTGGTGCTGGACAGGGCTGCCGTGTGTAGTTGGGCACTGCTGGGGGGCAGCTGGTAGAGAGCAAACGGGCTGAAACCCAGCCCATGCTCCGCTCCCCAGGCCATGTGCCCTGCCCCCCAGGGACCTGCACCTGGTCCCCTTTGCTTATTTTTATCAAGGGTGCAGTAGGGGCTGGCCGCTGCCCTGGTCCTTAGTGCAGTGCCTGGCCCGGAAGTCCTCATTTTATTTACTCCTGTTTTGAGGAGGAAAGCTGTTTGAGGACTGATTTGAACCCCAGGCCTCTGTTTCCTCATCTGCAAAGTTATGGGTGTGAACGTGTTTGTCTCTGATATCCTCCTGAGACTGGACCATCTGTGTGATTTTGCATTCCAGGGTAGGAGGCCTGAGCTCAGCTCTGAACTCTGCAAGGTGTTTTCTTCCCGGGCATGGGCTCAAGGTGGTTTGGCTACTGCAGCTTGGGGTTAGTGGGACTTCCTGGCTGCGTGCGCCAATCTAATGGGGAGAAGCATCTTTCTCTACCAGGGTTTGCTGCCACAGCCCCAAGGGAGGTATATGAATGTGTCTTGGCAGCTGATGGAGATATAATTCTCTTTTTATTGGTCAGGGACACTACGGAAGCCAGGAGAGAGAAAGGGCTGGTGGGTGAACAGAGAAGAGGGTGGTCTCTCTGTGTAGCCCATGCCCACAAAGAGTTCCACCCCCTTAAACTACCTGCTGTGTAGATTTGTAATAATTCCTTTCCAACCCCCACCTTTCCTTTCTCTGGTTGCACAGTTTTTCTCAAACAATGCCCGAGGCTTGAAGTGGGTGACAGCAGAGCTGTCAGCCTCGGGGACTGAGGACACATCCCGGCAGAGTCTAGTCTGGCTGGCTGCCCAAGTGCTCGGCCCACCACTGAGCCCTGACGGAAGGCGGAGGGACTTTCGCTGAGCTTGGGCCCCAGGCCTGTGTTTGATGAGTCATGGCCAAAACGGACCAATTAGTGGGATCTGCCTGTGGTGGAGTGGCGGGGCCTGCCGGCTGGGACCCGTTTTACAGGCTTCTTCCTCATTAGCCCTGGCTTGTTCTTGGGCAGCGAGAGGCACCGCGCTTTGATCTCTGACACTTGCCTCTGTGCACAGGTCCCCAAGCCACCAAGCCCAGCTATTCTCCCTCTTTTCCGAAGACCGAGGTGTGCAATCCGTTCCACTCTCTCCAGTGCTTCTGCCACTGTGTCTTCAAATCCCGCTGTTAGCTCTGAGCATGCGTGCTCTGGCTCAGTGCAGAGACAGACTCCAGTCTACCCCATTGCTTCTCCAGCCTCCTTCCCCGCAGGGCCCAGCAGAGTGGCAAATCAATGACTGAAAAGGCTGATCCATTACGGATGTAGTAGTTAGATTATTCCCGAATCTCCACTCCCTCCTTGTAATAGGATTATGCATCCTCGTCAAGTGACTGCTGAGTCTTTCTCTAGGAAAGGTGGAGTATTTACCTCTGCCCCTTTGACCATGGGCATGGCTGCGGGATTTACTGGAGCCAATAAAACGCTAACAGATGTGACAAAAGCCCAGGCTTTCATTATACCTGTGTGGTTTTGCCCAGAGTCTTGCCATTTGCTAGGAAAAGAGAAAGTTCAGATTAGCTGTTTGCTGGTCCTGGAGAGAGAAGTAGGATGACCCCGACTTTCCCTTCAGCCCCAACGTCAGAAATAGAGCTTCCCTAGCAAATCTACAGACCAAAGAGCAAAACATGTTTATTGTGCCACAGAGTTTGGAGTTGTTTGTTACACAGCAGTATTGCAGAAAACAGCTGATTATCACAGGGATGGACCTGGTGCTGTAGCATTTTCTTGTCCAGCCCCACCAGGTCCTAGGCAGACACAGGAGGGATCAAAAACCGTATGAAGATGGAAACAGGGAGGGTGAACTGGTGGCGCGCTGTGCCTGTTGACACCCTGCTGCCAGGCGGGGTCCAGACTCCCCTGTTCAATCTACCAACTCCAGTGAAACCAACAGCCAAGTTGTAGGCCAGGTCTGTGTGTGCAGTCTCTCAGTGTCAAAGTGTGGAGTCAAATTTGTGCATCACTCTGCAGGCAAAACAGAAACGCTCCTGACCAGCTCACGGATTACCAGCTTGCAGCCTCTGGTCTGTCTGCCCTGAGTGTGCCCCTCCTCTGAGCCCTTGGCATTGGCCAGCGTTCTCGTGCAAAGATCTGAGAATGCAGAATAGCTGTCAGCCTGATGGCACACCCTGTTTCCTGGGTGTGGGGGGGGGTGTTCCTGGGGTGCTGCTGACGTAGTTCCAGTTTGAGCAAGGAAGAGCACTAGACCGAGAACCTGGGGTTCTGAGCTTGGGTTTGGATCCTGCTGCTAGCTTGAGTTGCCGTGTGACATTGACTGCGTCACGTTCTCTCGCTGGTCCTTAGTTTTCCCATCAGCCAATGACTTCACCACTTACAAGCTGAGGGACTGAGAACGAACCACTTAACCTCTGCAGGTGTTACATCTTCAGGTATGAAACGGGACCCCGCTGCTCCCCGACAGCGTTCAACGAGGATTGGGTGAAATGAGAAGTGAAGCCTGAGCACACTGCCTGGCACAGAGGGTCCGAGGCATGTCCGTTGGGGCCCCTGCTGCTAATGATTAATAATTAAAAAAACAAAACAAAACATGGATTCTCTACCTGGAGCAGGGGAACGAAAGCTGGTGTGCACAGAGCTCTGGGGCAACTGTTCCACCTGTAACAGAAATGCACTGTGTTTTAATTCCTGCTCTGTGTGGTACCTGCTGGCCTGCTCCAGCTCTCGTTCCCTGCCCATCCTCATCAGGCCCCCCACCCATTAGACATTCTCTCTTGGTTTCTTTGCTCGTGACCAGTTTGCATGCCTGTCCCACACTCTCAGCCCTGAGTAGTGTGTGTCTTCCACAGATTGGCTGATGACAGACAGAAGGGTTGCCTTGATTTCCTATCTGCAGGATGCTCTATAAGGGGTTTCCAGCTGAAATGGTGGAGGGACCCCTCCTGGCTGCCGGTCTGGTGCTCATATACATTTCTAAATCCTCTAGCACCCAGCTCTCCTTTCCCAGGCCAGGACCTATTAATAGTCAACCGTTGGGTAAGAAAAGGGTCTGCACACTGCCACGGCCATCAGAGAGCCCAGGGGACAGGGTGAGGGGGGGCAACATTTCATTTCAAAATGATGTCTTAGGTTAGCAGACCATCTCTGCACAGAAACATGCTTCAAACCATCCTCAACGAAGAGGGAATAATTGGCTCATATTACCTTGGAAGGTCAAGGGTTGAGTAAGGGCCTCTTTGACATTGTCATCTCTCTCTCTCCCTGTCCTTCCATCCCCAACCCTTCTTGGTGCTGTCTAAGGGTGCCCACCATGCCTTTGGAGAATGTGATTGGCAGCAACCCAAAGTGAAACAGGACAGCCCTCCATTTCCAAGGAAGGATTCTGTCTGATTGGCTACTCTTAGGCCAATCACTTTTGCTGGGGGGTGAAGACCCAAGTTTGGCTGAGCTGCCTGTAAGTGTATTGCTGCAGCAAGCGTGTGTGAGGTGTCCAGTCCCCAGCGTTTCCTCCAAAAGCCTACAGCAAGGGGAGGGGTTCTCCAAAGGAGATGAGCTGAGCTGCCCACAAGTGCTCTGCCTGTCCTGTCCAGGCCACTGTGCAAAAGCCTCAAAGGCACTTTTCTTGGTTCTTCATAGATTTCATATGACGATATGGGGTGGGAAGGAAATGCCGGTGGGGTGCTTTGTGGTGGGAATGACTGATGGGGAAAGGGGAACCAGCTGGATTCACTGCACCAGGGACATCTGAGATAATGAAAGAATTATACATGGATTTGCATAAGAGCAGAATCATCTGTTACATGTATAAAAAGCAGAGGCTGGATGATGTACAACACAATAGGCCCACCTGTGTTTAGAATGCAGGGGAAAGGGCCCCCGCTTCTAACTGGGAGCTGCTCAGCCAGCAGCACATTCCTTGCTTCCGGTCTGTCTCCCCACCTCATTCCCTCCATGACTCCCCTTGTTTCGACCTCATCTTTGCCCATCTGGACTCAGCTCCTCTCTTTGACCTCCCCCTTCTGCCAGCTCCCCCCTGTCCGTGCCCCACAGAGCTGCAGGTGCGGGTCTCACGCTGTCCCTGCTTACAGACCCCTGCCTATTCTCATTACCCAAATGAGGGTGCAGCAACTGTTTTTGGTGGTTATATACAGCTTGCTAAGCCCAGGTTTGCATTCTGATTCAGCCTGCGAAAGCACAGGTTGGAGTATGATGGGCCTGGACTTGAGTCTTGTTGCTGCATTTTATGAGCCATGTGATTTTGAACTTGACATTCACCCTCTGTGGGGCTCAGCCTTCTGTGAAATGGAGTTAAAATCTTTCTCTATCTCCTTCCCCCTGCTTTGTCTTTTTTCCTTCTCCTTCCCTCCCTTCTGCTCTCTCTCTTTCTTCTGTCTTCCTCGCTCTTCCTCCCCTTTCCTAACCCCATCTCTCCCTCCCTTACACACACACCATGCAGTGATGTCCATGAGGACTAAGTGATGGGCAGTGCAGGTCAGAGTGCCCAGAGCAGCACCAGCATAGAGGGGCCACTTAGCACCTACCTGTGTTCTGCCCTGCCTGAACCCTTGTTGTAGAAAAAAGAATTTGTCTGGTGTTCTTGTAGGTGCTGACACAGAGCTTCTAAAACCTTGGAATTCCCCAAGTGAGAGGAACATCTTTGTAATTTATGAGCCCCTTGGATTAAACCTAAATTTATGCCAACAAGTTGAATTGACGCAGGATGGGGGCCGGTCACCAGAAAGACCAACTCTGATGAAAGGGTTGGTGCTTTAAACCAGCCCGACTTCTGGAAAAGGAAGGAAGGCTGGAGAGTGAGGGATCAGTCATCCCTGTGTAAGGAAACCCCGCCTGGCTGTGAGCACCTCAGTGTGCCAGGAGGGTGACACATCCTGATTCTGCAAGGAGAGGACAGGGAAGCTGTACGTTGGGGACCATCCCTTCCCAGACCTTGTCTCTACATGTCTCATCATTTGTCTGGTCCTCATCTGTATCCTTTATGGTAAAATGTAGTAATAAGGAGAGTGCTTCCCTGCGTGCCATTCTAGTGAATTATCAAAAAGGCAGGGGTTCACAGGAACCTCAAACTTGCAGCCAACACAAGGGCAGGTGGCCCGGGGGCCCTATTTGCTGCTGGTGTCTGAAGTGAGGGTGTGTTGTGTCATGAGGGCTGACACCTTAACTTGAGTGAGTAGTGCCAGAATCGAGTTGCAGTTGGCCAGGTGAACTTGAGACAGAATAGCCCTCTACCGGACTGCCCATGTCTGGCTCTTCTTCTGTGACGTCTCTTTCTGTTTGGATTGTTCCTCGGCTCCTTATTGGATCAGAAACTCTTATTGATGCTGCAAAACCCATACCACAGAGGCCTAGCTTTCACCCTCCACTTCTTATGGGAAATTCCAAGCACTTGCAGTTGGAGAGAATCATACAAGCAACTCTCACGAGCAGCTTCCATAGACCCCCACTTCCTGTTGTTCTCGCTGTTTCTTTTACTGCCGTTGCCTCTCCGCTGTCAGAGGCTCTTCATGGTCCTGCAGAGAGGACCAACACGCCTGCTCGGATAAGGGGCTAAGTACTAGGCCAAGGTCATCCTCCGGGAGCACGGCATACTTGGGGTTTTGCTGCCGTGCATCAGTGACTTGTGTACAGAGGAAAATGGAATGACAAATGCACTTACATAAAAGCTGAATTGGCATGACAAGCGGATTTACAGAGAGAACTGCGTGCCATTTGAAATAATAAGACCAGTATTGTCTGGAAGGCAGCAGATGGGAAAGAGCCCACATCTCCTCAGCCAGCCCTGGGGTTTATCCGATGACCTTGTGTTTGGTTCTCCATGGACGGTGGGGTGGGCTGGAACCCACACCTGCTTGGGGGTCTGGACGTTAGCAAGGAAGTAATCCTGAGTCGGGGAGCAAGGGCAGGGTGGGAAGGAGAGTGGCCTCAGTTTTTTGTTTTTTTGAAATATTTCCTCTTTTTTTTAAAGGTTTTTGCTCTACGCTTTCTTTCTTTCTTCCTTCCTTCTTTCCTTCCCTCTCTTTTTCCCTCCCTCTTTCCCTCCATCCTTTCTTCTCTGTCCGTGGAGCTCTCTTTCTGTGTCAGGGGTTGGACTTGGTGGTGGTGGTGGCGGCGGTGGCGGCAGTGATGATTATAATAAAGGTGATAACAGTGAGTTAATAGCAAGTACTTCCATAGGGTTCATCATGTGGCAGGCACACTTGCAAGCGTTTCAATGCACCCACTCAATTTTATGCTGATCCACTGGTGTCAAAATTATATTGGGGTCAGATTATTATGTTATCTGTTTCACAGATGAGGAAAATGAGGAACAGAGAGGTTAGGTCACTTGTCCAGAGTCACACAGCTATTAGGCATGCACAGCAAGGAATAAGGCCCTTGGCAGCCAGCTTGCAGGGCCTCCTTCAGGGTAATTTCTAACAATCAGACAGAATAATGTAGCATTCATTCTGCACTGGGTGGGGCCAAAGTAGGTTTACAGTTGTTCGTATGGAAAAATAATGCAGTATGAATAAATAATGGTGCAAGAATAAATGCTGTGTTTCGCATACTCACAACTGTAAACACATTCTTGCCCCACCCTGCGTGTGTATGTGCCAGTGTGTGTGTTTCAGGGCAGTGCTTTCTGAACTTCAATGTCCACACAAACTGCCTGGGGATCTTGTCAGAAAGCAGATTTTGATTCCAAAGGGCAGGGGTGGGGCCTGAGCCTCTGCATTCCTGACAGTACTGATGTGCTGCTGAGGCTGCTGGTCTGAGGGCCACAGCTTGACTGGCGGAAGGCCAGGTTGACCGAGGTTCGAGAGCATGACCACCAAGTGCGATGCGTGGATCTCCATTGGTCTGAGGCTCAAGCAAAGGGACAGAACTGCAAAGGACAGTGGGTAGTGCTCCGAAAGGAACAACCGGAGAATTTCGAGTATGGGCTCTATTAGATGAAACTAAAAAGATGCTAATTTCCTTATATGACTCTATAAGAGGATGCCCTTATTCTGAGGAGGCACAGGCTGAAATAGTTACTTCCGAGTGGTTTACATACCGCGTGCGCACACACACACAGAAAATGTGTGAAACAATAATTAGTGATCAGATGGATGGGTGTGGGAGTTCATGGTGCTTCTCTTCAACTCTCCCGCAGGACAGAACATTTTCAGAGGAAATTCTTGCGGGGAACGAGGCTGGAAGTAAGGGACGGCCCTTTGGGCTGCTGGGAGGTGGGAGCATGTGCGTCTTAGGAGTTCTGATGGTGATCCTGGGTGGGGGCAGGTGGGGCAGTGCTCCGAATGCAGCCCTTCTGCCTCTCCTTGCCCATGGTCCCCGTTTATTCCACAGGCCCAGGGGGACTTGTGATGGACTCCAGAGCTCCCTGGTGCTGAGCGTTCGGGGGCCCCATGGTGGAAGTGGGTTTAATTCTCAGGTCCCTGCAGGCTTAGGGGTCCATGTCTTAGGGTCCAAGTCAGTGACCTGTCATCTACTTGCTCCTCTGCTTCCAGTGGCTGGCTGCTCCTGTCTCCTTACCCAGTCTCTTTGTGTTGGTTGGTTTATTTACTTATTTTTTAAGATTTTATTTATTCATTTTTAGAGAGAGGGGAAGGGAAGGAGAAAGAGAGGGAGAGAAACATCAGTGTGTGGTTGCCTCTCACGTGCCCCCTACTGGGGATCTGACCCGCAATCCAGGCATGTGCCCTGACTGGAAATTGACCCCATGACACTGTGGTTCAAAGGCCGGCTCTTAATCTACTGAGCCACACCAGCTGGAGCTATTTTTTAATTTTTATGACATCTTTATCTTTTAGAGCATTTTAGGTTCACAGCAAAATGAAGAGAAAGGAACAGAGATTTCCCACATGCCCCCAACCCCCTACTCAGGAATGGCACCCTGGCCTGGCCCCCTTGCCCCCCCAACCCCATTGTGGACATCCCCTGCTGGTGTGGTCCAAGGTTCCACCTGATGAGTCTGCATCCTCATGCCAAGTCTGTGGTCTCTATCAGGATTCAGTCTTGGTGCTGTCCTTTGATTTTAAACATCCTTTTACTGTCACTTCTGTGGGATTTGGGGAGGGGGTGAAAGTAAATGAGATATAAAACTCACCTTCTTTCCCAGAAATCACTTCCTTTTCTAATTAATTTTTTTCCTCTCTCGCTGGCCCTGTCGCAGCCTCATTTGTACAGGGAGGTCCTGCCTGTGCAGAGCATTTGGAAGCTCAGGGGGAGTGCAGGCGTGTGCCTTGGCTCACTCTGGGTGCCAGGAACAGGGCTCCTTCCCCCAAATGCAGAGTGAGACCCAGCAGCCTCACACCCCGTGCCCCTCAAGCCCCCACCTCCTGCCAGTCTCCTTCCTCCCCGCTCAGAGTGCAGCTCTTCCCTCCCCACTTGAGCGTGCATCAGGGTTCCTTTGTCCCACTTAAGTGGATTGGACATTCGTGAGGTATGTTTCTGTTTGAAATTAATTGGCCTTAGACCAGAGGGAGAAACAAAACACGCGCAGAGAACTGAGGCCACGGTGAGCGGCTCACTCCGGGACGGGGAGCCTCTGGTCGGTCTCTCGCCGGCTACAAAGGCTTTCCTGTTCAGAAGTGGGCTTTCTGCTATGTGAAATGTTTAATGAAGGCATGTTGCAGGCAGGACTTGAGAAGGCCTCTGAACCTGTTTGCCTCTCTTCCAAAGGGCGCTGCCCCCGGTTCTGTAACAAAGAGTCCAGATGTGCGGGGGGCACTGGCTGTGGCTTCGGAGGCCCCCGCGGGGCATGTTCTCGCCTCTTGGTCAGGTGGGCCTGACCGTTCCAGAACCCACTGCCAGTGCCATGCTGACCCTGCTTGTGGGCATCGCATCGTCTCTGCAGAAGCTGCCTCTGGCTTTGTGATCTTCAGAATGAAACAGTCCTTCCCGCTGACTGCTCTGGATTGGCCGGCTTTGCACTTGAGCGGCTTTGTTCCCGCACTCTTACTGGGCAGAACAGAGACGCTCTCTGGGGTGCGGTCTTCCCGTTCGCCAGTGGACCCAATTCCATTCCATTTAATTGCTTCTCACCCATTTTGGTTCTGAGGCACACACAGCCACCCTGACTCCTTTTTAAAAAATTTTTTCTGCAAGCACCTTCATGTTGTTTCTAAACTTCTTGCTCATAAAAAGGGCACACTTCACCATCTCCCCAGGCTTTCCTCTTGCCTGAGAACCAGGCCCCCTCCCCCATCCAGCCTCTCATAACTCAGATAAAGCGCCCTTTTTCTCCGGCAGAAATTCAGCACATCACTTCCTAGCTCATCATCCCTTACTGGTTCTACCAGGACGAATAGAATAAAGTCCAACTTAACCTAGCTGGGTGCTCCAGAAACAGTGGTTCTCCCCATGGATCCGTGTGGTGTTCGCTGTCTGCCTCTCCAGACCAGTAGCCCATGGCTCCCGGATCAGGCTGCACATTTGAAATGCCAGGCTCAGCTCTGTTCCCAGTGTATCACACGCTATGCCACCCCTCAGGTCACTCAGCAGGTATGTATCGGGTGTCCGCTGGGTGCCGAGCATTCTCCTCGGTCAGCGCTGCCCAGCAGAAATACGATGCAGGCCACCTATGTAGTTTTAAATGTGCTGGTGGCCATGTTAGGAAAGGTGCAAAGAAAAAGGCGAAATAATTTTCATATTACCTAATTCAACCTGATATGTCTAAAATGTTATCATTTCAACATGTCATCAATACAAAAGTATTAATATGATATTTTACATTTGTTTTCTCACCGTAAATCTTTCAAACCCTGTATATATGTTGCACATTTGGATTAGGACTGGTCACCTTCCTGGCTCCTGCTCACGTGGCTTGTGACTTCTGCATCAGACGGTGCGGTGGAGGTGATGAGGTCCAGCAGGGAGCAGGGCATTAGAGTCCCTACCTCCCTGGGCCTGCAATCTAGTTGGGCAAAGAGACAATAAACAACAAATCAGCCTGGACGATAGTTTCGAGTGGGCATGCCTTCTGTGCCACTCAGCCCACCTCCACGAAGCTGCTTGTGCCTTCGGTGCCGCTTCTAATGCTGTGGTTAAGGTCATGGGTGGAAGGGTGTTGTCTCATCTGCCCCTTGCCACCAGTGACGGGCAGAATCCTGGACCCCAGTGATGTCCGCATCCTAATCCCTGTGAGTGTGTCATGTTACACGGCAAACGGGACTTTGCAGATGAGATAAAGGCTCAGGACCTCAAGGTGGGGGAGGTGGCCCTGCGTTATCCAGGAGGTCCGATCCAATGCCATGAGTACTTAAAAGCAGAATGCTTGTCCTGCCTGCAGAGAACCAGAGAGATGGCACCACGAGCAGGGCAGGGTCTGTGTTGCTAGCTTTTCAAGCTGGAGGAAGGTGAAAAAGGCAGGTGGCAGCCTCTAGATACCGGAGAAGGCAAGGAAACATTCTCCCTTCAGGTGTAGCCCTGATGATAACTTTGATCTTAGCTCAGTGAGACCCGCGTTGGACGTCTGACCTACAGAACTGTAAGGTAATAAATGGGCCACTAGATGTGTGATAATCAGTCATGGCAGCAATAGAAAATGAGTACACTAGCTTCAGGGTTAGGTGATCAGTAATTCGCCTTCTGAGGGGCAGAAGTGAGTTCCATCGACCGCGTGGGATCTCAGGGGATGAAAGTGAGATTGTAGTTGTGGAGCACCCAGCCCAGTGCCCAGCCTGTTACAGATGTCCCCTCGCTGTCAGCTGGAAGGGCACATGTCGCTGTGGTTCCTCAGTGGTCGGCCTGGAGCAGGGACTCTGGAAACGTCTGTTGAGTGAGCTGAGTGGGCTGGCCTTCTGTCACCACCTTCCACTGACACCGTCGTCGACGCCTTAGACATGATCCGCTCTGCTGATTTCCAGAGTGTGGGGCCCAAGGGGACGCGAGTGGCTCACAGTCAGACGTGCTTTCTTTGCGTAGTCATACACTTTAGTGAGCGTGGAGAAAGTATGGCTGGCACGTCAAATCCATTGTTCGGAGAAAAAGGACAACAAAGTGAACCCATTAAAAAACAGGTGGTGTGAACACTGGTGCCCACAGTGGAGATGGTGGGTCAGTGGCTGAAACCCTGATCTAGTCAGCTGTCTCCTTAGGAAATGGGCAGACTGGGGCTGAGGAAGGAAGGTGAGGGGTAGACTTGTTGTGCCTGCAAAATAGCTACATCTCTCTGCTCCCTGCTCAGTGCTCCTGCTCGTTACTGAGCTGTTTGGAGTCAGGACCAGCCCTTTAGATTCCTTAGAAATCAACACTCAGTCTTTCGGCATGGAAAACGTTTCAAGTGAACCTTCCTCATGACAGAGAATTAAGGGACGCCCTTTGTTCAGTCCAATCCCCACTTCCCTAGTTTCCAACCAAGGACGAGGAAGTGTGTGCACACGACCTTTGTAGTAGTTTGAGCTCTTTTTGGTGGTTGAAGACTAAAATATGACTAAAGCCAGCTTAGGCAGAGGGATTTTTATTGGCTCACTGGACAAGGTAGGATTGAATAACCAAACCACAAAAAGGACGAAGATGCTCCTGGGCTTTGGGCACTGGTTGTATCAGGGGCTCTGCCATCTCTCTCTATTCCTCTCTCATCTCCACTTTTCCCCTGTGAGTGACTGCGCAGTGCTCCCGGCCTGTCTGTCTCACTTCTGTTGCCATGTATCAGAGAAGGTCTGGTTTTGATTTCCAGTTTCAATGTGAAAAATCCTAGAGAAGGACTCTGATTGGTTGAGCTTGGGTTGAATGATCAACCCTGGACCAATCAGATTGATTGGGCTTGAGTTCAACTCAGTACCAGTTACATTGGTTGGGTTTGAGCTGAATGTTCAACCCAGGACCAGTCAGCCCTGGTTAGTGGAGATGGGGAGAGACAAGGCTAAGGAAGAACAGGCTGCCTTCTCTCAAGCCATAGGATGCTGTTCTGCAGAGAAGGTGGTGGTGGTCAGACCCTTCCAGAGGCAACCTCTGGACCAGCTTGCAGAGTTCAACCTCTGCTTCCTCACTTACTAGCCTTTTTACCTTGGGAATACTTCCAATTTCTGTCTCAGTACCCCATCTTTAAAAGTAGAAATTTTGATCCTTATTTTGTAAGGTGTGATGAGATTTGTGGGAAATAATAGGTGAAAATATCTAGTGCACAATGGTGGATCAAGAATTTTTTACTTCCTTTTTTCCCAAGTGGCCAATTTTTCTCCTGAATTTTTGCTTAGGAAGCCGATTTCTCAGTTCATGATTGAAATCTTTCTCTTCTTATTTCCTCTTGTTGATTGGAAAGAAGCAAAACTAGTTTCCTGCTACAAAGTTTCTTCCAAGACTGGTTTTAAAACATACTGGATTAATGATAATTGGGGAACACCTAGTACATCAAAAAAATATGCAGGTCACACTAATAGCAACTGCTGGAATTCCTGAAATAAACATGATAGAACTGTCTAGGGAAATGAAATGCTAATTTAGAAAAATGCTAAAATGAATGGGGAGAAGATGGTGAAGGAAGGAACCTACGCCCTGGGGAAAGTGCCTCAGGAGGTTGGCATCACACCATAGGTCACAAACCTTGAAGTTGTCACACACAGCCAAGAGTAGACTCCTACCTTCGGAGGGGTCTCAGGTCTACTCTCTTACAGTATGTCTAGGCGATGGCCTTCAGCATTTTATGGACTTCCGTGGACTGGTCCAGCTGGGTAATAAGAATATAAAGAAAGGCCTTTCATAGTGAAAGAAATTCATCTCTCCAGGAGATGAAGAGAGTCTGGGAAACATCTGGGTCATGGAGACACTCTACCTGCTGGGGAAAATAATCAGACCCTGTCTTTAGAGTAGGCTTGGAAGAAGGCAAAGAATAATGAGTTTGGGCATGAAGGAGTTGAGCAGGATGGGGAAGTACCGAGGGGAGACCCCACCCTTTCACCCAAACCATCCACGCCTCCATCCATTCATCTGTCAGTCATCCATTCATCCGTCAGTCATCCATTCATCCATCCCCATTTCCGTCTGCCTCGCCGCATGCGTACTTCAGTTCTTCTGTTGGGAATAGGGTTGACTACTCAATGCGGGAGAAACAGAAATGAATTAGACGCAGTCTTTCCTAACTCACCAAGTTCACCAGTTGTACAATGAGCAGTGCGGAAAGGACTGTACATATAGAAATAAGAAAACAAGAAGAATATTTAGAATACATAGCACATACTAGGAAACCTGATCCATCAACTCAACTACCCTTGCTTATATATATATATTTTTTCCTGAGCTTTGTTGTACAAATAGCCAGCCACCTGATTCCTCTGGGGAAATTTGCCAGATTCAACTTGAATTGGGGTGTTCAGAGCAATTATTCTCTCTGAGAATTCTCTACTTCAGAGTACTGCTTCCCTTCTACTTCCTTACCCTTCAAAAAATATTGCATTCTGACCTGCTAGTAAAGGCCGAGGCCCCAGCCAGCCTGGCTCCGGCTCACCATTTGTGAGAGGTGATGTGAGTAATTGGAAAGAGCGCTTGCCTGGGAGTTTGGAGCCTGCGCTTCTAGACCCTTTGTGCAAGTTACTCCCTCTCTCTTGGCTGGGCTGTGTACTTCTCAGGTGCTCCCAGCGCTAACATTCCAAGGCCCTCAGATGCTTCCACTTAGTGCCCTGTGTGCTGTGGCCTGTATGTTTTATACCTACGAAGCATCGTTATCCATTCTCCTCCCTCCCGGAGAGTGAACTTTTCATGGTGGATAAGTCAGCAAACGTTCGACTAAGTCACTTCATGCCACTTCCTTAAGAATCTTGTCCCTTTGTTGCCCACATAAAAGACCAGCAATACCCAGGACCCTGAAGAGGACAGCAAACCTAACTGAGAACAGAAGGAAAAGCCATATGACCCTTTAAAAGTGTCTAAGTGCCGAGCTCTGCATAAATCCCTGGACTCCACCATCAGAGTAAGACCAGGCCTGCCCTGCCTTTGAGGCGCACACCATCTGCTGGGGAGCTGGGCAGGGGCATAAGCAGAGACACGGTGAACAGGGCCCCGTGCAAACGCATCCAGGTGCAGAGGCTGAAGTAGGGGAGGGCGTTCCCAGTGGAGGGGTTATTCAGCCTGGGTCTTGATGCAGGAGTAGTCACGTGGTGGGTACAAGGAGACAGGGAAGTGAGAATGCTGCATGAGGGAGGGTGTGCGGTTGTCCAACGGCCTGACGGGTTTAACTGCAGGTGGGTCGGGCTGTCGGCATTTGGGATTCAAATGAGGAGTAACAGCTCAGAGTTGATTCTTAAAGGCCACGAATATTGAGCTAAGAAGCTTCCATTTCATCCTAAACCCAAAGGGATTTTGAGGAGTTTTAAGAGGGGAAGGATACGGTGTTTTAGTTTGGGTTCCCCTGAAAGCAGAGCCTGAGAAGAGGCCTTGGGTGCACGTGGTTTGTTTGGAAGGTGACCCCAGGAGAAAAAGGGGGCGTGGAAAAGTGACACAGGGACGGAAGAACAGAAACAGTGTGGGTTATTGAGCTGGTAACCACCACGGGCGGGCAGACCTCAGTCTTGCTGGGGATCCTTTACCGCACGTGAATTGTCCCACGGAGGAACGGGACCTGGGCCTTTATCCACTGACCTCCATCTTCCATCGGGGGAAGGTTGCCCTCAGAGGTGATGATTCCATGTAAATAATGCCTGCCTGCACTTCCAGCCCTGCTCTCCCTGTCTCCATCAGAGCACTGCACCGTGTGGACATGTTGAGCAGATCACCATGGACACCAAAGCCCTATGCCTGACCCTTACCCCTCTGCCTGACCTCTCCCTCGTGAGATGGTCATTTCTAGAGTCAAATGAGCTTTCATCCGTCAATGGTTTAGGGGGCTTTGGTAACTTCAGGGAAAGCCCAGAGGTAGAGAAATGGAGCCGCATCTCAGTGTGCCCTTGGGAGGGGATGTTGGGTGGGTGTGTGGACTGTGCCCCAGCTGCTCTGGACTCAGGAGGGCTCTGGGGAAGTGGGGCATTTACTGCCCACGTGGTCGGATTTATTTTTCAGAAATCGCTTTGCTTTTAGGAAGCAGTATGGATTGTGGTGGCAAGCCTGGCCGCCACAGACATGTGCTGTGGGAGAAATTCCCTGGTTGTGATCTCAAGTCCAATCGAGAGGATGTGGTTGGAACTTTCTCTGTGTCAAGGTGGGTGCTTTTCTATGAAAAGCCCAGGGAACGGCTCTCTCCAAGGGGAAGGCTGAGGTGGGGCGGCCAACTCCTCCTGGTCTCTGTCAAAGGGCGTTTTCTCTCAACTTGCTGGGTCTTGAGACCTTTCTTCTTGGAGATATTCAATAGCAAGACACATCGGGCCAGACACCACGGAGGCAACTGGAGTTTTGGCTGTTTCCCCCTTTCCAGAACCTGTGAAATGCGGGGAAACATTTGTGGGCTCGGCACAGCTCTTAGCTGTGGAGCTGAACCTCCTGTCTCCCCGCAGTGGTTCAAGTCAGGCGCTCACCTTGTTGGAAAGAAATTAAAGATCGAATCAGGGCTTTCAAATATCCTGTGGGATATATTGCGCTAAATGCAGAGCGTCCCTATCAGATGGCTTTGGTCCAGGGAAAGAAAGGTCACATTATTAGTGTTTTTTCTTGTGGAGAAATGACATTTAGACCCCACCGAGCTTTGTCCTTTGCATTTCCAGTGTCTATCATGTAAATGGGGGTTAGTCTTCTCTTTCTTTTCCCTTTTCTACCCGCTGCTTGGAGGGAATAGGCCTTCACTGCTCTTCTATGCCCCTTTCCCTAGACTTTGGGGCAAAGAGATGCCTTGCCACGCCCTGGCCAGAGAAATGCTGGGAAACCTAGGACAGTAGTATCCACAGAGCAGTTTCTGAAAGTTTGCCCTTCCCTGGAAGTGCTTGGGCCATGGCTACGGAATTGGCCAGTGTAGGACCTGGAGAGAATCTAATGCTGTTTCCTGCCGCTAGGTTGTAAAAGTGTTCGCCATGACAGGTGTGTGGCCTGGGCAGTCACAGACATGTAAACAGCACCTGTCTGCACCTCCAGCCCTGCCCTCACTGTCCCCATCAGGGCACTGCAGGCTCATGGACACGCAGAGCACATTATCATAGACGCCAAAGGACCACACCTGACCCTCTTCCCCCTCTGCCCGGCCTCTCCCTTATTTTATTTTGCTCTTTTATTTTATAGTCACATGAGTGCTCGTCAATCTTTCCCCATGGAGAGCCAGTCCAGTCCCCCTACAGCAACAGCTCCAGCACACCAGCCTGTGCCATGGAGTAAAGCAATCAAGGAAGACATCCTTCCAGTGATATGTTCGCAGGATTCCGCGACTTGCCCGTAGCAGGTGCTCAGTAAACATTTGTGGAACGAACCAACGAATGAACGAGCAAATGAACGGGATGAGGCAAGATGGGAGGCATTGGAAAGGAAGGCGATAAAGTATTAATGGTGATTAGGACCAGCTGCATAATTAGTGAGGCCCAGTGCAGAAATAAAAACCCGTGGCTCCTTCTTTGAAGATGACTAAGAAATCCCGGGCAGCACCAGCAGAGAATTAAACCAAACCCAGGAGCTACCAAGTGTGAAGTCCTTTGCGGCTACCCAGGTGGACTGGCTATGCAGCCGGTCTTGATGGTGATTAGGTTTGAGGACTTGAGATTACGGAATATTTGCAAAATTCTCTCTCATGAACGCAAACACTTTTAATAATCAGGAAGGAAGTTTATTGGAAAACAAAGCCCGTAGAATAGGAGCAGTTGTATGTACTCTGGACCAAGAATCAAGAAGATCTGGATTCTATTCTTGATTCTTTTGCCACGTGACACTTTATGAGTCTTGTCCGCTGTTGATTGATTTCCTCTTACTGAAATTACTGGGCTGGCCAGGAAGCTGTCTGCGGCCTCGTTTCTGCCCCGTGATGCTTGGAAAATGCACCAAGAAAACGTACCCCGAGAGCTTCTTGGACACAAAGGGTAAAAAGCTCTGTGAGCCAAGACGTCCTCCGAGCTGCCCCTGGAAGTGTTCCTGCCCAGGTTGTCAGGACCATAACCCCTCCACGAAGATATCCTTTGTCCAGAAGCTGCTGGTCTCCAGGGGGCTGGGTGCTTTGTGTGGTTCTGAGTCAGAAAAGCAGGAGAGGAGGAGCCCTGGGAGCCTCTCCCTGCCATTCTAACAGAGGGCAGGGAGAGCCACATGTGGCCCGCGGTCTCCTGTTTTCCAACGGCAATTGCGTGAAGACTACAAATATTTGAGCTGATTGGACTTGCTCTTGTGCAGCAATGAATCATCTTCTGATGAGAGGCCCGAAACGCGCCGGAACGAAATTAGCGGCAAGTAAAACAGGAAGCGCATTCTCGCTCCCACACAATGAGCTTCAGACGGCGGCCCCGGGAGCACCAGCCGTCGGCGGCTATTCAAATGCCTGTGCCATCGATACTGCTTTTTCTATTTTTATTTTCTTAAAAAGCTCCTTTTTAGCTCCTTCGTTTGGGGCACCTTCTAAGCAGACTGTCTGGTTTAGGTTTCTTCTTGACTTAGATCTTTGAGGAAAAAAGCACAACAAAAAGGAAATTAGTACAAACTGTTAGAGTCTCAGGGAGAGGAAAATGAAGAACTGTCTCAAAAAAACCTGAGGTTTGTACTTTTCCCCAATGGTAGGTGAAGCGGCATTTAACAACCGAAGTCATATATTTTGGGGGGCGGGGCGATACCATTTTTGAAGCATCAACCAGTATTTCTCACCTTTTATTCCTTTTTCTCTCCATCATCAGTTTCCTTCCTGGCTTTCCCACTGCAAAGATGTGGCCCTGCAGGAAACAGAGGAACTCATGCCTAGAGCTAGATTTAGGGGATCCCTCGGCAATCTGAGCAAGGCTGTCTGCTCTAGAATCAGAGGAGGATTCCCTGGGCCAAGGAGAGCAGACCTGGCGTGTGTTTGGGCGGGGAGGGGGGATGTGTGGGAATGTATAAGCGTAGATGCTGGTGGGTCTCTGGGAAAGCCTTGGAACTTATGAGACTCTCCCACTCCCTTAGGCACCCAGGAGGGCTCTCACCCCTGCTTGCTCCAAGCCCTGCACCCCATGTCCTTCCGCGGCTGATGGCCGGCCACCAACCACCAGTGACTGGAGAGTCCTGTCCACATGCCCCAGCCACCTGACAGAGCACCTTGGGTGACTGGGGTCAGACCAGAGCCACCCAAATTCTCCACATAGGAACCTGAGCTTCAGAAGTCAGAGAGACCCCGGGCACCCCAGTAAACTCTAGCCCTTCGCTTATCTGAACTTCAACTTCCTCAGACGTGCAAGGGGAAGAATGCCATGCACTCAACAGGGATGGGGGGCTGTGCTCAGTTATAGAACAGATACCCCTCCCAGCTCTGTGCTCGCACATGGCAGCCCACCATCTGAGGATCCAACGTGCATCCCAGTCCGCGTCCCTGGCTCTGGCCTGGGTGCTGGGATGAGGTTCAGCCTCATGTAGGCCCCTCTCTGACTCCATCCAGGCTGCTTCAGGCCCCAGTGTCTCTTGGGACTGAGTCTGCTTAAGAAACAGAGGTCCAGAGCCAGAAGCGTTTGGAGACAATTGCCACATGGGTTTTTCTTGATATATGCGTTCTGGAAATGTGAAAACTCAGCCTCTGCAGGAAGCCAGCGCTGCAGTGAGTGCACTATCGACCAGTCTGGTGTGGGGTGCAGGGGGTAAGCCGTCTGGGTTCCAGCCTCCATCCAACACTCAATAGCTGCAGCAAATCACTCGCCTAAACTGCTCCAGGATTCGGTTTCCTCGCCCGTCAGCTGTCGGTGATGCTAGCACTTGTCTTACGGGGCTGTCCTGGGGATTCTAGGACCTGAAGGCCCACAGTGCTGGGGGAAAGGGAGGCACGCAGCCAGTGCTCAGGAAGCCCTGTTACTGCTGTTCTGATAAGATCACTGCAACCCTCCCCTTTTGTCTTCCTGGTCTCTTTAGGCTCTCTGGGCACCAGGGCCAGGCCTTCTCTCTAGCCTCTCTAGGGAAGATGGCTTTCTACAGGGACACTTGGGAGAGCCATGTGGAGCTGGGCCGGGGCTGGGGACCCTCCAGCTTCTTCTCCCCTCTGTGTCCTTGGCTTCTTCGTGCCCTCCTCTCTCTGCCTCCACCCCTCCTGCTTCCTTCCCCATGACCTCTTACTTCATCTTAGTGAACTCCCCGAGGTGGACTTCAGAAGCAGATCCTGAAATGAAAATGCACATACAAGTGGTTGTTTGGCAGGTGATTCTGGGAAATACCAGAAAGTGGGAGAGGATGTGAGGGAGGGGAGAACAAGGCAGCCAGCAGAGAAGGTGTTAACCAGCAAGTTACCACTTTGGGCAGCTGGATCCTAATCCCTTTGGGGATCTTGGTGCCTCGGTGCTGAGCCTGTGCCTCCAAGGCCATCTCACAAGAGGCAGGAGAGCCAGGGTGTGTCTGCACCAAATCTCATGAGTCACTTTTCAGGGCTGCTTGTGAGCACATTAGCTCTTCAACCTCCCCCACTGGATGGCCAGGCTGCTCCCGCGGGGAGAGCTGTGGGTGTTGGCAGAAGCAGCTTTCTGCATTTGGACAGGGAAAGCTAGGGGGCATGGGAGGGGCATCCTGCATCTGCTGTAGCCCCTCGCTGCTCCCCAACAACTTCTGTTTCCGGGTTCCAGACATGAGATGGGGGAGGGGAGAAAGAGTCTGAGGTGGACTTAGGGAACCAAAGGGGAAGGGAGGGAAGGAGAGTAAGAACAGAATGCATGTGTGAATCTGGGAGACCCCTGTCATCTCTTTGCTCCATCCTTGGTCCCATGAGCAATCCTGGGCGCGGGGCTTCATGTGTTCTACCTGGGGCTGGGGGAGGAGCATGTTCCTCTGATAGCCTTTTAGACATCTTTTCTAGAGTTTCCCCGAGGGCTAGCGTGATGGAAGTGGGTTTGTTCTGACAACTCGAGGAGAAGAGGGGTGAAACCAGAGGCTCTCAGCCTTGTATGTACTTTTCCCAGCATCCCCATCGGCAGGCCACCCTGAAGTCCTCCTTGCTCCGCAGCCAAGGTGATGAAAAGTCACATGAACCCAGATGTAGCCCTGGGGCACCGGCCAGCCCAGCGCTGTGGCTTCCCTTTAAAACCAGCCTCCTCTTGGCTGTGTCATCACCCTTAAAGAAGTCACACATGGCTGTGCGATTTTCTGTCTCCTTTGCAAAGGCACGGAAGAGGAGGTGCCAGCTTCCACTTCCTGACCTTGCCCTTGCTCCTGGGTAAATCACAACGACGAATAGCTGGATACCTTGGCCAAGCTCTACCAGAAGAAAAATGAATCAAGATGTCATGCCCTGGAAGCAGAATGTTCTGAAGGATGCTTGGGAGAGTCTCTTCTGGATCAATGATACGGAAAGTTAGATGAACACACATCTCACCTAGTGATCTTATACGAGGCAGATTCTGACTCGGCAGGTCTTGGATGGAACCAGGGTGTCTGCATTTTCTAAGAAGCTCCAAGGCTGTGCCCACGCTGCCAGTTCAAGGGCTTTGAGTTTCAAGGGTATCACCTTTAGATTTAGACATACCTGGATTCAGAGCCCAGCTCTGCTGCTTCCTAGCTGTGGGAAGCTGGGCAAGCTCCCTCACTTGTCTGAGCCTCCACTCTTTGATATTGAGAGTATGGAACAGGGTTCTCACCCCTCAGGGCGTTGTGAGGATGTGGTCGGGCAATGTGTGTGCTAGAGACCACACACGAAACCTTCCACCCTATAATTTACATGATCATCCACTCACCTAACATGCTTTCCCTTCTTCCTCTGGTCATCCCCGCCCTGGGCAGTGACATCTGCTGATTTCAGTGACCATCAGGGAGGGCCACTGATTGAAGACTGGCCTGGGGAGGAGGTCCTCTGGTATCTTTTGTAAAAAGTGGGCTTGTGCAGAGCTGTTGTGCATGTGACTTGGGCTGATCACTGCAGGCAAGAAGACAGAGTGGCTGTCTTTAAGAGGAAGTGAATTCAGGCAGCAGGTGGGGTCAGGTGTTCAGCCTGTCCTGTGGTGTCTGGCTGGAATTTGGTCATCCCACCCTTGCCCTGCTCTGGCAGCATTTCCTGACCCATTCCCCTGGGACCCATTTCCTGACTCTGCTCATTTCTGCTCCTGCACCTGGTTGTGTTGTCTACTGCCTTGCTCAGTCGACAAGCACTCCTGGGCTGGAGTTGCAAGGGCCGCCTGTTCCCACATGGTCTCACCCAAGCACCCTTCTTTTTGTTGGTCCCCTCATCTCCCAGGCAGTGCGCGACTCCTTCTCTGAGCCTCAGTTTCCCCATCTGTGCCATGCTGAGTCTACTTCAGGCAGGACCTGCTGCTTCCTGGCTCAGCTGTGGCAGTCCCAATACGGTTTCTGTTTTTCCCTGAACTTCTTTCACTGGTCTTCGTTCCTCTTCATCACTGACCATGAGCTCCAGGTTCCATTGATGCAGGGCTGCCAGATTCACATAAATGGCACCCCCTGGAGTTGTGCGGTGCACAGCCTGCTCAGATGCACAGTGGAGACTCGCAGGGACCTGCTGCTTTGAACACAGTATCCCAGGCTCTGGGTTCCAAGCTCCTCCTCTCCCTCCTTCCAGATCCTAACACCTGAGCGCGGACTGGCCTCCTGGCGTCCCCTCAGCCTAGGGAGTTGAACTGCAAAGTAAGATGGGGGGAGGCTGGGCCAACGCCGCAGAGGTGGGGTGGGGTGCAAGCTGTGTGTGCCGTAAGCCAGGTGACGCAACCAGCTCTCACTGCTGTAATTCTCTCTCGGGCCTCTACGCGTCAGGTTCAAGGTTGTGACTTGGTATTTAGTAAATACTAGGATTTGATACTTTTCAGAAAGCTGTCATCCTTGGCCTGGAAATGCCATCTTGAATCAATTAATTTTGGTCATGAGATAATAAGCTCTTGTTGTTTAATAGGCCTTTGTCTGCATTGTCCCCGTAGCGAGAAGGCAAATATCAATTAAGCCTCCATGAACCGCAACAGTGCCAGCTCCTCTGACGGAATTCACTTTACAGCTTTGTTTCAATGTCACCGTTCAGGTTTCGGTGTTCCTGTTGCAACATTCGTGTTTCAAGGCCATGGTTCCTGCCAGCAAGTGGTCCACGAGGTCGCCCATTAAATTTCATGCTGGAGTTACACAAAACAATTGATAAAGTAACCACACATGGTATAAGAAACGTATGACACTTTTCTGGCCAAAGGACTGTCTTTCGGGACACGCGAGAGCGGGCAAGAAAAGGTGTGCCCTGTGCACGGAACACTGAGCACACACAGGCCACGCCCCCTGCTGTCTGGAGTCAGAACAGCGAGCGTGCTGCCGTCCTTCTTCCAGGCTCCGCTTCAGTGTCCGCTCGGGTTGAGGCTCGAAACTGGCTCCGGTGGGAGCGTTTTTAATATGGAAATTGGCCAGAAATACGAATCACGACTCCTCTTTTTTGAGAACGGTTGTTAAATATTACTGCCCGCCCCTGTGAATGGATCATCACTTCCTCTCTCTCATCCATAGCAGGTCTTACCAATAGACGCTAGAACACAGATGAGACTCGGAATAGTTTCCAATAAATACATTTCCCCCGCGGCGATGACCAGTGCATTGATGTCAGATCAGGGAATAAAACTCACTCAACAAAACCTACCGTGCTTTGCCGTGTATAATGCACGCTTTTCTGCCCAAAGTTTTGAGGGAAAAATAAGGATGCGCATTACGCATGGGCAGTACTAACTCCGTATCTACATAAATGCTTTTGATTCTTTTGTTTATGCTTATGCATTAAAAAGTGTAACTCTAGAAAGCAATAACGATGTCTGTCTGCAAAATAATCCTCTGAAATATGATAATCAGTTTTGTTTCTAAATATAAATACGTAAATAACTGAATTAAAGTGAAAGATTTTTTTCCCTCTCAAAGTATGGGTCAAAAATGTGGATGCGCATTATACACAGCAAAATATGGTACTTCCCTTGGTCCAGTGTGCTCTGTGCATGTCCCTCTGCACGGTGTAGAGAGGTGGACCTTGAGCTCTCAGATCCTACACGCCTTTAAAATGGCCCAAAAATATTTTTGAGCCCATGATATTGACCAGCTTCTTATTTGGCTGAGTAAGGACATAAAGCAAAACAATGACAGCAAAACATCTTACACCCTCTACCGTCAATAACCATGGCATTAAAGAAGGGCCTTTTTAACACCACCCTCTGGATGTCACGCATATAATCTCAGAGTAAAGGCGACTCCATGAAAGTGAATAAATACTTCATTTCTCTCATCTGCTGCATCTCCCCGTAAACGCTCTCTTGGCCCAGCCAAAGAGTCCATGGGCGTGGGTTTGGGGAACAAGCTTTTGGAGTCCTGGGGGCCTTGCTGGACACCAGCGACCGCATTACCCGTGCTTCCTGCCCGAGGCTGCGGAGACGGCGAGTGAGGTGGTGCAGAAGACGGCACTTTTGGCAGGGTGAAGCCTTTTAGCAGGTCTGCCAACCTTGCCGTTTTGTAGCCACTCTTCTTCATTGTTGCGATCTGTCTCCGGCGAGACCAGTCCCATCCGAGGCGAGAGTGCTGCGGCGCACACGCACACGCACACGCACGGTAGCAGCAGTTCGGAATGTAACTAAACGCGGGTATTTTCACAGCCTGCTGGTGAGACCTGGCGCCATGTGATGGTCTGCTTGTACTGGTGAATTATTGAAAACGTTAGGAGTGAAGTTGGTGAATTCAGGAAAGGGGATGGCTGAATTTTTGATTCACTTGTTTATTTAATCAACATTTCTAAGACACACGACAGGTACCTTTCTGCAACAGCAGTGTCCTCTTCTCTAGTCTGGCTCCTGCTGCGTGACATCTCAGGATGGCAAACGAAGACGCAAATTGGCCCCGGTCACTCCCCGGCTTAAAGCCACCAGTAGCGCCGTCTTGCTTTCTGGGGATTCCAGGTCTCACACAAGATGTGCGCGCCCCTTCCTGACGCAGTCCTCACACGCGCCCTAGTGCCCAGTCTTCCCTGCTCCCCAGCCAGCACCTGTCCTGCGACGCGGCCCGTTCACTTTTCTGCCCAACACTGGTTCTCTCATCTCCCTTCCTTGGTGAGACGACTCTCTTCACTCGGATTACCCACGTCTCTGAATGGCTCATTCCTATTTGTTTTTTTAACCTTCAAGTCTGGATGGCCATCTTTGGAAAGCCCTCTGAGCATTTCCTGGGTCTGTACCCCGGTAATAGCAGGCATCTCACTATGCCCTAACTTGTCCATTGTCTTGTGTCTCTGATTCATCTCAGAGCTCCTTGAGAACACATCACCGAAGAACCACCACCTGCTGGTGGTCAAACCCATGTCAGAGAAGCTCAGACAAGTGGAGTGACTTGCCTGACTCTGCACAGCTGGGGAGCGGCAGAGCTGGCATGTGAGCCCAGGTTTGTTTAAGTCAAAGGCAGTGCCCTGGCTGCTCAGAGTCCTTGGCCTGGCAGCATGGGCACTGCCTTGGAGCTTCTTAGAAATGCAGACACCCTGGCTCCATCCACAACCTGCTGAGTCAGAATCTGCCTCGTCGTAAGATTGCCAGGCGACTCGTGTTCATGTGTGCTTTCATGTCATCGTTCCAGAAGAGCCCTTCCCTGGTGTCCGTCAGAGCAGTCCTGCCTCCAGAGTGTGACATCTCAATTCCTTTTTCTTCTGCTGGAGTTTGGCTCAGGTACTGTGCCACTCCTGGCCAGGTGCGTGGTGCTCAGGCATTTGCTGGATGAGGGAGCAGGTGTTCACTGAGTCGAGGATGACACGCACGTCTCAGAGGGAGGGAATAACACGAGTGAAAACGAGCCAGGCTGAAGGAGGGCATCGTGCTGTGAGAAGAGGGGGACAGCCCGTGTGTCTCTGGGAACGAGGGCTCGTGTGCTGAGCCTGGCATGTCAGACTGGAAATGTGGCCTGGAGTCGGTTCCCGGGAAACCTGGAATGAGATATCTGGGGGCTTGGACAGCGTCCTGAGCAGCAGAGGGGTTTGGTGGGGCAAGTGGGGAGGGTAAAGGATGGGCTTGCCTGTCACACAGAGCATTCTGGAAGGTGACACAGAACATAGAACGGTAGGGCAGGGGCAACTGGAGTCAGATAGACGAGTTACTCTGCTCTTGCCGTGGTCTGTGAGACGGACAAAGAGGGTCTAATCCGAAACGACGTATTGGCAGTAGAGGGTGTGCGTTTGAATCTACAGCTCTGTGCATAGAGTGCAGGAGTGTTCTGGAGCGGCTTTGAGGCATTAAGAGCAGCTGTTCCCTTGCAGGATGTGGCAGAGGTGGTGGTCAGGTGTGCTGCGCTAGGGAGGCCTGAGATGTAAATCGGCACCACGCGGACAAACCACTCGAGGAGGCCGACTGTGAAGCTTAACGTGGAGCTCCTTTTACTGGGAACAAACGGCCGGGTTATGTGGTGTGCATTCTCGGGCTTTGCAGACTTGGAGCATGTTTTGATGTTTCCCTTCACCGGCTTCCCATTAGGAAAATGTAACTCTTATAAAAGCGTTGGTGTTGCTCGGAATATGTTTCATTAGAGCAAATTTGTTTCAAAATTGACTGTAAATTATATTGCATTTTGTTCAAAAGAACTTTCTGAATTAAAACGGGGAGCCGAGTAGGCAATACTCAGTGTGAAACAGAAGTTCAATTACCTGCAATTATGACCGTATTCTTCCCCGCGTGTGTGGAGATGGCGCCACACGTGTAAAGGGTTTTAGCGCTGCACATTGCTGTGCAGATTGCTAAGCTCGGCACGCCCCAAATAGCCACGGAAGCCCAGAGAGGGAAAGGGAACCGCCTGGGGCCACATAGCAAGTTAATGGCAATGTCAGAACTGGTTTCGGGGTCCTGATGGAGCTTTTTGAGGAGGTTAAAGAGAAAAATGAATTTCTGAATTTCCATTTCACAGGATACTCAGTGGTCTTTTTTCGGCAGAGTAACAGTAGAATGAATGACTTTGCCTCAGACAGATTCCAGAGCAGATCCAGAGAGTAAACGCTGTCTGCAGGTGTCAAGGACAGCACCTAGTTCGCGGCGCTGACAGTTACAGGGAGGGCAGCCCGGCAGCCGTGTGTGTTCCAATGTCAGCCAAACGAGCAGCCGGCCACGGCTCTACTTTTGGATCAGATCTAATTCCACGAAGCCTGTTTTATTGTGCTTTGACTCACCCCGCACAGGTGAGCTTTTGGATAAATTCTAAGGCCAAACCTGATGCTCCAGCCTTTCTCGCCCACACTAGGCAGATAATTCATTGCCAAGTTCTGCTGATTTTACTTCCTAGATCTCTCTGGGCTACGTCCTCCTCACTCCATCTCCCCTGCCGCTAACCTGTCCAAGTTCAAGTTCATTGCCCTCATGGGGACCATGGTAATAGCCTTCTATGTAACGTACCTCCCGCTCTTGGCAAAACCTAGTCCAGTCCCCACACAGCGAACAGATTTAATTCCCTTCCCCACAAACTCAAATCTAATCCTGTCAACCTGTTACTCCAACTGAAATGCTCACCACGGCTCATGCTCATCCCTCCTGGCCCTCCAGTCCGCATCCCATTCTCCATCCCAGCCCGTAGGTTGCCTGCCCTTCAGCTACATTGTTAGTGGGCTTATCTCCTGCTACCGAGCTTTTGCACGTGCTGGCTGCCCTGCCTCCAGCCCTCCAGCCCCCGTTTGGCTATTTCATGCCAATTCATTCTTTGGACCTCAAAAATTTTCTTCCTCGTGTAAATCTTTTACCGATCCTCAGGCAGATTGGTTTCTATGTGATTCCCTGGCACAGGGACCTGTGTCCATCCTGCCAGTAGGTGAGACTGGAGGAATATCTCATTCAGAACTTGAACAGTGGGGTGGGCAGCGCTGCATCCAGACGGGTCAAGATCTTAGCTCACCTGATGGTTTTAATGTGGGCGGTTTGGGCCACCGGGTACCCAGTGTGTTCTCTGCCCCTGGGCAGCTGTGAAAAGGCCGGATCTTTCTCAGAGGATTATGTCAGGTTTTTAAGACGTCCCTATAATACCAGAAGATGTGGTGTTTTGCTGCCTCCAATTCTGGGGGACATAGAGATTTTATCCCAGCAGCAAAAGTAGGAGCTGGGGAGAGGGAGGGATGGAGGGGACAGTCCCAGTTTCATTCACCTTTTAATCCATGTACTCACCAGTCCTCAAAGAAGGAAAGGAGGGGCCTCCTGGGGTCCTTATCCTCTGCTCTCCACGTTTTGACCTCTGGAAGCTCCAGGTTGAGTTGCCTCCATCTTCCCCATCCTCAGCGAACCACCACACGTCAGCAGCACGGGCTCACTCCTGCTTTGCCGGGAAGAGAGACGAGGACGTGTCATAACTCAGTGTCCTCCTTCTGCTGTGGCCGACGCTCCCTTCTGGGGGCTTTGACTGTCTTAGCAGTTGAAAGAGCGAAACGAAATGGCGTAAATGAGTGATGTGCCATTGCAAGTGTCCGCTCCTTTAATTTACGATTTGGGATCACATTTCAGCCCGTTCTGCCAAGTCACAGAATGATTTGTGCTAACATGTTCCGGTGACAATTTAGCAGAGCCAAAATGATATTTGAATGGAGCTGCAGAAACTCCAGCTCTGAAGAGTCCCCAGCAGACTGTTTGTAGCCACTGCTTATTGACTGGTCCCTTTGGGAGGGTGGGCCTGCCCTCACCTTTGCTCTGCCCCTTTCAGGTTGGCCTGCTGGCCCCTCTTTAATCTCCTGTTCTCCAATGCCTCCGGCCTCCCCCAAGCTCTCCCGCTTCCCTCGGAAATAGCCACAGTAACGATGACGGGAGTTAGCCTTTACTGAGTGTTTATCTAGAGCAGGCGATGTACTTATATGCTTCATCTCATTTCCTGCAACAGCTCTCCAATAGGTTGCAATTATTACTTTTACTTTATAAAAGATGAAACTGAAGTTCTCAGGGGTTAATTGGCTTCCTGGAGGTCAGCTCTGGTGGTGGAGCTGGGATTTAGCCACATCTGTCACAATCCCAGAGGTTACAGGAAGAGCTGTGGAGATGATAAGGCAGAGAGAATGCATGCCCGATGGAGACTGGGTGGGAGATGGGGGCTTTTGTTTTGGAGAAGAGGCCATGGGAGGGGTGGTCCCAGAGTGCTGCGTGTCTGTGTGGCCCCGTGGACTGAGAGGCAGATTTCAGTTCAGTCTAATGAGGGGGTTTCCCGATGGGATGAGTGGGCCCCTTTCACTGGGGGGTGCAGGGAGGTTGGATGACACAGAAGCTGGGGTTCCTTCTCACTCTTCAGTTCTGATTCTCTTACATGCCATGGTCCCGGCCTCAGGTTTCAGAAACCCTCGGTGCCATGGTACCGTCATGTGGGAATCGGTTTTTTCATGTCTTGTACATCATTTCTGCCAAGATGAGATCACAACCCTACTCTTACTGCTGATGTTGTTCCTGGGTACCACTAATTGAGTTTGTGGTGGAAGCTGAGGGGATTGGATGATGGGTTTAAAATCTATGGGACCTTCCTCAGGAATCCTGCTAAGCATAGTATCTTTTCAAATTTGAGCTCCATTTTCTCTCTTTCTTTTACCATAACCTCAAGGTGAAGGCCTTGAACATCAGAAACTGATGGGATTGGTTTAAATCCTGACCCTGCCTCTTAATGAACTTGGGCAAGTCATTTTATTCCTCTGAGCCTGCCTCCTGACCTGTAAAATGCAGTTTGCGAAGCCGACCTCATGGGTTGCTTTGCAGAGAAAGTACAGAATGCAGATGAGCATTCAGCATAGTGTTTGGCTCATAGTACGTCACCTGTAAAAGGGTGTCTATCATCATTATCATGCTTTACTCCACGTCAGCCGCTGTGCAACCCACCTGTCACTCCTGGTGCTCACAGTGACATGAATATGGTCTTCATTTAAAGAAATGACACAGGCTCAGGGAGGTTAAGTCACCAACTCAAGGTCACTTCCCTCGAAGAAAGGTCTTTAATTTTTATTTCCTCGGGTTCAGCTCTCTTGCTCTGCCCTACAGAGTATGCCTTTCATGATAACACTGCCAGTTTGAGGCTGGTGACCTCCTACACATGCTGCACCCAGGGGCAAGGCCCACCAAATGGCTTTTAACTCAATGGACAGGGACCAGAACCTTGCCACATCCATCTTTCATCGGTAGCCGGCTGAGCCTGCTCCTTCCTCTTCTCTGGGCCCCTGCCCCCTTGCATGCAACATAGGAGGGTTTGGATTGAGTAGATTCTGTGGTCCCTTTCTCATTGCTCACCGGTTCTCCAGCAGCACCAAGCACATAGTAGATATCCTGTGACTCTTCACAGTAGGGCCAGGACCACTGTAGGCAAGCAAGGCAGCTAGGTCACAAAATTTAAGGAGGCACACGTTCTGAAGGTCATGCCAGTACGGAGTTGACACCTGGGGGCACATGCCTCCTTAAATTTTGCACCTCTGGTGCCTTTCCCCTCACCGAGTCCCAGTCCCACTTCGCAGGGCCCCTGAGAGAATGAAAGACACGGGGCCCAAACAGGCTTTTCCTTCTCCTTTTAAACACAAGTGGTGTGCACAAGGGTATTTTTAATAAGAGTTGGCTGGTGCTGTGAATAGCTCTGCTCAGAAAGACACTCTTGAAAAAGGCTATTATTCATCTAGTTCTGTATTTGAGGCTTCTGGGGAAAACAGTAGGGGTATGAGATTGTGAGGAATAAAAGGATGTAAAAGGGAAAAGATGAAATTACTGTAACAACCATTAGACTAGCCAAGGAAGTAATTTCCAATGATACAGTCATTATTTGTATAAGCACTCTCCCTCCCCCCCCCCAAGAAAACAGAAGAGCAACGGAATTTTCACACTTAGCTCTTTGGTTTAATTGTCTATTTGTTTCAAAACGAAAGCTAATTAAAAGATTATTTTCATATGCTTTAATCACACTACAGTTGACTGTTGGAAAATTTGCAATTAATTGATGCAACAGTTGACATAAGAATGCATTTTTTTAAAAATAACATCACTATTTGAATACACAGAGTGAAGCAATTAGTTCATTAGTTCGGAGTTATTTCCAATGCTTTGAAATGCTTGCGTGTTTAATGTTTAATCATCAAGGAAATATCTCTGGCAATGGTACTGGCTCCAGCTTCATGAATTAAATATCACCCCTTGGAAGTGGGAAGAGTTTGGGAAGAAAAATGGCGCCCTCCCCAGGCCTGGCCGCGGGCACATTCCTTCCCTCTCTGGGCACCAGCACAACAAAGGCTTTTGTTAATGGGTCAGGGATTTTCCCGTGCCTGTTGCTTTCCATGCCTGGCTGTGCGTGTTGTATAGTCGGTTGCTTTGGAGTGTCGCTGACGGGAAGGACAGCCTCTGAGTCTAGAGCCCCCTAGTGGAGTGGGTGTTTGCAGGGCCGTTGGCAGCCTCAGGGGAAGGTCGGGAGGGACTACTGGCTGGCGGGTTGAAGATGGTACTAGAGTGTGGTGACCTGCACGCTGGGGCAAAGGGCATCACTGGAGCCTTAGCTGGGGACACAGGGGGTGCCCCCAGTGGTAGCAGAGCTTGACAAGGTGTGCTACCTGGCAAGACAGGTTGGAGGTACACAGGCATCAAGAAACTTTAGTGTGTGGGTAGGAATCAAAGGGATCTGTCCAAACAGGCAGAGATTCCATCCCAGGAACACTCCATGGCCATCAGGTATTGGGTCGGCTGAAAAGGTCGTTTGTTCATTTCCCTGAGACGGCTCTAGTAGTGCTTAGTTGTCTTTAACTTCATTCGAAACAATTTTGTTAGAGTGTATTGTGACAGCTGTCATTCAGCCTGCATTTAAAAAAATTATATCAAAATTGGTGACTTTTTATGTAGCGATTTTAATATTGAAGATGGAAGAAAATATGCAACATTTTCAGCATATCATGCTTTATTATTTCAAAAAAGACA
Source organism: Macrotus californicus (assembly GCA_007922815.1). Lineage (NCBI taxonomy): Eukaryota > Metazoa > Chordata > Mammalia > Chiroptera > Phyllostomidae > Macrotus > Macrotus californicus. The sequence continues at coordinate 35,919 of VMDR010000203.1, read as the reverse complement.
AAAATACAACTGAAATGCAAAAAAAGATGTGTGCAGTGTACGGAGAAGGTGCTGTGACTGATCGAACGTGTCAAAAGTGCTTTGCGAAGTTTCGTGCTGGAGATTTCTTGCTGGACGATGCTCCACGGTCAGGTAGAGCCGTTGAAGTTGGTCGCGATCAAACCGAGACGTTAATCGAGAACAGTCAATGTTGTACCACGTGGGAGACAGCCGACACACTCAAAACATCCAAATCAATAACGTTATTGGTGAAAATGAAAAATGTGCCTTTTATTTTACAGAAAAAAACTAAGTGAATTTTTTGGCCAGTCCAGTACAACACACATCAGAGCCATAGGTCAAGTTCACCCTGGATCAGTGGACGATACATCAAAAGGCTGAAAGTCCTCATGTTCTGGACACACGGCTGCGCACAAGAAATAAGTGTTCATATCTAGGCTTTGGACTGAGTTCTGCGCGTACATTTCCTCTTTGATTCTCACAGCTGCCCAGTGTGGCCGGCATGCACGTGATCGCTGGTCTGTGGGAAAGGAGACTGTAAGTGACTTATTAAGTGACTGCGGTTCCTTACGTGTGTCTGATTGGTTTGTGGGGGAATACGTGACCCATGATATTCCTGTTGTATGAAGGACAGCGCGGCTGACGCCGGTCAGAGCACCTGCCCAAGGACACACACACACTCGGTAAGGAGCGAAACCGAGGTTTGAACTCCAGTCTTCCTGACACCCAGCCTGTTCAAGTCGTAGCGCTTGGGAGTGTGGTTTTGTGAGTGTGTCCTGGGCGTGCCGGCACAAAAGGACAGCTCCACCGGTGTGCCGTGCTGTCACGGGAGGCTCACTCTGCCGCCAGTCAGGATAGGAGCAGGTCAGCTTCCACGCAGCCCCAGGCCTTTCCGCTCTGTTGTCAGCTAAATCAGTCAAGACTGGTCCGCTCAGAAATGACAAGTATCAGGAACCCAAGAGTTGGCCAACGACTGCAAAACAAATTCCAGCCTGTGTACCGGCGGGTGTATTTGAAGGTTGGACACAATCTCAGGGAAGGGGGTGGGGTGGAGAGGGGAGGGGGATGGGGAGGGGAGCAGGACCAAGGGAGCCGAGAATGCCCGAGGCCGTCCCCATTGCTGAAATTGCTGTGACCGTGATCGATGGGGTGATGGTTGGAGTCTGTTTCAGGGGTGTCCAGCCTTTTGGCGTCTCTGCACCACACTGGAAGAAGAGTTGTCTTGGGCCACACGTTAACTACATCGCAACATGTAATCACAAAAAAAATCTCATAATATTTTAAGTAAATTTACGATTTTGTGTGGGGCCGCATCCATAGCCACCCCCGGCTGCATGCGGCCTGTGGGCCGCAGGGTGGACCCTCCTGGTCAGCAGTGACTTGCGTGGCCTGTACAGAGACCCAGCTCCTCTGTGCCCCGTCCCCGGTGTGGACTCTCCTGTGTGATGAGGTCAGTCCCCACTGTCTGTGGGGAGCCTGGAGTCCAATGGGAGAGACTAACAGAAGCGTGGCCATGCAGTGTTGTGAGCGACCTATGAGATGTGACTCTAACTGAAGACACAGGGGTGGGGGCCGCTGGCTGCCCCGGGAGCCTGAGTAGGGTTGACGGAGGAGTGAAAGCACCCCTGGTCTCGGATCCTCTGTGGGGAAGATGAGGGAAGACTTTACATGCTTAGGGGCCATGTGTGCCCGAGCCTGGGACAGGGGCGGGTGACACGGCCTGGAGACAGGCGAGCACTTCAGTGTAGCGAGGTGTGGGCAGCCGGAACAGGATGGGGAGCTGGTGGATCAGGATTCCAAAGCCCGGGAACTCCACCCACCCGAGGGAGCCTGGCTGTTCTCCTGTGGCCGGCAGGCTGGGGGCCAACAGAGCAGCGATTTCCACATTTTTCATCCCATGCCACACAGAAACTAATCACCAAAATTCTGTGGCACACCGAAAAATGCTTTCTATTTTTGCCAGTCTGACAAAAAATTAGGTATAATTTTGATTCACTCACACCAGACGGCTATTGTTGTGTTGAATACTGTCTTTTTTTTTTTTTTTTTTACAATCTAAGAGAAAAAGGGTCAGGGCCCCTGACTAACTAACTAGTCAGGAATTGCATGTTTTAAAATTCTCGCAGGCACACAGGTTGAAAACCGCTGCAGTAGAGAGCCGTAAACCGAGGCTGGGAAAGCCGGTGCATTCACGGGCCGTCAGGAGGAGGCTGCGTGTGCTGGGGGACGAGCCGACCAAACAGACCGAGTTGCTTCCTCTTTCTCGGAGGGCCACTTGCTCTTGTTTGTCTGTGTACGGATATCCCTCTTTTTCCCACAGAGGAGGGATGACACACACGTTCTGTACAGACACGCAGGAACAGACGCAGTCCAACAGGACATAAGTAACTGAGGGAGCTGGGGCGGAGATGAGACTCTGCAGGCGCCCATGTTCCGTGTGATGGGAAGGGGCCTCCGGAGGCTACACTGGGTTTCCCGGGGCCGAGGCCGGGGTGGGGGCAGGGCCCAGCTCTCTGTCCACATTGGCTGCAGGACATCCTCAAGTCGGAAACGATAACTCCTGAGACAGAGGAGGAAGGGCTGCCAGGGAGTCACCGGAAGTAGTCCTTCAAGAGACATTTTAGCACCTCCCATCAGCTGTTTCTGTGGGTTTCCACCACGTGGGCTGGTGACTCCACGGAAGCCCAGTTCAGCACCAGAAATTCTCGGGGCAGCAGAGCAGAGGAACAGGCCCTAGGCTTGGGTTTCTCCCCGTGTGGCTTGATCACAGAATAAAATTTAGACTGGAGTGATGCCTTTTGTTCATTTAAGGCATCACATCCTTTTTTTTTTCCCCCAAGGTGATTTCTGACATGCAGCCCCAACTTCCCATATGTAACAGATAAGGCCTGGCATTCTCTCGGTTGGGGTCCGGGCAGGGGATGGGTGTCTAGGGAGCCTCAGGGAACACCCCCAGGAGTTCCAGGGCTCTGGGGAAGATGATCTGAAAAACGGCTGATGTTAAGAAGTGATGGACAGCACATCCTTCAGGCAGTGCTCTGTAAATATTATTCCCCCCAGATGGGTTTTGACAGGATGGGAAGGTGGCGTGCTTGGGCCTAGATCTGCTGGGCAGATGTTCTGTGCTGCCGATGGCAGGAGATTTCTCGACACTGCCAGCCAGCAAAGGGTCAGATTCTCCAGGCTCCCTCAGCCTTCAGCCCCAGGTCTCAGGGGACCCCGCCTTTGAGGATTCAGGGTTTCGATTGTGGGCTCGTGGGTCATGTCACGCCCAAATCGTCCCTGACAGGAAGCAGCCTCACTCTGACAAAAGTCTCCCTGGATCTTTTCCTGTAGATCTTTTTAATTGTTTTTTTGACATGCCTTTTAAGCTGTCACACTGAAATGTGATTCCCATCTCCGTTTATCTAATGTCATCGGGGCTCAGGGAGGCGCTCGGAGAATTGTCACGACTAGACATCAACCTGCAAACACGTTCCCGCTGTCCCTCTCCACCTTCTGAAACCTCTGTAGCTACTGACCAATGGCAGGGTCTTTGGCAGCAACGAGAAAATAACTGAACTTGGAGAGAGCCAGCAGCTGGCTGGTGCTCCGTGAGGCCTGCTGGCCCTGGAGATCCCCTCACGCTTACTGTGCACCTGCTGCGCGCCAGGCACTGGGGTGGTCGGGGAGATGTCCAGAGAAGGACAGGCATGTGTGCTCTTAGGGGCTCCCGGTAAAGTGTATGAGGCCAGCATACCTGCGTGTATCATTTTCTGGTGTAAATGAGAGCCCAATCAGTGAGTGTGGTGCAGGGGACACACACTGCATGCTGGAGGGACATTGAGGAGGTCCACTTTCCACTCTTCTCCAACCTGCTGTCGGCCCTGAAGCTGAGCTGCATGGATGTCTTAAGTAGGTTCCTCTGCTTTTGCTTCCTATTGGATCCAGCCAATGGGGAGCCCCCAAAATGAGTTTGGGGGAGAACAGAGAATGTAAATCTAGACGTTGTCACTGTCAATGAAAAAAAATGCTGGCAAGCTGGTGCAAACCAGCCCCAAATGCCTCGGACCCATAGTTACAAAGTAACACTATTAAGCAGTACATTCATGAATGCATGAAATAGATATTGTAGCAAAAGAGCCCAGGCCAACGCTGTGTTTCTGGAGTCAGTTCTCAAAACCTAGAGCGAGGTCAGAGTGTTTATCCCCTAACTGCCTCCTTGCCAGGTCACCTCTTGGCTGGCTGTGTCCTTTGACGGAAGGTGATTGATTCTCCCAAGGAAGCTGATCCTCTTCTACTCCCTCTCTGATTCCTAGTAAATAGTCTCTCTTTTTAGCCTTTTGGTCGTAGGGCTGGAAAAGTGCTGCTGCTGCCAAGACTCAGGTTTTGGCCCTGTCACCTTGGTGTCCTGTGCCAACCTCTGTGCGTAGCCCCTTCGGATGTAACACCACCCCCCGCCCCGAGTCACCGTATTTTCAGTATGCCCTCTCTTTCTTGTTGGGGCCCAGAGTGACTCAAGGGGGAATGGGTCAGTTCCAAAACCGGAGAGCAGCTTTTCAAGGGCCCGGTCTTAAAGGAGAGTGGGATGTGAGTAGGTAGGGGGAGGGCAGGGCCAGTGCGCAGTGCTGTGCCAGCGGCTGTGCCTGGAACTTAATCTGCACAGGGCCACCTGACTTCCCCCGAAGCCTCAGAGGCAGGAGTGCTCTGGGCGAGGACAGCCGGGCTTGGGGAGGTCACCGGGGAGTGTGTGGTCCTGCTGGGCAGAGACAGGACTCTTCTTTGGCTCAGTTCGCCTCCAAGGTCTCCAAACCATCCATTGCCCAGCGCTGCCCTGCCCCTTCCCCAGTCAAAGCCCTAAGCAAGGCCCACTCTGGGTGGGGCGGGAAGACCTGACGACACAGAGGGAGGTGCCTTGAGACCCCACGGAAGGTGAGAGGTAACTGTGGCCAGTTCTGTACCTCATCTAGGGGTAATGACAGCATCTGCTGCAGAGGGTTGTGGCGAGGATTAAATAAGATAAGACGTTTGGCCCAGCCTGACCCATAGTTTGCTTTCAACAAAATCGGTTATTATTATTGTTGACAGGCAAGAGGTTGCATGTGGTTGTTAAGGCAGCTGAGAGAGGAGGGAGAAGAAGCGTAAGACTTTATGACGTGGCACCTCTTGGAATGGAGTGTGACCACGCCCCAGAGCCAGGAGGACATTCAGTTAATTATTTTGTCTGCCTCTCCCCCTTCTCACATGAGTAAAGTGAGGCCAGCACCAAGGGGAGGCTCATGGAAGGTCACCCTGATCTTGACGGTGGGACTAGGACTTGGACACGAACCTCTTGCTTTTCTGTCCTATGCCGCTTTCCCCAGAGCCTCCCCTGGAAGTACCTCCTTTGATTTCCTCACCTCAAGGGTCATGCTGACTTTCAGACTTGTTGATGTCACTGTGAGGGATATTTAAGGTAATAGTGTCCATGGGACATGCCAAACTCATTCTTGGAAGGACCAGAACAATTGTTAACTGTGCCCTGAGATAGTCATGTGCCCAGAGCCAAGCAGCCCATAGGCGGTGCAAGGTGGAGGCAGGGTTAATTAAGACGCTGCCTTTCCTGACCTCCGCATTTGTATTCTCTTGTCTGTGTCTCACTCCTTCAACCATTTCTTAGCCAAAATTAAGAACTGTGGCTTCAGAGAGACCTGTTGGCTTCACACACTCTTACTTCCTTGCTCTAAGACACCCCATTTTTGTGGCTAACTCATACGGTGTCTGTTAAAAAATGCCAAGGGACAAGAAAGAGCCTGAGATATTTCATCTGGAAAAACAAACTCACACACAGATAAACAAGGGGACAATTAGTTTTTGTTTGGGCTGAAGCCAGCGGGACATTTGTCATGGAAGTGGAAGTCTGTAGAATTTGATAGGATTATTGTAGGGTAAGGAAGTCTGTTTGGAGAGGAGGGAAAAACTAGAGGATCAGAACATGCCTGTACATATTTTTATGGACTTCAGAAAACATCGAACCCAGAAGTAACTCACCTCTCCACCCTCGCCACCACCAATGGCGAATGTAATGCTAATAAGCTACCATTAACTGGGCACGCGGTCTTATTTTAAGCACTGCACATTCGTGATCTCATTTAATCCTCTCAGGGCTACAAGGCACACGTTGTTATGTCTGCTTTGGTGGTTCAGGGTACCAGGGGACAAGAGGGGCCGAATAACTTATGCAAAGCTACAGCGTGGTAAATGGTGGAGGTGGAATTTGAACTTGATTCCAGGTCTTCTTCCTCCTTTCTGCCTCCTAGGAAATGCCAGGGGAGCAGCTGATGTGTAAGGAGTGATGTTGCCCACGTGCACACCTGAGCAGGCCGACAGGGTGAGTCAGTCTGTGGATTAAGCCGGGTCCAAAATCAAATGCATCCATAAGACAAGACAGGTGAGGAGGTGGCATGTGCCGATCCAGTGTGATTCTACTGGAAATGGGTTTTCTGTTGCTTTAAAAGTTGGAATCAATGCCTTCTGAAGCATGGCTTCCCTCATCTAGCATCTAGAGAGGGCATATTTCCTAACTCTTTTCTCTCCGCGGATGCCCAGCAGCAGTTAGCCCTCGATATGGACTTGTTGATCTACTGATGGCCTGATTGATTGATTAATTGATGTATTTATGGCTGTATGGTTTGGGGCTTCCAGCTCTAGTTGGGAATTGATTTTTATCTTCATAGGCTAAAAGCAAAAGCTAGCCAATCCCTTACAGGAGATGGTGATGAAACACAATCTTATTAAAGAGAAACTGACAGTTTATCATCTCCCAGCAGCTTGAGGCCCAGTTTTGTGTGTGTGTGTGTATTCTTGCCAGGATCTCAGTGTCTTGTTCAATATCTAATTTAGTTGGAGTTTTATTGAGGGAGGAACATCTTCTGCAATTCTTGCCTCCAGTTGTCAGAGCAGTTAAGCAGCGACAGTTGTTCAGCAAGAAGGACTTGGTGGGCCACAAAGGGTTTATTTTGTCCGCAGAAGGGGTCATTTGCCTGTTTTGTCTGTTCCCCTTGTGCCCCAGAGGTTTTCTCCTGAACTTAATTTCTTAAGGTCTTTTTTTCCGGCACTGTGTAATTATTTTTGATGTCTAGGGTTTATAATAGGAGGGCCAAGGCTTTCTCCCAGACTCAAGTTTATAAATTTTCAATTGGCTTGTGAGGCCAATATACATTTTCTTGTGTAATTTGGTTTCCGGGGAGACTTCTTTCAGACCCTCGGTGGCCGTCGCGGGAAGAGTGTGTTTAAGAGCCAGGAAGGGGCAGGCAGAGCTCACAGATGGAAAGAGAGCCGTGGCTGCAGTGAGATTTCTCAGTTCCTCCCCGATGTGACTCAGTGAGTCCCTCCTGCCCCCTAAACCAGTGTGAGTTACACCTCAGCCGCTTGGAATCAAGAGTCCTGGCCAGCACAGGTAGGGTTATTTCCTGTCTTTTACAAGGAGCTAAGCTGAGGCTCAGAGAGGTTAAGAGACTTGAGGCTCACACAGGTGGTCTCGACAAGGCAAGTCTGCCTGTTCCAGAAGCTGCTGGAGTCGAGGTTACTTTGTACCGATCACTGCCCTCTTCCTTACTTGAGTAACATCTGTTTGTATCTTCAAGGCTCAGAGCCACTTCCAAGCAATTAGGCACTGGGCTTTGGCAGGTCAGGTTCGCTGACCTCTGGGGCCTCTGTGTTCACGGCTGGGTAGTGGGATGATCTCCCGTGTAGATGCCACAGGCCAAGTCTGATACGCATTTTGTTCCTGTAGCAGTTCTGCCTTGTCAACAGCTGGCAATCACACATGCAAAGCAAGCGATATACATAAAATTTTTGAGCACTACTTTGGGAAACCAGAAACCAAAACAGGTGGAGGGAGAGGGAGAGGGAGAGGGAGGGAGGGAGGGAGAGAGACACAGAGTGACAGAGTGCCTGGCATGTAGTGGCTACTTAGTGACCCTCACCCCTTGGCTGCATGGCCTTTCAGTCTGTCCTTAGCACGTAGGGGCTGGCCCGTGCAGCTGCGTGAAGGATGACTTCCTAATTAGAGAAGACGACTTGGTGAGTGTCGCACCTGCTGACGTCTGTGAGGGCTCAGTGCCTCTGCAGGGGGTGGGGGCTGAGAGGACCTCCCTCCTTCCTGACGCTGTTCCAGCTGGGCACCTGGCAAAGGTGAGCTCAGCACCCCCACCCCTGCGCCCACACCTCTGCGATCACACGTGGAGAGGGGCGGCCTGCTGGAAATCGGGAGTAATTCCTGTTTATTAATTTGTGCCCCTGTAATTAAACAGTCATATTAATTAGCATTTCTGCTATGTGCCTTCCCTTTTTATGTTAGAGTTGAAGCTCAGAGTAATTACTTCTATGATTTCTCAATTTGTTTTGGCTCTGTTTTCCCAAAGTGATACATTTACAGAACTCCTACACAACACTTGTTTTGCCTGTCTGATAATCAGCTCTTGACAAGGCAGGATTGCTGGGGGAGCAGACTCGTCAGACGGCGCCTGGGTCCTGGGTGGCAGGTAATGCAGAGCATCCGTTCCTTTTGACGGGTCTGCAAGAACCCTTGCCGCCTCCACGCACACTGTCGGTGGCTCTCGCCTTATTTTAGCGTGTGTGCTGTTTTGTTTTGTGCATGTGGGAGCCCGGACAATTTCTTTTCGACGGCATTTCGGCTCGTTTGGCACTGTCTGCACGAGGAACCGCCGTTTTGTTTCCCTAGAACTGGGATCGCACAGTGGATATAACCTACAGAGCAGTGGGGGGAGAGCGAGAGTTTTATGGCTTGCTTTGGGCCCTTCTTCTTGCCAGATGTTCCCTTTCTTGGTTGATAGGAATGACTCTTCCCATGGGCCTTTGTGGGACATGTCTAAACGGGTACTGTCACTCAAGGTGAGGCAGGCTCTGGTCCTCGTCTCTGATTACCTCCCTCCACCTCGGAGAGACAAGGTCAAAATGATTGATGGGTCAACGTAAGACACTCCCACACACACAAGAGCAGGTGGCCAGTGGAATACAGAATACAGTGCTCTGGCGCTGATATTCTTAACACATTGCGTACCGCTCACGAGTTTTCACGGTTCGTGTGCCAACTGTTAAGGACTGCTCACGAGTTTTCTCATTTTTCACGCGCCATCCGTTATGGACCTTAGATGTCAACACACTGTCTTGTCCACATCGAATGAAGCGATCTCATTGGTGGAAACTGTGCAGGTCAATCTACGAAAAACTATATAATTGCATGAATCCATAAAGCATTGCAATTACATTATATTTTGGTCATTCGAATAGTCTTCGTCTTCAAGTTCCTGGTGCTTTTAGAAATGCCCCCTCTCAGAAAAAGGAAGGAAACCAACGAAACTGATACACTTCCGGAAGTATTTAATGATAATTTATCAGATATTCCTAGTGAGATCGAAGATGCAGATGACTGTTTTGACGATTCCGGAGACGATCTGTAGTTATGATGATTTAAATAACGTGCAGTTTGCCCCAAAACGTGCGGTCCCTGGCGTGTGTCTTAGAGATTTCTATGCGGTATGCAGTGTGTTAAGAAAGGGTGCAGGTACAAAGAAGCCACTGAGCAGGGAGTCAGGAGAGGACAAGGGAGAAGAACATGCTGATGGGGAGACGGAAGGGAGCATTTACGGTTTCCTTGGTGTGTGCGGGACGCCTTGTAGACAGACTGTCCTTCCATCTACAGGGACCCAGCAGCCTTGGCATCTAGCCCGGGCCCCCAGCCCCATTTCACAGATGTGTAAGTAGAGGCTCAGAGTGTTTTAAGTGACTCGCCAGGACCGTCCACTAGAAGGCGTCACAGGCAGGGTACAAACTCTGCCCGTTTGATTCCAGAGCTCATACACCCCCCACTCTCCCACACAGCTGCACCCAATGCTAGTGAGCACACACTTTGGAGAACATAGAAGAATTTACCAGCAATTCACAATTTGCTGACTGTCTGCTATGTGCCAAACTGTCTGCTATGGGGGAGCTCAGTGCGCGTCGGCGCTCGGTGGGGAGGGTGTGGTTCGGGAGTCAGTGAAGTAGTCGGAAACTGTCCAGACAGTAGCCACAGTAGCTGCTGCTGTTGCGTTCTGACCACATGCCAGCCTTGTTCAAACACTCTGCATCTGTGATTTCACTTGATCTTCATGGCTGCTGCCTGGGATAGGCACCAGTGCTTATTCCCGTTTTATAGATGAAGAAGCTGAGGCATAGAATGGTGAGTGGAGAGGCAGGAGGAATGGATGGGAGTTACTGTTGTTGTCCTGGGCCTGGGCTGAGGGCACCTGCAGGAGCTGGGGTCGCCATGAGTGACGGGGCTGATGTAGCTGGCAGCCAGGCACATGCAGCTGTCCTGTCCATGACAAGCTCTGGGCCCAGGTGTCTAGGTGGCCCTGAGAGCTCCATGTGAGAGGCTGAGTGATGGTCTGAGCTTAAAGGCCCATTCCCAGCAGAACCCAGGCGCGCTCAAGGGGACAGGTGACACTGGTAGGGAGCGTTGAGCCATGGGTCCAGCAGCAGCACATCAGTGGGAGAGAAAGAAGGAGAAGGGAGGAGCCAAAGGACACATATGCACAACCCGCAGACACAGGCGACAGTGTGGTGATGGCCTGAGGGAAGGGGGGTGGGGACTGGGTGAAGGGGGACAGAGCAAGGGGTTGGGGGAGTAGGGACATCTGTAACAGTGTCAACGATAGAAGTAAAGGAGAAGGAAAGGAAGGAAAGATCATGGGCTTTGGAGTTGGGCCAAACCCGGTTCAGATCTTGACCCCATCACTTCTTCAGTGTGTGACTCTCCCTCACCCTGATTTCCTCTTCCGTAAAACATGGTGACAGGGCTTGCCTTGCGGGGTCACAGTGAAGATCACACAGGAGTGTACCTGAAAGTATGCTGGACCAGTGCTTGGCATGGCGTGGGCGCTTCCTAAATATGTGAGAAAGGAAAGGGATAAAGGAAAGAACGAATCCACATGAGGAAATCACGGAATGCTTCAAGGAGAAGATGGCCTCTGAATTGAACCTTAAAGATGGGTCGTTTCTGTCTGGCTTTTGTGGGAACAAGGGCCCGAGATAAGAGAAGGCTGGGGCTGCTGCAGGTTCCCCATGGGGCTGGCAGAACTGCCCGGGTTGCTCTGAGGCTCTAGGTCTTGTTGAGATGAGAAGCAGCATGCCCCATGGGGTCTGTGCCAAAGGCATCAATTTGGTTAATTTTTTTTTTCTTTTATTGATTCCAGAGAGAGGGGAAGGGAGGGAGAAAGAGAGGGAGATGTGAGAGAGATACATCAATTGGTTGCCTGTCACACACACCGTGACTAGGACTGAACCTGCAACCCAGGCATGTGCCTTGACTGGGAATCGAACCGGAGACCTTTCTGTTTGCAGGATGATGCCCAACCGAGTCATACCAGTCAAGGTGAGAAATACACCAAAATCCTAACTGTGGTAAAATCACAGAAGACTTCTTCTTTTTTAAACTTCTGTGGTTAGTACTGACTGAGAACCTATTGTGTGAGCCGGACTCCGCACACGTTATTCCCTGCCCTTCTGTATTTCTCAGTTTTTAAGAGCTTGAATACCATGCCTAGGGTCATGCTGAGGCTGAATGGCGGAGCCGGTGTGGACTCCAAGCCCTTGCATTACATCACCCCCTTCACCTTGCAGCCTGAACTTGGAAAGATGAGCGCCCAGAGCTTGGCTCCAGGGCTGGACCATCGCCCTGCTCCATGGAAAGAATGGTGGGTGGGTGACAGGCACGTGGCACCGAGCTTCTCAATGAAGACGTCCCCACTGCTTCCAGAGGCAGCCCTCTGGCCGCCTCTGGTACAAACACATCAGATTCTAATGGTGGAAACAATGTGGAAGAAGGTGAAGGTTATTATTTATTTAGGGGCTTTATCAACAGAGGCCCTGTCTGGCTTTAATAAGTGAAACGCGTTGCCCGGATGGGGAGCACTGAGGCATGGGAGACTGTGTCTGCCCGTGAAGGGCTTTGAATAATTTACATCCTCCAATGATATTTTATGACAGGGCTTATAATCTTCTTATTGGTTTGAAAGTCAACATTTGCAGCAGGTGTCTCGGAACTGATGCCGCCGATAAGCTCTCCTCTTCCTTACGCGACAGGGATGATGCCTGCTCGGGAGGGGGCGGTGCGTGGGCATCGAGTTGTCTTCGGATCTCAGTATTTTATTTTCCAAAAATAGCCAATAAATAATACAGGTCAGCTATTAATGTGTCATTTTAGTTAATCTATTGGTAGAGGGAACTCTTGTAATTTGATGGGGCCTCAGGATGGAGGCTTCGGGGTTTCGTGAAGGTGCTTGATCTGGAGATCCCATCTCCAATGAGACCCACTCCGGGAGAGGTACCTGCCCTGCCCAGTCCTGAGGCCCAGGAATGAGTGATCAGAGGGGACAGCAGCTTTCCACCGGGAGCCTCTTCCGGGTGCCTGGTCAGTTCAGACGTCTGGTTGGGCAGAACTCGGTGGAGTGGGCCAAGGACTGGAGGGTATAGTGGCAAGTCGAGGGACCAGGTGAGCACTGAAGGCGCCTTGTCTGGGGACCCCTTGGCCAGCCGTCTCGCCTCCCTCAGCCTCTGTAACGTCTCCTATACAATGGGAATAGAAATACACACATAGGACGGAAGGAGATTCAGGGTGCAAGGAGACTAATAAAGACCTGGCATGAGATAGGTGCATAAGAAGCTGCTAGTTCCCTTCCCCTGGCACGTAGTAGGCATTCCGCTGATATCAGATAAATGTAGATGGGAGAGAGGGAAAGTGTGTGTGTGTGCACATGCACACGAGCACCCAGAGAGCGGACGAGGGTCTGTTGTGCAGAAAAGAGACAGGTTTGCCTGCAGACGACCTTAAATCTACACAGAGATGTCAGTATGGGGACCATTCAGAAGTGTAGCTGTTGTGGGGTGGGGGAATGACACTGGGGAAGGCCACTGCTACCCAGGTCAGCTTACAAGCAAAGGTGGCACATGGTGTCATGTGCTTGACAGAGGCTCATCTGTGGAAGGGAGGTTGCCTGGGCTGGGGACAGGGAGTCCAGGGGAGGAAGAGGGACTGGCGAGTGGACGCAGAGGAAGAGGTGCTGGTGCCTGGTGCCCCTGTGTGGTGCTCTGGGGCCTCCCTTTTGAGATCAGTGGCTGTTCAGGCTTGAAGCCCCCCTGCGCTTGGCTGGGGATGTGTTGCAGAGGTCCGGCCCCTTGTGAGCCGATCGCTAATTCAGAGGCACAGAGGGATTTCGAGGTGAACAGTATCAGATCTGTATGAGGAATCTGGGAACCTGAGTATACATTAGGAATTGATGCTGCAGAATCACACATAATCCCACCACCCCAAGCAGGTGGGCATGCGGGTCCTTCTGCTTGTTCATTCAGCAGGCATGGCTTTCATGGGTCTGGGCAGGTTAGCAGGGCCAGGAGGCAAAGGTCCAAACAGGCTTCTGTGGCTGTATGTGAGGCGGTGTTTGCTTCCTGTAAGGAGAGTGGGTTGCTGAGAGCTCTTTCTTCACTTCCCAATAAAAAATATTCGATTCGCCATGCCCCTGAAATCTTTTAACAGCCTGTTGGCTAGTTGGCTCAAGAATGTGCCCTGGTTGGAGTAATGGAGAAGATTCTGGCTGCAGCCCGTTAATGTGGCTTATTTAGATGGGAGGGCAGCTTTGTTCCCTGTGGGTATCCCAAGTAGGAATTTGGGCAAAGACAGAAATGTCCAGAGGGCGTGGCTCACGGGCACAGTGACCAGACAGAGACCTGAGACACAGAAGCAAGGAAAACACCAGTGTGGTCGCACCTTTTGTTGTGGTGCACGTCATTCTGGGCCAGGTCCTACTGTTCCCCAGAGATTTAAAGATGGTTAGGACATGGCTCTGAGGCTCTGTCGAGCTGGGGAGAACAAGATGGAATCAGGCCACTGGAGTCCCCCACGACACCATCCCATCACAACGTGGTGCGAGGTAGCAGGTGCGATGGGGACAGTAGACCTTGAGCTCTGTGGTGGCTCAGACCGTGTCTCTCTGTCCCTCACTGTGTCCCCATGCTACGCTGGGCTAAATAAGGTCCCTGGGCGTTTTTGGGACGGATGAATGATTTAATGAATGAAAATGCAAAAGAGGTGCCAGAGAAGGCTCCTGCCAAGGGTCGATGAGTTGAGAACTGAGTCTTGAAGGTCATGCAGACTTGGCTAGGGGTGGGGGTGGGGGGAGGTCATTCCAGAGAGAGTGGGCAGCAGAGGCAGCACATGACACTGCGTCTCAGCTTTTAGTTTGAGGTTGCCACCATGGGGCGTAACCAGATCAGATCCGAGAGTCACGGGGTGCAGTGGGAACTTTCCCAATGCTGGTGGCTGCACGTAATGGCGAGGGAGTTTGATGTCCCCCAAGCCCCTGGAATTTCTTATTGCAGCAGCCATTACGGCGCGAGCCTCTGTTTCAGAGGCTGGATGCACTTGGGGTGGGGGAAGTGGGCTGACGGGTTCGTGGAGGCATGTGCAGTCACGTGGTCGTCTCCTTTCCGTGGCACTTAAGGAAGGGGTGCAGTCGCAGTGCGTCTTTGCTCAGCTCACCGGCCGGCGTTCTGCCTGGGTTTCATCTTTCACTCGCACGGTGACATGTGTCAGTTCACCGAGCATCTCTCTGAGGAATGTCAGCTTCCTCAGCTCCAAAGTGGGACACGGTGATTCCCCTGATTTACCAGGAGAATCCTGTCCAATGCTGTTTCCAAGAAGTCCCTGTGAATCCAGGAAGGGGACCTCAGACCTCCAGGAATCTGATGGTATCTCCTACAGCACAAAATGGTTTGGAAGGCTGTTGTTTTGTTCTAAAAAATCACAGGGTTTTGTATTCCACTCCCCGGTAGATCTGGGTGCTTTGTTTTTGCATAGTTCAGTGACCTACAGTGAGCAGGGCTGGGACTAAGCTGAAGAGAGTGAGGTACAGTTGTCTGAGGCCCGAAATTTAAGGGGACACACACATGCGCAAAAACCCTCAGTTGTCAAGATAAATAACATGTTAATGCAATTATTTGAGAAACTTTAGCTGGCAAACTGACCACCCCTTTTTGTAAATAAAATTTTATCAGAACCGGTGGCAGGATTAGGCAAATGAAGGATTGGATCCTCTCTTTAAAATTGTGATTTCTTTTTGCCATGGGTCTTTTGGCATTAATTTTGATTTTTAAAAGCAATGTGCTAAAATATCATTTATCTTTTGTACTCAGTGTTTTGCTACCCTCTTCAATTCTGTGCCTGGGGAGACAACCTCCCTAGCCCCAGCCCCGAGTGTAATCCCCTTCTTCTCCTCCCTCCCTTGAAACGTGGAAGTCAACACACTCTCCAGGAGGATGCACCGCCTTATTCCTCTGGCTCCATAAAACGCTGGGGCACATTTCGTGTGTGCCTGAGCACCGTCGCTGGGGAATCACTTGAGGCTCTCAGTACAAGGCCAGCTGCACAGGGGCTCCCTGCAGGCAGCGGGCTGATTGGCGTCCATCCCATTACAAACTCTCCCCTGGGTTTTGGGCCATTCCTTCAGCAACCTGGCCTCCACTTCCCCATCAGCAAAGTGTGGGCACAGGAACAGATGATCTTTGTTAAGGCTCCATAGCCCGTGCTTCTCCAAAGGCATCCCCCCGTGGACAGTGGGAATAGAGGCCGTGGCAGACACACCCTCCTGCAGACCTTCCTGAGTCCTGGACTGAGAAAAGGTCAATGTGAGAAATCATCGGTGTTTAAGCCAGCGGGCACTGAAGCGAGGTTCTTTGGGTGTGGGTGAGGGAGGCGATGTTTACTGGCCTCTTAAAACTCTTCAGAGAACATAGGGCTTGTCTAGGTGTTGAAGTGCAGAAAGGGCTAGGGGTCGTCTGCTCCTTTTGCAGGCTGCTGGGCTGGGTCACAGGCACGGGGTGAGGTCTGGCAAGGCAAGGCAGAGGATGACACAGGCTAAATGGTGGGTGGGAAGCCTGCCCAGGGATTTACTTTGAGGCTGATCTGGGGAGATTTCTTGGAAAAGATGCATCTTCCAGGATGCGCTTCAAATGATGGCAAACATTATGAACCCAGCTGGTTCTGGGCTATCGTTCAGGGTCCCAAAAGGAGACAGATGGTGCTCTCAGATGGGGGAATCGAGGAGAAGTCAGTAAATGGAATATCTAGGGGAGCTCGGGGAAGGTTAAGGGAAGACGGGGAAGTGTTGTGGTGGGCAACACTGGGAGCCTTTATGCTGCCCCAGGCCAGAACAGGAGCTTCTGGCCAGAACGTAGAGGGAGCTGTTGCTGTGGACAGGGCCCAGCACAGGAGCTTTAGTGTCCAGGACCAGAGTGCAGCTGGAAGGGTGAGCCCAGGAGTCAGAAGCCTCACCCTGCTTTTGGTCCGCCCCCTGATCTCTCGGCGCCCCCTGTAGGACGGACCTGAGTGAGCATGGTCGCACAGGCCAGCATCCAGGGCCCAGAGAAGGGTGGAGAGCACGTCTGGAGGGCAAATGAGCAGAGGTGTCTCACTGGCCAGCGGGGCTCAGGGACAGGGCGAGCTGTGTCTGTGCACACGACTGTGGGTTAAAGAAAGAGGAGAGATGGAGAAGTCTCCATCTACTGGCCTTTCACGCCTCCGACCTCTTCCTGCATCTCACAGCACCCACTGTGGTTCCATAATTACTTCTGGAGTCCCCCGCCTGTCGTCTCGGCCAGTTGCAGAGTCTGTCTGGTGTTTCTAGAGGGGACAGGGGTCGGACCCTCCCCTGGGGGCCCTGCAGGGTGACTCCACCTCAGTGCCTGAGCTCACGGCTCCAGGTGTAGTAAGAAGCAGCTCCCTGATGACTCCTAATTGAGAGGTAAACATTTCCCTGAGGGCAGAGCCAGGGGAAGGGGCGAAGCGGAGGGAGAGGAGACCTGCACAAAAGAGATGGGAGCTTTAACACCCCTGCTTCCTGCGGCTGCAGGGGTGGGGAGCCAGGCTCGGAGGCCAGCAGACCAAGGTGCAACCAGAGGCTGGAGCTGACTCATGGCGGGGCCGACCTTTGGACCTGCGTCCCTGCAGGCATGCCCTCAACCAAGGGTGCTTTCCGAGTCCCGGCGAGGTGCAGGCCTGGCTGGAGGTTGAGGCTTTGCGGGTGAGCCGAAGCACCCCAGCACAGCCGCCCCATCTCCCTTCTCCTCACGACCACTGTTGGTCGAGCTCTTGCTGGGTTTCAGGCTTCGTGTTGAGTTCCATAGGTCATTTCATGCTGATAGGCCTTGCCTGGCGCAGGTGGGTGTTATCACTCATTCACATATAGGGACACACAGGCACTGAGGGGCTTGCGTTGTAGTGGGAACAGGTAAGCGCAGCCCGGTGTGGGAGCAGTGCCACCGCCACGAAGCTGCGCATGGACATTTCTGCGTGGCATGTGTCCTAGGTCAAGTTGCTTTGAGCCTTGGTTCCCATCGCTGGAAACCTCTGCGTTAGGCTGTTCTCAGGGTGAAAGAGATGGTCCACAGGGGGCCTCTAGCGCAGTGCAGGGCATGTGGCAGCTCTGGGCAAATGTCAGCTGCTCCCTTGTTGCTTTAATTACCCTTGTCACAGCATCTTTTTCACCTTTTTCTCTCCCTTCTCTTCCTCTCTCTGTCTTCCTGTTACCCTTTCCCAGCCCAAGGGCCTCCATCATTGGCTTGGGAGTTCCCCCAGGCGCAGTGCCTTGAAAAGACCCCACAATTGCAGTAGGTGTGTTAGGTGTATTCAAGGTGAGTCCTTGCTGACCGGCCTGCGCTGGACTTTGAATGAGACCCTAAGAGGTGGATGGAGAAATGTGTGTGCGTTTTCATTTACCCCAGGGGGTGGCCTCACTCCCTCTCTCCTGCCTTCCCCTTTCTCCTTGCTTCCTGGACTAGCATTGTGCAAGCCCTGGGAAAACAACACCAGAAGAGCACACGTTTTCAGGGTTCGCTGAGCATTTCCCAGTGCCGGACGGGACTTTTCTCCAGTTGCACGGATGTACAGACTGCATCTGGGATTCCGAATGTGATCAGGTCGTGCGGCTGGTCAGGAGGGAGCAGCCATGTGGGCAGCAGGCCTGTCTGGTGCTGGACCTCCACTCCCTCCTTCCCACCAGGCTGGTAGATCACTATCCTCTCCTCTGGTCAGCTCCGCTTTCCCGTTTGGTCTTTCTGAATTGGAGGGTGTCTCTCCCCATTGTCCCAGGGCTTCTCAGCCTGAGGCTTGGCAGTTAGGCTTTTGAATTTTCATGGGGGCTGGCCTTGGGAAAGTTTCAAGTAGAGGCTGCAGGAGCCTGAGACTGGGGGGTGGTGTGGAAGGGAGACGGTAACTGAAGTGAAGAGGTGTAGCAGGCTGGACCCCAAGATGAAGGCAGACACCGAGAGTGCCCTAGGAAGATGCTGAGATTGCACAGGGCCATTCTGATTGGCTCACACAGCAGGAGGTGAGCGGAGCTGAGTGGCCACCTGCCCTGGTGAGCATGCGCGGTAGAGCTGGTGAGAGACGGAGGGGAAGAATCGGGATGCATGGCAGTGCCTAATAAAGCGCTCAACCCTGTGGCGAAGGCTTTTTATTAGCGCGTGCATGTACAGATGTAGCAATTTTTAGAACAGGAGAACAGTGACATATGCCCTGGAGCTGCGGCAGTTCCCACAGTCTCAGCACTAGATTCTGGATCTCAGACTCTGAGCGAAGGAAGGAACCCTTTCTCCCGACGCTGGGCCCGGAGCCGAGGGCACGGGCCTGCGGCCTCCAGCGCTGTAGTTCTGCGCTTCTCACATTCCGGGGCACCAGACTCACCTGGACGGCTTGTCCAAGAAAGAGAATGCAGCAGCCCCGGTATTTGCTCTTTCGTAAACCTGGAAGGGGGCTGACGTACTCACCCAGAAGTGCCCGGTGATGCCCAGGGTGCTCCGGGGACCACGCTTTGAGAACCACTGCTGTGGGATTCCCGTCCCTCTCCTGCCTGCCTGGCAGGACCACCTGAGAAGGCTTTAGAACAACACCTAAGCCCCTTCCTAGACCAACTGAAGTGGGGCGCCAGACGTCAGGGTATTTGCAGAGGCCCCAGCGGATTCTGCTGTGTCACCGCAAATGCCCAGCTTGGCAGCCCTGTCTTCAAACAACCTTCAGATTGTGATTTTGATTCCAGAATTGAGCATGATGGTCTTAGACCACAGGGGGATGGCAACAACAACAACAACAAAATCAACAACATAAGCCTACATATTGGGAGATAGAACTCCCCCAATTCTTCTGTTTGAATCATGGAGTGAGCCAACAACACGTGTTCAACACACACTGCAAGCCAGGAACTGGCCTGGGCGCCCGAGCTGGAAAAACAAGTCAGGTGTGGTGGTAAACGGCACACAGCAGAAGTCTGTGGTCGTAAGCTGGGGGCGGGGCAGGGCATGTTGAGTTGCAGGAGACTGTTCGGAATTAGAAGTCTAATGTGCACATTATCACATCATGTGAGTTCATCCCTTCCCAGCTAATCCTCCTGCTGTTTCTGCATTGTCCGAGGTGCACAGGTCTTCAGGGGTCTGCCTAAGCAGAGATGTACAATGGGGTCTAGGTCTGCAGGCGGGGAGTCAATGCCCCGAGAAGGTTGGTCAGGTAAACAATGCTTCTGGAAGGCAGGGAAACCCACCTCTTCTCTCCTACAGACAGGAAGCCTGAATATCAGCGACATGTCCCCTGTCCCTACCCTATGTGCTTCGCTAGGGTCTTTTAGAAAGGAGAAGAGGACAGTTCGGGATTGGTCATACCTGGAGATTCAGCAGAGTCAGATTAACATTGTTTCTTCCTTCCGGGATGATTTTGTCCACAGGAGGCCAAAACCACTAGGTACATACAAAATCAAACTTTAAGTTTTGTACCTGGCTCACATGGTATGTGTAGTGTACATGTAATTTGGAAACGGAAGCCCTGGTCTTCAGTGTTTGTGGCTTTTATTGCTACCACTGCACAGAAGGCGGTTCTGTGAATGCAGCCTCAGTGGAATGACTCTAAGCACGCAGTGTGTAGCCCACGTTGGGCACAGGTGCTGGAGTGACTCTTCCGCAGGACCCCTGGGAGGGCTGAAGGCGGGTAAACATCTGAGACTCTTTGTGGTGGGAAATGCTCTCAGTATGGGTCAGTAGCCATTTCTCCCCGCCTCACTGATCGATGTTGCTGACTATCCCTGAGAAGGCAGCCATGTTGATAAAAATTCTGCTTTCTTGAGGGGAACCCTTGGCAAAGGGAAGGGGATAAACCAGCGATAGACGAGGTGCTGTGAGCCTGGGGGAAGCAGGAAAGGCTGTATCAAGGTGTGGGTTTGTGCATGCCTGGCCTGAGGTTTTCTCAGTGCTCACAGAGTGGGGTTGGGGACTTTGCTGGCTGTCACCGGGCATGTGGTCCCTGTAGATCAGTCACTTGAACAAGCATGTTGGTTTTCAGAGTTGCCCCAGGTGCAGATATCTCTACCCACACGGCACTATGAATATAGACTAATTACAAGCAAACTCTAAAAATGTGTGACTGTGTGGCGTCTGATTTACAGCATTTTTCTTTACCCCTTTCTCTGTCTGGGGCTGGGAATGAAAGAGCCAGACTTCTCTGTTAGACTTTAGTGAGCCCTGGGAGAGCTGAGACTCCTGTGAGCTGAGTGAAGCTTTCCAGAGGTTCCCCCCCAAGCCCTCTCCTCAAAGCAGAGAGCATGCTTAGCCCCCAGGCTGGAGGGGAAAACTGCCCCTCCTTCCTCTGGTGTGTCTTTTCCAGCACTAAAACAGAACTATGACAAATGACATTACTCGAGGTGTTTAGGTGTATCTATAGGTCTATGTTTAAAATGGAAAGACCCAAGCATTAGGAGACCCAGTCTCCAAGTCCCTGTTCTGTTACTGTTCTACTGTGTAATCTCAGGCAAGTCCCTTCCCCTCTTTGGGTCTCACATGGATTGGATGGATTGGCTTTAATATCCAATGGACTGTGAACATGTATATCTTTACTTTGTGTGATAGGGTTTGACTCAACTGGAAGCATAGATGGAGACAGAGGGGGACCCAAGGGTTTATTTCCTCAAGTCATTTTTTTACTGATGGGAATCCTGAGGGTTAGAAAGAGGGGGAGTGGCTTGCCTCCCACCCCCAGCATGTATACACACACACACACACACACACATACATACATACAATGCATTAACATTGTCATTTAAGATACAGTGTCCTGGCTCAAACCCCCGTTCTGCTACTATAATCATCAAGGCAGCCTTTTCCTGCAGCCTTGGTTTTCCTGTCTGTGAAATGGGGGAAGGTAGCATTGCCCACTTAATGGTGTTATTGTGGGGGTTTCGTAAGATCATTGATCTCCATCAGTCTAGTCCAAAAACCCCTGGAGGGCTGGAGGGCTGGGCAGGGCACCCCCCAGTTATTCATCTTTGTTCCTCAGTTTTCAGCGCAGTGCTTGACACACAAGGACCACTTATTGATTACTGGATAAAAATAACAGGTGAAAATGGGGAGCTGGCTCTGCCCATGCCTGGAGGGCACTGGCTAAGTGCTCCTTTCCCGAGGCAGCTGCTCAGTTCCCGTGGGGCTAGGACTGTGTGCACGTTTCACTGAAAGGTGCATACCTGCCGCGTGCACTGGTTTCCAAAGCCGACTGCGCCCTTTCAGTTCTGAAAGGAAGGCAGAGAGCTTTGGGGCTTTGGGTTGCTTCCTTATGCTTGTAATTTCTTTAGGTGGAGTTCTTTTACTGTTTTATATTGTTTAAAACAATACTCTCCCAAAGTCTCCCTTGGTTTTATTTCCTGCCAGCCACTCTGCGTTCAGTTTCCTTGGGTGTCAAGGCCACGTGAACAGCAGGTTGGAGAAGCTCACTGACATTCTGACTCTCCCATCTGGGGGGTGGGGGGGTTGGCGGCATTGGCCTTGGGCTGCACAGAGAACAGATGGACCATGGGGCGGGTGCCCTCTCCTCCTCTCCTTGCTGGTAGCTCCCTCCTCGCTCTCAGCCATGTCAGGTTTGTAGACACGGGCTCAAGGAGAACCCAGGTTAAAGTGGGTTGTGTGGGCGAGCCTGGGAACTCAACGACTAGGTGCAGGGAGGGTTCTAAGACTGAGCCCTCTTCGTCTGCACTTTCCTCACCAAAAGGGCCACTTTTTCCCTTGCGATTTAGGGAGTTATTGGCCTCTCCAGTTCCCTCAGTGGTTCAGTAAGGACGGCGAGCTTGGGGGATGCGTCCTCACCCGAAACTAATCACAGTCATCCTGTTTGGTCAACACTCCCTGTCCAGCTCTGCGCTCTCTGCCTGGGCAACGTCCCAACACCCTCAACTCAGGGAGGAACCCGAAGTCCAGAGAACCTAAGAGCCCTGCTCAAGCATTCACGGTTAGTAAAGCCTCAAATCCAGGTCCTCCGGGGCCTCTCAGTCCACACTTTTCCAGGATGGAGCGTTGGTTGCCTGCTTCACCGACCTGTGTCGCAGGCCTGCAACGTTCTGTGAGGATCCAGGGGCCTGCCTGTGCCCTGCATGCTTGGAGATGCCTTTCTGCTCTCCAGTGAAACGGCTGCTGTCCCAACCTTTTCTCTCTTAGACAAATGAGTGACTTGCCATCCCCGAGTCTGCCATCAGGGTCCCAGTGACTCCCGGCCTCGTCCCCACCCCTCCCTTCACGCACCAGCTGTTCCAAGGGAGGTGGGCTCCTCCCTTTCCCGCGAACCCTCAACCTCCACCGCAATCCTTACCCACCACCACCCTTGGGGGCAATGCGTCATCACTCTCTGATAGACTCTAGTGTTTCTAACTCCATTTTTCCAGCCACTTTTCAATTCCCCTGCTCCAGGAGTCCTCAAGGGTCGTGCAGGTCAGGATCCGCTAGGGTTCTTGGGGGCGTGGTCAAACTCAGACTGCTGGGTCCACGCCCAGTGTCTCTGAATTGCAACCTCGCAGGGTGGGGACTGAGACAGTTTTCACTCCTAACAAGTTTCCAGGTGCCGCTGATGATGCTGGGCTGGGCGTTTTTAAAAAGCTCCGTTCTGGTATTTCAGTCAGCATGTGTTTCCTGAGAATCTCCCAGGGCCTTGTTGCCGGAAGAGGAGCCATCCGTGCGCCCGTGCCGTTTGGGAAGCGCTGTTCTGGGGAGTGGACCCCCTGCCAGCCTTCGAGCTCAGCAGCGCTGGAGAGTTATCAGGGGAGCTTTGAAAGCCTTCTCTGCCCGGACTCCACCCCAGAGCCGCTGAATCACCATCTCTGAAGTGGGGCCTGCTGTCGCTACAGTTTGTTACGTGCCTAGAGGATTCTAAAGTGTAACCAACCAGGATGGAGCCACTGGGCCAGGGGGGCGAAGTCTTGTAAATGGGAAATCGCTCTGCTCGAATCAGCCACATATTTCAAACACCTGCCTCAGGGAAACTGGGCTGAGTGGGAGGGAAAGGCTTAAGCTGGCTGTCCCCAACCTTGGGTTTTTGGTTCACCTCTGCTCTGTGGCTTCAGGCAAGTGTCTCACCCTCTCTGATCTCCGTTTCCTCTGGGGCCCAGCGCTGTGGTGGGTCTGGAGGATCTCTGAGCACCTTTCTCCCTCCTACATTAATGATGCTATAAGACCAGGGACATGAGGATGAATCTGTCTCCCTACAGATGCTAAACTCAAGGGCTGGCATAGCACCGCACACAGCAAAGAAGGAATTCTAAAAACATTTACGAAAGTATCTGTGTTCACACATCTGTCCTGCCTTGCTTTGCTTAGAGCTGCGGCTCTCAGAACTGTGGGCCTGGACCAGCCATGTCAGCATTCCCTGGGAACTTGCTAGAAATGCAAATCTTTGAGCCCCCCCACCCCCACCCAATCCCAGGTGCTGAATCAGAAACTCTGGGGCGGGGACGGGGCGGGCAGATGGTCTTGGACATCTGTGGTTTACCGGGCCCTCCAGGTGGTTGTGACATGAGCTGCAGGTCAGAGCCACTGAGCTGTGACTTGCAGCTGCTCCCCTGCCCCAGTCCCAGTGGGGCACAAGGAGTTGACACGAGCCACAAGCCCCCTGTGTCCTGCAGAACACCTAGTCTTCCGGGTTTTTATGTACGTATCTGTGTGTGTGTGTGTATTTAAGGGAAGAGGTGGAAGAGAGGTTGGTGGCACGTGCTGGCTTCATTCATTGGCAGTGTTTGCCTTGCACAAATGGATGTTTTTCTCGACTTGTTTTTCGGTTTGGAATTGAATGTCTTTTGCTGAACATATGAAAGTGAGAAGGCTTTGCTACCTAGCAGGACGACGACAATGGTTATTTTTCTCTAAATGCATCGGGATTCAGGTTTATTCCTGTGCTCGTCCTATGCCGCGGTTCTGGTGATCTAATCAGTCCACGGTGGAAAACAGTTATTTAGATGTGTGTTCTGTACAAAGACCGTGGCAGAACATTCTGCAAGCATGTCAGTCAGCAGCTGGACCCGATTCTGGCTGGCGGAGGGTGGGCTTGAAAGGCTTTCGAGAATGGCCGCGTGGTGTCACAGCAGTTAAAAGGGAAGGTCTCCTTCACTTTCAGCACGAGAGGGCTGCCCACAAGGATTCCAGGTCCGCTTTTATGAATACGCAGCTCTAAGAAGTGTGGCATTTGTGAGCCGTGGGGGACAATGTCACCTTGATCCACCAATTTACTGCCGCCAGCAGTCAGAAGAGCTAAACATCTTCATAGGCTTCTCTGTCCACTATCATTTGATCACCCAAAGAGGTGCCTGGGACAATAGCGGCGGGTGTGACATTGATGTGAGATATATTTGCTTCAGTGGAAAGGAGCAAGGGCCTTTGAAGAGCCCGGACATGGAAGAGAATCCTGATGCCCCTGCAGCTTTCTGGCACCCTCAGGAAGTGCAGATGGGTTTTTGCATTGGTCAGACTCCTGTGTGACTGAAGCTTTCCTTAATGACAGTCAGCCATGGAACCCCCACACCAATGGCTGCCCCTGGCACCGTCACGACATCTGCCTGCTCTCCGACAGGTCCCAGGTACCCTCTGTATTGCATCCTGCCCCCGTGCCTGTTCGCTTGCAAAGGTTTCTTTGAATTTTCTCTCCAGACAGTGGCACGAAACCCAAACATCGGTAACGGTGTTCTGCTGCCTGCTCCCTTTAATTGATGTCTTGCTGTTTTCTCCTTCCCCCGTCCCTCCTCCAATTTAGCTCTGGAAACATCTGTCTTTTTATCCACCAATAGAGTCTCAGAAGGGTAGCAAACCTGTTAGATAAAATACCAACGTTATGAATTCCGATTTAATAAACGTGCATTCAGGAGTTGATTCATGGCCTGTGTGACGGCATTCAATTGCTTTCTCAAAGAGTTCATGCTTCATTTCATTAAGAGCGTCAGTCAATGCCGACTGATTCGTTATCACTGATCGTCTTCTGTTTAGTAAACACGGGTGTGTGACCTGCCTGGGCTTGGCCCTATAGAAGTTTGTTTCAAATGCAAATAAAAACAGGTACTATTAAATGTGTCTGTATTAAAAAGTATCCATTTAAACAAATAGACTGATATTTATTTTAAAATAGATACTTTCATAAATGTTTTTAGAATCCCAGCAAAGCGATATTGGAAGTCATTAATTTTTTTTGCTTAAAACATGTCTCTTGGGTACCGACAAGTGCCATTGGTAGGCTAAGGATGCATGGTGCCTGCCGCCGGCGGGCATATGGGCCAGTGGCTCCAAACCCTTTTGGTTTCAGCCACCCAAGTGCTGATGGTTCGGGGGCTTATGACTTGGGGTCTCGTTTTGTCATCCATTCAGCCTCTGCTTGTCTTTTGATTGGAGCATTTAATCCATATGCACTTAAAGTAATTGTTGATAGATATGTATTTATTGCCATTTTATTGTTCCTATTTTTGCTCTTTTTTTTTTCCTTTAAAGAAGTTCCTTTCACATGTCTCATAGTCCTGGTTTGGTGATGATGAACGGAGTCCTTTAGCTTTTTCTCGTCTGGGAAGCTCTTTTCTGTCCTTCTCAATGACAGCTTTGCTGCGTGGAGTAAACCTGGTGGTGGTTTCTTGCTTTTTATCCCTTTGACTATTTCTTGCCAATTCCTTCTGGCCTGCAAGTCAGGCTGAGAAATCAGCTGGCAGTCTTATTGGAGCTTCCTTGTAGATAACTAATTGTCTTTCTCTTGCTGTTTTCAAGATTCTCTCTTTGTCTTTAACCTTTGGTGTTTTAGTTACGATGTGCCTTGGAGTGGACCTCTTCGGCTTCATCTTGCTTGCGGCTGTCTGTGCTTCCTGGACCTGTGTGCTATTTCCTTTGCCAGATTAGGGGAGTTTTCTGTCATTGTTTTTTACACAGGTTTTCAATTTCTTGCTCTCTCTTTCTCTTTCTGGCACCCTCACGATGGGAATGTTGGTGCACTTGAAGTTGTCCCAGAGGCTCCTTATATTTTCCCATTTTTTTTATTCTTCTTTTCCTTTTTGCTGTTCGGGTTGGGTGTTATCTGCCTCCTTATCCGCCAAATCTCTACTTTGATTTTCTGCTTCATCTATTCCACTGTTGATTTCCTGTAATGTATTCTTCATCCTTTGAAACTTCATAAGATCCACGCATTTTAAACATTTTTGCCTCATTTGTCCCATCACTCACCCTTTCTCTCTCTCTCTCGCCACCCTTTGTATGTGTGTGTGCCTGTGGATGTACAAATTACCGTTGCCCGCTGTCTCAGTCGTTCCAGAGCAAGCAGCATACGCGATACTCTGTCTTCCCTGAAAACTTCAGTATACTGTCTAACGTGCCCCCGAAACAGCCACCCAAAGCAGGAAATCGACACTGCTACCCAACACTACTCAAATCTCCCCGACCGCCCGACAGTGTACCCGCCCACTTCGCTGTGCAGGATCCACCCCGCCACCGTGAACTGGACATGCCACCTGAGTCTCCTCCAATCTGGAGTTATTCCTTAGTCCCCCTGTTCTTAATGACTTAACATTTCTAAATAGGACAGGAGCTTTCTTCTGTCGGGTGTTGCTCACCTGGGTCTGTCCAGCGTTTCCTCGTGATCAGGGCTTAGCTGTCCATTTTGGGGACGAAGACCACAGAAATGTTGCTGTGCTCTTCCCCATGGACCACCCCGTGCTAACCTGTCGCACTTCATAGTTCCAATTCTGGTCACCCGCTTAAGTCGGTGTCTGCCGGGTTTCTCTACAAGGAAATTGCCAGTGTTCATGTATAATTTAAAGGCACTTTGTGGGGAGATTCTCTGACGTGACATCAATATCCTGGCATCTGTCGATGCTTCCTGCTGAATTAACCACCTCTGTGGTGGCTGCCAACGGTGATTTTCTGTTTTCATAATTTTTCTACATCGATTACTTGGTATTCTACTGTAACGGCTTCCCCCTCTCCCTTTCTTACTTGTTAGTTTCTTGTCTGTTTATATCAGTGTGAAAGCATGGATTCGTAATTCACTCAATGGGTTAAATGTGTTCCTATTACTATTTCTTTGGATGTTCAAATTGTCTCAGGCTTGGCCCGTGGGAGCTTCTTCTGGCTGGCTCCTCGTGCCCTTCTGAACACGTCGTCATTGGTCTTTGAAAACTTCTTTACTTCCGGACCTAGACAGCTATTCCAAGGTCATGCTGTCTTTTTCCTGCCCCGGCTCTGGAATCAGTTGTTTCTCCTGGGAAACCGGGTCCTTCTGAGTAGAGAACGGCATTCAGAAACCCAAGATCTGGGCGGTGTGTCTGCTCATAGCTCCTGGTGTGCCATTGCTTGCAGGCCCACTCAGCCACCTGAGCTCGGAAGTCTACGTATTACTGCACCTAGACACACCCCGAACTATCTGTCCACCTCCACACGCCTCCACCTGGGTCACGGATTCTGACCTCTTTGGGGTGGACAATTTTTTGCTGTGAGGCCCGTCCTGCACATTCTAGATCGTTTAGTGGCGTCACGTGCCTGAGCCCACACTATGTGCTGGCAGAAACACCCCATTGTTATAACAATTTAAACCAAAATATTCCAGACTTTCCAATTATCCCATGAGGGACAAAATCACTCCTGTTCAATAGTCACTGATCTATATGGATGCCCGTATCTACTCATGTATGTATTTCAAAATAGGAATTCATACCAGTGCCTGTATTTCCAGTCCAGCACCTCAGCCCCTCCCACTCTAATCTCCCTGTCTGTGTCTGTAAGTCCTTCTCTGACCATCCTCACTAGTTATTGTACTGCCTAGCTCCACTGCATGTGACCAGTGTCCCTACCATGCTGGTCACTGTCCCAGCCACATAGACCCTCCGCTGCCAACCTCATAGCCCCTCCACCTACCCCCTTAGCCTGACAGGCACACCAGGCCACCACCCTGTTACAATGCATTCTTCCACGGTTGTTTTCCATGCTGAAATTTAAATTCCATGAAGACAGGGAGCAAGCTTGTCCCATTCGTAGCTGAGGCCCCAGGGCCTGGCATGGCGCTGGTACGTAGCTGGTAGTCAGTACTTGTCTGACAGATGAATAGACTTATCTCTGCTTTTCAATTCCATGGTAGCAAGGAATCATCCCCTCTCAACACTCGGGTCTTTGCTCTACGCCCGTTTTCCAGGGTGGAAAGACTGAGGCCGAGCTCCAAGCCTCTCACACCGTGCGCCCACGTCAACAGCTGAGTGGTTCGTGGCCTGAACCTGTGCCGTCTCACCTCATTAGACCATGTACCGTTTCTGACTCTACCCAGTTTTTCCCATTTTGTGGGCTATAAGAGCTGAATTTCTGGCTGCCGGCAACTGTTTATTTGTGACTCTGCCTAACAACAGGGAGGCTCTTCTTTGCTGTCCTTCCTCGCCTGACCTCGGACTTCATAATCCCACTGCCACCCTGCTCTCTGCTCACCCCGCTCTCTGCTCCTGCCCCTCTGCAGCAGCCAGGGATGCGTTTGCCGCGCCTGCCTTGGGTAGACTGCTGATGTGGAAAAACTGGTTCTCTGGCACCCTGAAGGGCTTTCAAATGTGCTCCTTTCACTTCAAAGACACCTGGCTGTCTAGTACAAATGTATCACTTAACTGACAAGAGAGGAGCAGGGATGCTGGGGTGCTGTTCCACTTCACCCTGGTAGCTGAGCCGGAGGAGGCGGTTTTCCTTATGGATTCTGCCAATACTTCTGCATGTTTAGATGCACAGAGACCCTCACCCTCCTGCTGCCTCCCACAGTCCACGGCACACGGCAGGCTGCAGGCTTCCAGCAGAGCCGGCTTGGCGGGATAACGTGCAGTATCCCAGGACAGAAATGGGCCCTGACCTGAAATTCCACCAGCCTCATTTCAAGATCACAGTTCCTTTCCCCACATGCCATGTGGCCTTGGGAAACACAACCTCATCTGCAAAACAAGCTGGAGAGTCGAGAAATTTGAAGGACACTGTGAACTTGGCCTTCTCCAAGGAGTGATTCTCCCAGGAGTCCTTCCCACTGAGGGACGTGACAGGGGACACAGAGGGACCCAGCTCTTGATGGCAGGAGATCTTGATGCTGGTCTGGGCTTTGCCATAAGCCTGACCTTGGAGCAGCATCTGTGTGGCTCAGCCTTGTAGCCAGGCCCCTCAGCGGGTACCCGGTGCCAAGTAAGCCTACAGTAAACACATCTTCAGTGTTTGCTCCTGTTGGATGGACTGACGTCGTGAAACATCCCATTCTTCCCGGTGAAGTGGGTGTAAGGATCGAGATGACGCACAGCAAACGCGGGCTCCAGTATCTGGCACCTGGTTGGTAACTTAAGGCCACATTGCCTTTTTCCATGCTTGGTCCCAGGCTCTCTGCTTCTGAGAGAGAGCCCTTCCTGCTGTTTCAGTTCTGGGCTCCGTGCTGGACTGTGAGCGGAGCTGAGGGCCAGCGAGTGCCTGCTCCGTGCCCTGCATGCGGCTTGCACTGTCACATTCCATCCTCACAGCAGCCCTACGAGTCAGAATTATAATCGTCCCCAGGTTACACTTGAGGCAACTGGCCCTGGGCAGGTAGGAGATTTCCCTGAGGTCACTTCATTAGCAAACTGTAGGGCCAGGCTTCAAACTCCAGGCCTGCCTGCTCTTCGCTGCACCTGCTGCCTGCCAGAGTGGGGGCTGTTTGATGTGCCCGCCGAAGTCCACCCGCTCCCCTCTGACCCCGAGCCATCCTTGATGTGACCTGGCTGGTGCTGCAGGGAGGTGGACACACCGAGAGCCCTGGGCTCCCTCCTCGGAGACAGGGGGTCTTTGCTGCTCTCTTTGCCATCTCTCTCTTTTTTCAGTCCTCACTTGAGGATATGAATTTATTGATTTTTAGAGAAAGAAAAAAGATGACAGAAACATCGATCAGTTGCTGCCTGTACACTCCCTAACTGGGGACAAAACCCACAAGCTGGGTATGTGCCCTGACAGGAACTGAACCTACAACCTGTTGGCACATGGGACAACACTCCAACCAGCTGAGCCACCGGCCAGAGCTTTCCATCTCTTGGTTGACAACATGGATGAGAATATGTTGCCGAGGGGTACGGGCCGAGAAATAACCACAGAATCATCATCTCCCCTAATTGTGTTTGATTCAATGGCTAATGGGGCCATTAGCAAAGGAGAATAATTGTAGGTGTGCCTGTCCCCAGTGGTGGCCACCAGATCAATGGTCATTTATCATCTTCTGCCTTCCCCGCCTGGGGTGCAGGCAATGGCATCAGATTGGTACGGGTGTCGATTCCTGGGAAGGTAAACACACTTCACAACTGTCCCTGGCGCCGGTCGATGCCCTGCAGGATCTTCCCATGCTGGGAGCTTGCAGCGGCCCCGGGTCTCTGCCCAGCAACAAGGCCTCATATCTCAGTATTCTCAGCATGTGACACGCCAGGCCCTGGGTGCCTCTGGGAGATGGCACGTTTGGTCCTGAAGGCACCCAGCAAGCCTCCTCCTTGAAAAAGCACCAGCTAGACAGAATCAATTTCCCATTGACTTTCAGCACCATCTCAGACACAGTGTAATTCTTGTCTGAGGGTTTATAAAGGCCATTGACTGTCTTATAAAAAGATTTAAACACTTACCTTGTGGCATACAAGAGCTCTATATATCATGATGCCTTTTTGACAATTGGTGGGGGTGGCGATGAATTGGGGGAGGGGGAGTCGGCATTCCCACAGTAGGCGTGGCTCTGACACACAGAGCCGGCCAGACCTGGCTGGACAGATCGTGAATGGATTGGTCCAAGGACCCTACTAAATCGTCACGCAGGGAGCTATTTACCATGGGGGAGTCCGGCTCCCCTTGCTCCATTCTGTGAACAGAAAACTCGCCACACAATGTAATTCCTACCCCAGCACTGCCTCTGCGGGACCCAAGGGCACATCGCTGGGACATGCCTAGGAGCAGAGGCATCTCTTCTTCATCCAGTGCGAAGGGTGTTCTCGTTCACAAAAATGGGGACAGTTAGCTTCCAGGCCATGACTCCTGTCCACATCTGCTCTCTTCTTTCGACCCACAGAATGACTCTGGAAGTATGATCAATATTGCTGTGTTTGTTTTGCAGATAGGGAAACAGATTCAAAGAGGTGACGTGTGTATTTGGCCAAGATAATCTCAATTTTCGGGTAAAGGGATATTTTCCATTCACCTCTCTCCTACGGTTCTCCTGCCTCTTCTGTTCTCTTTGCATTTATTCACCTGCTGTGCACCGACAGGGCAGATGGTCAGTGTGGCTGTGGTTGGGAAGTATGGGAGAGGGAACCTAGAGAAAGGACCCAGAAAAATGGTGAAAGAAACAGGTTGCCACAGTGGGTGAAGAGAAGGATTAAGAGGGAGGCGATGTGCTTAGAGAACAACTCAAGGAACGGGACATCCTGCCGAGGTCCAAGACGCGAGGTGGTTAAGGGAGCTGAGGAGAACTAGGTGGTGGTCAGGTATTAGATTTCAAAACCTTCTGGGTGACCACACAACGCAGGTGTGGCAGCTGATGCCGAGGTGAAAATGGCCACTAATTTCATGCTAAAGCACAACGCCAAATATTTAGATGGACTTTGTCACTAAATCTCATAATAATCCTTGTTTTACAGATGAGACCCTGATGCATAGAGGGGAGAAACAGCTTGGTCAAGGAGCCACAGCCAGTCCTTGTCCGAGGCGGGGATGCGGAGGTAGGTGGTCCTTTTTACTCTCAGCCGCTACTCACAGTACCTCACCTGGTAGATCTCCTGTGGGCTCAGTCTGTGCATGAGTGTCCCTCAGGA
Organism: Macrotus californicus; assembly: GCA_007922815.1. Classification (NCBI taxonomy): domain Eukaryota; kingdom Metazoa; phylum Chordata; class Mammalia; order Chiroptera; family Phyllostomidae; genus Macrotus; species Macrotus californicus. The sequence continues at coordinate 3,766 of VMDR010000203.1, read as the reverse complement.
CGATGGCAGTGGGTAGGGGGAAGAGGAGGATGACAAAAAGGGTTGCGTCTTCCATGAAATGCCGATCTGAACCCAAAGGATAGCCACGGTGTCCATCTGGCCTCCCCAGCTCCACCCCATCCGTATCTGCCAAGTCAGCTCTGCGCGTCAGAGGGCTGTGTCCTCCTGGGCATATTAGTCACCTTTGCGGTGGCTGCTCAGCTTCCAGAGGCAGTGGCTCTGTGTCTGGTCACTGGAGGCTGACCCTGGTGTCAGATTCAAGTCACAGTCCTCAGCGGTGAGGAGCGGAGTGCGGGAGGAATCAGTGTTACCACCGCCGCTGTCCCTGGAGGGAGTGAACGTCCCTGCAGTAAAGTGCTGTTGGGCCAGGGCTGTGTGTTGACCTGGGACAGTAGGTGGCTCTGTGCTGTCCCCCACACTCTCTCCTGGGCCACCATTCAGAATCTCCCTGGGGCCAAGTTTTACAAGAGGTGTCCTCGCCTCAGACACATTTCAAATTGTGTGGTCGCTTTCCTCGGAATAATCCTCTCGGTACTAGTGACATTGTGGGGACTCTGGTTATTCGCCAAGTTTGTCCAATTACCCAACTAGGTTGTTGTTTTTTTTTAACTCATTCTAATTGAAATCTTTTTTCCTTTCTATGTATTGCATCCTTAAGAGGACTGTATAGTGTGGTAGAGATCATCTGTATTCATTTGTTTCTTTGGCAGAAAATACTGAGCATGGGTTTTGGAGAGAGGTGGACTTGGGTTTAACCCTGGCTGTGTGCTGTTCAGGTAGGCAGGGGCCACATCACAGCGTACTTTGGATGTCACAAGTGAGCCGTGCACGATGGGGGCCCTCGGTGACCTTGGGGGAATTGCTGACGCTCTTGGATCCCCAGTTTCTTTTTCTGTGCAGTGGGGCCTTTGTGTCAACTTGGCCCCGGGTTCAAGAGACGTCAGTAAGAAAACACCACTCAGAGCCCATTGCAGTGCCTGGCACTGCACCCAAACCTGTCCATGCCTTCGGCCCCTGGTCCCCTAGGGTTCCGAACTGGCGGGTGAACAGACTTGCCGGTTGCGCAGCAGTTGCCAGCAGGGACCCGTTTTTGGTATCTGCACGGTGTGCACCGTATTCATGGTCTCAGCAAAGGCTTTTGCAACCGTGGGTGGCTGAGGGGCCGATGAACCCAGGTGAGAGATGTAGACGTTTTGATGGACATATAAAGAGTTCATGTCAGCGCTGTCTCCTGTGGTTCCCATCTGCAGAGCCTCCCTCTGTCCCCGGTTTTGCTGGTCTGGAGTAGGCCTGCTCAGTTGGGGGGTGGCGGGACCTGCTTGGCCCCGTGCTTGCACCATGAAGTCCGATGCCGGGACTGAACCAGGTGTGAAATAGCCTGTCATGCTTTATAATTCGGACACCGAGATGGCATCCTTCACACCAGATACGTTTTCCAGGTCATCCCGGCCTGGTCTCTGCTCGTCGCTTCCACCTCAGCACTTCTGGACCCACAATAAAGTCCTTGGATCTGAACGGTGTGTGCGTTTTCCATCCTCACTTGGACGTTCTGGGAAGTCCCAGATTCTGCCTTGGCCCTGCTGGGTGTTTCAGCTGGGTTGTTATACCGTCTGGCTTCACGTTGTGCTTTTTCTCACACACGCCGTGCCGTCTGTTGAAACATGAGATGGGCTGCGATGCTGGGGAAAGAGCAACGGGGTTTAAATGATGCCTCCTGGGGTGGACTCCTGCCGTTCAGTCCCTCAGAAGTCCAAGGACATCATGTGCCTACAAACGCCATGAAAAATGCAAAGCGCTCTCCAGATATTACAGTTTTTTAAATTCTTATTCTTCAGTTAAAGACCCAACATCCACATTTTGAGGATAGGCTGCAAGAAAGTCACAGGTTATTTGTTAAAACATGATTAACCTTTCAGTCAGTTATTCGGCGAGGGAAGTGAAAATGTTTATCGGTTCATCATTTACCTGTAAAAGCGGTATTTGGTTAGTCTCAGCTGATGGGCTACGGGTGATAGGGAAGTTCCGAGAATCAATTTTCAGGGATTTTTCTTTTTTTTTGGGGGGGGGGGTTAGTTAATAAAGCTAATGCGTCATCCTGAATGACTTTAATGGAGATTAAGTGAATGAAGTTCACAATATTGTCATTGATAATTTAAAACTGACATCAGATCTGTCATACTCAGTGTGTGGGAAATGGTAGGAAAGTCAATGATCTGGCTTCAGAGTAAAGCAGATACTTGCCCGGCGTCCCCCTTCTCCGTTGTCTGCCGCCCGCCCCCACCCCCCAGCAGCACGCACCCCATTGTCACAGCATCTTCCTTTCCTTGAGAACCTGACACGGCTCCCCATTGCCCAGTGCCGTCCCCAGAATCTGGGTCTGCCGCCTCTCTGGGATGTTTAGCCCTGCTTTCTCCAGCTCGTGATCTGTATTCCGGTGGCTGTCGTGCATTCTCCTCGAGATTTACGGTGACTTGCAGGCTAGTTTTTCTAAGCCTCACACCTCCGAAGCGCACATCTGGCGGGGGGCTGCCATCACCCTGCTCCGGGCCATGCCTCCTACAAGAATGGTCTACCTTCTCAGCTTGACTCGGTGCCAGCCCTGCTTTTTGCAGAGATCTGTCCTCAGCAGGTCAGAGAGGAGGTCCAGGTCCTAAGGTGATGCACTGCACTGGCTCATCGCCAGTTGGCAACTCCTCATAGAATGAGTTGCTTTAGAGGATGATGAGATCTTTGTGACTAACTGTGTCCCAGCAGATCCCTGCTAGGGACAGCCGCCCCTCTTATGAAGCTACTTTGGTCACGACACATGTACCTTGTCGATTTTATATACGGTGAACAAGCTGGAACATACGTGTCTCTGTATAATCACGTAGCCCCTGTCACAGGGTCTACATAGAACGTACCCTTCAATAAATTCACCCAGTGCGTTAATATTCTGGGTTCTCATGGATCTCCAGATCATTGAGTCAGGAAAACTTCTGAATGTTGGTAACCTAGGCTGGCCCTCCCGGCACCTGTGGAGTAGGGCCAGCGCAGGAGGGTAGTGATTGGAAGAGGTCTGTTTAGAATACAAGTTTTCTAACAAACAGACTCCTGGACACAGAGAACTGGTGATTGCCCAGGACGGGGGCAGGAGCGGGGACACTGGGTGAAAGAGGTGAAGGGACTATGAAGTTCAGATTAGTAGTTCAAAATTGTCACACAGAGGCAAGTACAGCATAGGATATATGGTCAATAATATAGGCAAGGAGAAGGTGGTAGAGGCCTGGTTGCCCATGGCAATTCTTCCCCTAGATTTCCTCCTGGAGCCTCTACCCGTCGGGAAGCTCAAAGCTATTTTGATATAGGCAGTACCTTGTCCTGGCTTGACTGGCATTTGCCGCTTGCTCAGAGCCTTGCAGGAAGCTCATGTGGTCCGTTTTCCAGGATGTGAGAGCCATTTAAGACCACAAGTGAACGCACCGTGGGTGAATGATGATGGCTTACGGCTCTAGTACATGCTCGGAGACTTACAGATGAATCAGAGGACAAAAGATCCAGCTTCTCCTTACCCCCCTGCAAGCGTCTCGTGAGCCTAATCTGATGGATACGAGTTCTCAGACGCCAGCCCTGACTACCTGGGGCTCTTCCCTCACCTCATGCCTTGGTTTGCCCCTGACCATGTGCTAATGTGGTTGCCTCTGGACTATATTCCCTCTGCTCCATGACCTTTATTTACCTTATTCATCACTTGAGTCTCTTTTTTGCATTTACTGCTTCCAAGAAA